>CM077087.1:52650150-53015163 GCA_039513925.1 Platanthera zijinensis | reverse complement strand
AAAAAAGGTCTAATATTTCAAAAAATTCCAAATGATGGATTTTTATCCCAAAAATCCCATAATTAATTTGATGTGTGAACTTAACCCTAATGGACCTCTGGATTCCATTCCATGATTTTTGGGTGCCTTAATTGGGCTGAATATACCACATTTCATTTCTTGCTATTTGCAACCCCAAGGCTATATATAGTAAACACATGCAAGGGGATTCACCCAACTTGCTGTGGTCCATATGGGCTGAAAATTTAACCATGCACTAACAATGTCTCCATGGACATGCCACCAAAAATTGGGGCCTTTTGGAGTTGAACTACTCCAAGAATCACCTAAAGAAGCTTAGGGGTATTTTAGTAATTTCCCCCTAATTTTAATTCCAATTAATACCATTTTTGGGCAGGGCCTTATTTTTACCTTAAACCAGTTATTGCCCAAAATCCTAGGTCATTTGGGCCTCTGGATGGGCTTGGGCATCTCTTCCAATTTCTGCATTTTTGTTATTTGCAGCCCAAGGTCATTCACCATTTCAGATCTTGCAAGTGAGATATCTCAACATGCAGAGGACTAAATTGACTAATTTTTCTACCATAGGTCTAACATACCCTTAAGGGCAGTCCACCAAAATTTGGGGCCAATTGGGGTTGGTATGCTCCAAAAATCAACATTATTTAATTTATCAAATTTTGACTAAAACTATAGAATTATTTTACCCAAAAATTCCCATTTTTGGGGAGTGTCTAGATATGCCTAAATAAGCCACATGCCCAAAATATCAGCCCAATTAGATTTAAGGTTTGGTCAGGGAACTCATTTTAATTTCTGATCTACCCTAGGACCAGTCCTAGGAAAATGGTTCTATAGGGCAGCCTACTCAACCAAATTAAATTTGTAATATATCAAATTAAAGGTAACTCAAAGATCTATAATTATTATGTTAAGCACTTGTTATGAAAAGGGCCAGAAGTGCCCTAAAAATCCACATGCATAACTCTGCTATATAAGCCAAAAAAATAGCACTGCTCATATAACTAAAATAAAACAGGATTTATATTTTTGCATGGCACATATCTTAAAGCCATCGGACGGCCGTTGTATTTCTTATCCAAATCGAGCAGGAATCGAGCCGGCGCATGGTTTTTGTTTCACGGGGCGGTTCCCGGCGGCTAGGGGCGGCCCAACCCCCGAAGATCTTCACCTCCACCCTCACGGTGGTGGGGGCAAGCATTGCCGGCGGCTAGGGCGGCGGGAGACGGCGGCGCCACCCAACCCAAAATCTCCAGAAACTCCATTAATGGAGAAAACAAAGCTAGGTTCGGGCTCATTCGAGCCCGAATCCTACCCCTAACAATCCTAAGATCTAATGCATGAAGAGAGAGGTGAGGGAGGACCTTCCCGGTAGCCATGCTACGTGAGGAGCGGCGGAGAGCCATTTCCGGCGGTGGTGGCGGCTTTTCTCTCGGGTTCACTGCCCAGCTCGGCTTCTCTATCTTTCTCTGCTACTCTCCTTATTCTGAGGGTGAAGAGACTAAGGGGAGTGAGGGGAGGAAAGATGAGATGAAGTATCAGGGGGGCAATATTTCCTAAGTGAGGGGGCGGGTTTGCATAGTTCTTGTCACCATGCATGCATGGGTGGGACCCACTGCTCACACTCCTCCTAATTGGGTTAAATGGATCGGCCAGGCCTTGTATGGGCTGAGGGAATGAGTGGGGAGGAGGGTATGAAGCCACATTGCTAGGTAGGGTTGGTTTTGGGCTTGGGCTTGCCTCCAAGCATGCAATGTGGGCCCCACTTGCTCCCATTCCTCCTAAGTGGGTTAAAGGGGTCGGCCAGCCCATGTGTGGGCTGGTGGCATGAACACAAGTGGGCCCAAACTCAATATCACCCCAAAATATCCTTTCTCTCTCCTATTTTATTCAAATTCTCTCTCCTAGGTTAATTCTCAAAATATCCAAGCATGAAACCCATATTTCTCCTCCCTATGGGTTATGAGTTGACTTTGACCCATTGGGTGGCATTGGGTTAGTTTGGGTGGGCCCAACCCAAGGAATAGGGCTTAGGGTCATTTTTGGCTAATTAGGTCAAAGTGTTGACTGGGGTCCACATGGGTCCTATGGTTGACCCTATGACCTACCCTAGGGTCCACTTAGGTTGGACTTACTTTGACCTCCAATTCTAGGGTTTCTGGGTTTTACTATTTGCAGACCAAGTGACACTCAACTAAAATCCTAGGTTCACATGGTCCTTGGTTCTCTAAGGGTTTGTCCTGACCTAGTCAGGACAAAATCACTCCTAGGGGTCTAGTTTGAAATGGGATGTTACATTAGGAATCTTGAAGGTAAACTCCAAAAGGAGAAGGAGCTAGTGGCTAAGTTCTCAAAACCATGTTTAGTATTGCCTTTGATTGATTCCTTCTCCTCCCAAAAGGGTAAGAAGGGGTTAGGCTTCAAATGGAGAACTAGAGCTGCCTATTCCAAAAGGAAGGGCAAAGCTTCAGTACAGCCACTAGCCTCCAAGCCTCCAATTCCTTTAAGGAAAGTCGTGCTACCATCTAATAGGTATGACCATGAGAGCATTTATGGTCACTGGGAGTATAGTGTTAGGAATAGCAAGGGTGTTAGTGACTACAAGGAAGCCCATGAAGAAATCCAAATGGCCCGTCCTAGACCATTTGTGCTTGGTTTTCCATCCCCAACACTCAAAAATAAGGTTGCAGCCCATTCTCAAAGTATACCAATCCACAATCAGAATAAAGGAAAGTTTGTCTACACACCAAACTTTGGTAAATCTGAAGCTATCAGGAGCTTGCACTCTGAAAAGAAGGCAACTACTGATAGGGTCAAAGATATCCCTAGTACCTCTACTGCCAGACAAATCCCAAATCAGGTTATGGCTGGAAGACTTAAGAAAAAGGCTGTTATACCTGCTGGAATGAGAGCTGATGACTGTTTTGCTATAAAGCCAGCCCTTAAAAGAATGTACAATATTTATGAGTGTTGGTGCTGTGGCAAAGTGGGCCACTATGTTATTGATTGCTGGTACAATAAGAATGTCTAAAGAGATAATGACAGCTTACCTATCAGAAGAGCTGTAGGTAGGCATGTTCAATTTCTGACTAACCTACACCTAAGACCCAATAAGAATTGGGGTCCTAAGGAAAGATGATTTATTATTGCATATAAGTCCAAGTGGTCATACCCCTATATGGTACTTGGACAGTGGATGTTCCAGGCACATGAATGGAACAAGGAGAATGTTGAAGGAGTACACTCCAGTTAAAAATGGACCCAAAGTCATTTTTGGTGGTTCAAAAAGATGAGTAACCAAAGGGTTTGGTAAGATATCTAACGGCATAATCACTATCACACAAGTAGCTTATGTGAAAGATTTGCAACATAACCTGATAAGTATAAACCAACTATGTGATTTTGGCTATGATATTTTTTCCTCAAGGATGAGTGCCAAATTAGGAGGTCAAGTGACCAAGGGGTCATCTTGACAGGCACTAGGAGAGGAAATGTCTATTGTCTAACCTTTGTTTGTGAGAATAAGGACTCACTTATATGCCTAGTTGCAGATGAGAAAGCTTCACATTGTGTCAAATGGCACAAGAGGCTAGCTCATCTGAATTACAAGAACATAGGCAAACTCTTTAGTGAAGAGTTAGTGAGAAATGGTCTTAAGGTGAAGTGCATCAAGGAGGGCTGCTCAGTATTCCAAAAGAGCAAGCAGACAAGGACCTTCTTCCAAAACCTTGATACAAAAGACTCAGTGAGGTATTTATACCTCATGTATATGGATCTATTTGGTCCTATACCAGTTCATAGTCTAGGTAGGAAAGTCTACATCCTTATGGTTATTGATAACTTTTCTAGATTTGTCTGGGTGTTCTTTCTAAAGAAGAAATCTGAAACCCCTGATGTCTTCCAGACATTTGTTAGGCAAATTTAGAATGAACTTAATAGTACTGTGGTCAAAATTAGAAGTGACCATAGGACTGAGTTTCAGTCTGAATGCATGACAAGATTCTGTGAAGGACTTGAAATTCATCAAGAGTTCTCCTCTCCTAGAACACCCCAGCAAAATGGGATTGCTGAGAGGACAAACAGAACTCCCATAGAGGCTGGTAGAACCTTGTTAAGTGACACATTACTCCTAGAATATTTTTGTCCTGAGGCAGTAAACACTACATGTCATGTTCTTAACAGGGCTTCCATCACCAAAAGCCACAAAAAGACTCCCTATAAGATTATGAAAGGCAGAAAACCAAACTTATCCTACTTTAAGATTTTTGGTAGCAAGTGTTATATTCTAAACAATGTTAAGTCCTATGTGACTAAGTTTGTTGTCAAGTCCCAAGAAGAGATATTTATTGGGTACAGCAATAATAGTAGGGCATATAGGATCTATAACTTGATTACTCAAGTTGTAGAAGAATCAGTACATGTTGTCTTTGATGAGTCAAACCTAATTAACTATGAGCTGCCAAGCACCTCTTCTAATTCTGCAGGTATAAAGGATGTGATGGACAAGCTTACCATCCGGGAAATGGATCCAGCGGAATAAGATAAGGAAGAAGATGGGTGCTGTCTAGGGGGATCTTAAGACTCACAAGATGAGGATGAAGTACAGCCAACTAAAGATAATGAAGTTCAGCCAGTTGATAACAATGCAGAACAGCAAGCTGAAGCAAGAATGCCTCCAGCTGAGTGACATCTGAGGGACCATCTAGCACACCAAATCATTGGTGATATAATACATGGTGTCCAGACAAGGAGCAAGAGCATCACCATTGCTCTATGTTCAAGCTTCCTATCACAAATAGAGCCCAAGAAGCTTGAAGAGGCTATCAAAGACTCTTATTAGATTAGATTTATGCAGGAAGAGATGAACCAGTTCAAAAGGTGTAGAGTCTGGAAGCTGGTTCCCAGACCAAAGGGACATAATGTCATAGGAACAATGTGGATCTACAGGATCAAGCTAGATAAGAATGGCATTATTATCAAAAACAAGGCCAGATTGGTGGCAAAAGGATACAGGCAAGAAGAAGGAATAGATTTTGACCAAACCTTTGCCCCCGTAGCAAGGCTGGAAGCAATAAGTTTATTCCTTGCTTTTGTTGCCTATCAAGGATTCAAAGTCGTCCAGATAGATGTGAAGTCAGCATTCCTGAATGGAGACTTAAAAGAGGAAGTATATGTGGATCAGCCACTAGGTTTTGTAGATCCTCACTTTCCTAATTTTGTTTATAAGCTTAAGAAAGCTCTATATGGGTTGAAGCAAGCCCCTAGAGCATGGTATGAAACTTTGTCTACTTTCCTCATTGAGAATAATTTCTCAAGGGGGAAAATAGATAAGACCCTATTCCTAAGGAAATCTAAGGGCAAGGTCATCCTAGTCAAGATATATGTCGATGACATTATCTTTAGATCTACTAAAAACAATCTTTGCAGGAAGTTTGCCAAACTTATGTAAGGGAAGTTTGAGATGAGCAGCATGGGTGAGCTAAAATTCTTTTTGGGACTCCAAGTAAGATAGACTGATGATGGCTTGTCCATATCCCAGTCTAAGTTCACAAGGAAGTTAATTAAGAAATATGGTATGGAGAATGCCGCCATCATGAGAACTCCAATGGGGTCAAGTATGCATGTAGGCAAAGATGAGGCAGGGAAACCTTTTGATGAGTCTTTATATAGAGGGATAATTGGCTCCCTTCTATACTTGACTGCTAGTAGGTCTGACATCATGTATGCTACATGTATCTGTGCTAGGTATCAGGCATGCCCTAAAGAATCTCATTATTCTGCTGCAAAGAGAATTTTAAGGTATCTTAAGGGGACACCAGATCTTGGTTTATGGTACCCTAGGAATAGATATTTTGAGCTAACTGGATTTTCATATGCAGATTTTGAAGGCTGCAAGGAAGACAAGAAAAGTACCACTGGTACATGTCAATTCCTAGGTGGAAGTCTGGTGTCATGGAGCAGCAAGAAGCAGACTAGTGTTGCTATCTCCACTGCAGAGTCATAGTACATTGCAGCAGGTAGCTGTTGTGCTCAATTGCTATGGATACAGCATTAGCTTGAATACTATGACTTTAAGATAAGTAGAACTCCTCTATATTACGATTCTACTAGTGTCATTTCTATTGCTAGGAATCCTGTATCACACAACAGAACTAAGCACATTAAAATTAAGTATCATTTTATTAGGGAGCATGTTGATAAAGAAGACATTTGCCTGGAGTTTGTCTCCACTAACAAGCAAGTGGTTGATATCTTCACTAAGTCACTAGATGAAGCCAAGTTCAACACCTTCAAAATTGATTTGGGTATGTTGAACTTAGAATAACTTCAGGTACTCCCTAAGGTATTATGCTTGGTACAAGTATGTTCTTTTTGTAGGTGCTACAAACCTAGTAGAAAGCAAGATGAGAGAAGATGCTTCTTCTATAGTGGTATCAGCAGTTGTAGGACTAGAGACTTTCAAGTAGTCTTTTCTAGTGGTGTAGATAATTTCCAGTGATACTGAATTTCAAGTGTTGTCAAGTGGTATCAAGTGATATATAAGTCAGCCCTGTATAAGGGGCATGTTGGCAGCTACAATCCTGGCTTCATCTACATTAGCTAGGGGGAGAACACAAGGGAATAAAAATACCTGATGCTCCTTCCTGACTATTTGAAGAGTTCAAAAAGGGGGAGAGATATAGGTCATGTTTACCTTGAGAGATAGAGGTCATGTTTACCTTTGATTGATCAAGCTCAAGGGGGAGAGATAGAAGATTACTATCAGAAAGGATCAAGCTCCTTCATGGTAAAAACACAAGGGGAGAGTCATGGGGAGATCAGGTTGATCAAGCAGGAAAGGATCTAGCTAAGAGGTAATCCTCTAAGGTGTAACTCACCCTGTAGCAATCCAGGGGGAGTAGGTAAAATTCATTTCACAAGGGGAGAAAGTCATGGGGAGACCAGGTTGATCAAGCAAGAAAGGATATAGCGAAGAGGTAATCCTCTAAGGTGTAACTCACCCTGCAGTAATCCAAAAGGAGTAGGTAAAATTCATTTCACTGAATTTAATATGAATATGCTTTTATTTCCTGTGTAATGTGTATCTCATTGACTAAGGTAATTGATCAGTGGTTTTGACATCTTCAAATAGGGGGATATTGTTGGGTTCATTGATCTTAATGGCCCTAATTTGATGATGTCAACCATGTTAATGAGATAGACATAGTTGTATTTAATGTATGGTTAAGTTTATGCATGCAAGCTAGTCTTTGTCATAATGATTGGACAGCTAGTTCAAGAGATAATGACAGGTGGACTCAAAGTGGAACTGGAAACTCAGAAAACTACCTAAGTCCAAAAGCGTTGAGTGAGGCAAGCTCACTCAATGCCATTCAGCTAATAGTGCTGAGAGAGACAGGCAGTCAAAGCTGACAGTATTGCAAATCCAGAAAATCGCCTAAGTCTAGAAGCATTGAGTGAGCTCAACTCACTCAATGTCATACAGCTAGAAGCGTTGAGTCAAGGTTATCCTGTCATAGCCTTACTATGAAGAATACAGAAAATCAGCTAAGTCCGGATGCATTGAATGAACTCAATGCTCTCAATGCTCTCAGCGCTCTCAATTCTCTCAACGCCATCAAGCAAAGCTGAAGAATCTAGCAAGTTTCTAAGTCCAGAATTGCTGAGTCTACCATTCATCGAGCTGAGCTTAGCTTTTGTCGACTGAAGTTTAGAGTTCGTCGATCTCAGCTTTTACCTATAAGAAGGACTCATCTATCAGCTTTCATCGACCGGAGTTCAGAGTTCGTCGACCGGAGTTCAGATTTCATCGATCTCAGCCTTTACCTAAAGAAAGAATTTGGCTGAGAGAATTCATCGATCTCAGCTTCACTATTTCGTCAAGTTGAGTTTAGGTTTCGTCGAACTGAGCTTGAAGTTCGTCGACCTCAGCCTTCTCCTGAAGAAAGAACTGTGCTGAGAGAATTCGTCGATCTCAGCTTCACTATTTCGTCAAGCTGACCTCAAAGTTCATCGAGCTGAGCTTGAAGTTCGTCGAGCACAGGATTTTAGAAAAGTTAGTTGATTTTGGCTAAGTACAGAATGATGCTGACTCAACAAAGTCAACAAAGTTCAAATTTGAGGCAAATCGACATTAAAGTCGTCGTCAGTCTACAGTGGATCTCAAGTTAATAAAGCTGAGGTTTTAACCGCCGTTAAAACGGAGACACGTGTCCATCATCTCGCCAATGTGACGGGATTATAAATAGCAGAAGAGATCGAGATCTATTAAGGATGATAGGATTAATTTCTGATTAACTTTCTGAAAAAACGAGGAGCGGAGTTCATCGTCTTCATACGCCATTATTGCAGAAGCTAAGAACCTCAAGTTCAAATCTGAAGGGCTTCTAAGTTTGATGGTGCAATCAACATCCACTCCAGCAGGTTCAAAGTAATCATGTGAGAGAGACAAATCAGCATAGGCGTGCCCTAGCTGAATTTATCTTCTCGATACGAGCCGAGCCAGAATCTGAAGATTAATTCGCTGGATCAAAGAAGAAGGAAGGGCTGAAATCTACTCAGTCCAGATCAGGAGATATTCCTGAAGAAGAAGAAGAAGAAGCAGATTCATCTGCTAATTGATTCCAGAATAAGTCGGGCATCATTTCAAGATCATTGTATCATCTTATTATTGTAAAGACGAAGTTAGGGCTGACATCTGCTCGGTCCAGGTAGACAAGCACAGAGAATTTTCTCTGGTGTCTGTAATTCATTATCTTGAATATTTCTGTGTAAGATTCATTTTGAATCTGAGTGGTAAGGTTAAGGCCTGAGTTGTAAGCCTATGTTATAAAGGCTGAGGTAGGGCAGGAGTTGCCTGAGTAGTAGGTGTGTGGATTCACACTAAGATAGGGCAGAATTTTCTGAGCTGTAGGAGTGTGAGATCACTCTGAGGTAGAGTTCTTGGGAAGAACTTGAGTTGTGGGATCTTGGTGATCTGAGTGGTAGGGCTTGCACCTGAGTTGTAGGAGCCGGTTGGGCTCTGAGTTGTAAGATATGAGGATCTAAGAAAGATAAAAGGAAGTTTGGCCTAATTTAGTATACTGCTAGATAGGCGAAGGGGGAAAGTGGATGTACCCATCAATTAGGGAACCACTATAAGTCATTGTGTATTGTGTTGTGTTTTGTGCTGGTATTGATTGTGATAAGATTGTTGTGATTTTAATTGATAAGTTGCCTAAGATTTTAAATTGGACCTATTCACCCCCCCCCCCCCTAGGTGATTAGTTGTTCTTAAAATCAAGACTTTCAACTTCCTTTGAGAATTAGTCAACGCAATATCACATGGCGTTGAGTGAGCTTACCTCACTCAACGCTTGCTGACTTAGTAAATATTCATAGTTTTCCTGTGTCTTAACTGACTGAGCTATACTCACGATTATGAGCTATGAGTTTTGAGTGAGGAGCCTACACTCAACGCATGTAGACATAACCTTTTTTCTACTCACTTCTACTTAGGCTATTACAACTTAGCCTGTCTCCACAACTTTTTTCTGTATGGCGTTGAGTGAGTTGACTTCACTCAATGCCTGTGGACTTAGCCACTTTCTCATCTTATCACTTCTTTGGCTTTGACTGTATAGAATTCACTCAGCACTATAAGTCATCTGGCGTTGAGTGAGTCACATTCACTCAACTCCTGTGGACTTAGACAGATTTCTGTCAACCCACATCTTAGGTAAGTGTTTACCTGACTTGGACACTTAGGCTACTTATCTCATCACTGTTAACTACAACTATATGTATATCATTGACAAGATTGACTTCCTCAAATCTAGGACATTTTGGACAATGGACCCAACAACCCCCTCCCCTAACCTTAGCATGTTGGGTCGGAGATGGACCTTACATACTGCCCAAGACCTCCACTCAGTACTTCCCAAGAGGTAATAACTCACTCTACTAAGCACTAATTTGGCAACCTTGGATGGCTTGAATCACAGCATTCACATCACATCACAAAGTTGCGGAAGCAATAACTGAAAACTACAATATATATGTATATATATATATATATATATATATATATTAGAGCAAGCAAAGGTCATAGCCACTGTTTATACATCGGGCCCGTAGGCTTCAAAAGACTACTTCTAACACACACACACACAATCTCTCTCTCTCTCAATCTTGTGTGCTAGTAACTCACGTCTTGAAAGTCTGGAGACGATGGAGGTGCCTCTGCTTGGGTAGTCTTGTCACCTGGTGTATCGTCCCGCGGCAGCTAGACATCATGATGCTTCGTCTCCTATGAATAGTTATTAAAATAACTATTAGTCACAGAGCTAAGTGGAAACACATCTACTCCCCGAATCCATATCTTGGGGATGAGGTCACTCACCCAAAAAAAGAATAGCCGAAGCACGAGAGGGTTAGTACAACATTTCATATATATATATATATATATAGGCTAGGAGCAACTATTTGTAGAATATGCAACATAATATAATTGGAATAGTAGCAGCTTAACCGTCAATTATATAATAAACGCTCCACTACCTATCAACACGATAAATACTCACAACATGTATTCACACTGCATGTATTCAAACTTGCCAACACTCCGTAGGTGTTCAAAACCTGCGCACACACCTTATGTCGACCTAATAAGGATCGCTTCTCTTTAAGCAGGGTAGTGAGCCCTACGGGCCTCACTAATGTGATCTTAGTGATAGTAGCCAGTCCTGCCACTTCTAGGGATGGTCGTACCGCACTACCTAGTCCCCAATGTGCAATCCTGTGTACTCTTGGATGTAAGCAACATCCAGTGATTTTGAATTTAGCCAACCAATGTAGGAAATCCAAAGAGGAGAAAAATAATGGTCGGTTACTTATAGTACGCATCTCCCTGTCGACATGAGTCGTCGACCTTCCGGTACCGGCATAAATGGTCTGCGGAAGTGACTGATCTGCCACAGTTTACCACAAGAAATTTATAAACATTCAATTTTAAATAATATTGATGTCACACATTAGGTCTGCGGCGGCCTACCCTACTGGACTTTAAATAAATTGGGCAAGCAACATTTTAAAATCATGCGGCTCAACTTTCGATAAGGATCATAACGAGCATGGGAGCACTTATTTGGGGCTAATTCCTGGAGGAGTAACTTGACTCCCATTATCCCAAACTAACACTCAACCAAACAAATAATTGCTCATCAGATCAGGACCCATGGTAAAAAATACTAAAATAGTAAATTGATTGAAGTATAAGTGCAGCCATAAAAGCTACTGAGAATATAAGCTGCAAAATTGAAATGCTGAATTGAAATATGACCAGTACAAAATTGGAATGTACTGAACAGAAAGAACTGAAAGAAACTGGATCAGTACAAAACTGAAATAGTACTTAAAAGAAATGAACTGAAAGTAAGTACTGAAAGAAACTGGACTAGAACAAGACTGGATTAGTACTTAAAAGAACTGAACTGAACTAAAAGAAATAAGCAGGACTAGTACGAGACTGGAGTACTGGAAAGAAAGTATTGAACTGAAATAAATAAAGGAACTAGACTAGTGAAAGACTGGAATAAATAAATAAAAAGGGTTAGTAGTCCAATCACTCCAATTAGGAGGCTTCAGTTCCATCTCCATTCATAGGAGGCAAGTTTAGTTAAATCTCTATTTATAGGAGAAAAGTTCAGTTCTATCTCCTTTCATAGGAGGCAAGATCAGCTCCATTTAAATTTTTAGGAAGCTTCTTTTGAGTTTCACCCATTATTATGATCTGATATTAGTTAAATTATGCTTTTTAATCACGGCTTAATCGGACTGGGGAAGTTTATTATAAGTTACACCTTTATTATTCATTCATGAGTAATCACCAACTTATTGGCTCGCGTCGAATCAAAATATAGCATCTTGTTAGAGAGCACATTCTTTCTTGAATTTCAACCTCGAAAATCATTTTCACTACATGAGGGAAATTCTTCACCCAAAATGAGATTAGACATTTCATCTTCCAAAATTACCCAAAATACAAGATAGGCTACTTAAAAATAAGGTACTCGAAGATTTTTCAAAATTCTTTGAAACACTCAGAGTTTGAAATCTCGCCTCGATATCTCACATCAATTATTCATTTGAACTTAACATTCAAATTAAAACACGATTTCGCGCTCAGATTTTCATTTTTAAAGAATTTGGACGTATCAATTTCAAAGCGCGGCCCTAGGCTCCAAAGAATTGGAAAATCCTCAATTTTCACCCCCAAGGTTCCTAAATTTTAACACAACATTAAAGAGGACCTAAAATGAGCCTAAAAAATTTTCCAAAAAATTTCGAGCATTTTTGGGTCTATAAATTGACCAAATAGTTCTTATTTAGGCTTTTTAAGATATCAAATTATAAAATTCTCAAAAATTATGTGGAGATTGCCTCATCAAGGGGAATAACTTTCATGTTCAAAACTTTTTCCCTTGGAGCCTAGATTTTTCTAAAAAAATCCCCAAGTTTCTGCTATTTATTTATATGTAAATAGACATTTCTGTGGCTGAGATTGAGCCAGACAGGGAAATTCTTCCTTTTGTCCCCACAGCGGATCGGGCTCAGATCCGTTGTGGGGTCCTAAAAATGATGATGGCACATAATTTGATGAGATCCTAGCCATCCAATCTTCATCAAGAAGATAGGATGGTTGATGTATCATGCTGGCAATATTGGGCTCTGCCACCGTTGTCCAACAGCTGGATTATGCCAGCGCTGCCCCTGGTTGGCTTGACAGAGGCCGATAGTCATCTGGGAGGTGCTTCGGTGGCCTAGCACTGCCATCCACTGCCGGATTTCATCATCCTGTGGGCGGGGTGGCGTGACTACTCTGCTCACGCCAATGTAATGTCGCCCCACCTCTCTAGTGGTACTCCGACCACGATACCACCCTCGGCCAGTACGTTGGGGGGTCAGGCTTCCCTCCAGCAGTAGTACGGCGGCCTGGCGCCACCGTCCATCGCTGGAAAAATCAAAACAGAGAAGTATAATACTGGGTGTCGCTAGAGCGGTAAATTCTGATAGCACTACGGCCCTCCGCCACCAGGGATGGTTATCCCCGATAGTGTAACACCCTCCCAGTGCCACCACTAGTGTTGGGCAAGCATTACAACGTGCGTCCACCACCCAACCTGAAGCTAGGGTCGAGTGGCGTCAGCGACGCTCTGACTGCTAGGAGGTGCATGCAACATGTCAGGAAGATGAGGAAGGAGGAGGGTAAGAGATTCCACATATTCTAGGGGAGCTCAGGATAGGCATGGCTAGTTGGCTATTGCAGGGTGGTAAAGGTGGCAGGATTTGGGTTTGGTTTTTCCAGCGACCTAGAATTTCGACAAGGGGGAAGAAGTGCTCGACTAAGCTTGGTGAGCAAGAATAGAGGTATGTTGCTCCATTTATAGGCTGGGAGGAGGGCTTGTTTGGCTTGGGGCCAATGTGGGGAAAATCCCATAGGAGGAGGAATATACTCCTCTTCCAAATGGAGGGGGCACAAAGAAGACATATGGGGGGGATGGGACAACCACTTGGCATCATCCAAGGATGGGAGAATCTTGGACCTTAGCTTTGTAGTGGGCTTGAAGAAAAAAGAAGGGAATGGAAGGTTTTGGGCCTCTTCTTAGCCCAAGACCCAATCCAAAAAGGGTTTTACTGAATTCTAAGGCCCCTTGGTGTGAGGAATGAGAAGCACATGCCAACCAAAGAAGGGGAGGTGCATTCCATAATTAGAAAAATCCCAAAATATTAGAAAATTGAGCGTTTGACCAAAGTCAATCTTAGGGTGGGTCCCTTATGCTGGTCAAAGTCAAGATAGGCCCAAGTCATCAGGGGTCAGGTCAAGGTTGGGGTATCATGCCATAATTGGTGTGCACATACTTTTTAGTGCACAATAATGCTTGGTTTGACCACAGATTAACAATCCATCATCGAAATTGATCGGGGGCTCCATTGACTTCACATTGATCATATAAATCCAATGCCACTTACCGGGATCAAATCAGAGTTTGTTTGCTAAATATCCAGATTTGTGCGTCACGACGCACTAAAACAGTCAAAAAAGTAATATGCGTCGTCTGACTTCGGATTGCAATGCAACAAGTTCTAACACACTTGTAATGGTTATACGAAGCCATAGGAACTGACAGAGCTCAGATCGGAGTTCACTAGCTCAATTGTCAGAATTCTTGAATTCACGACATTTTACAAGGAATGAACATATCTACCATATGACCTCAAAATTCAACGAAACGAGTTCCAATGCACTCGTATTGACTATATGAGGCCATGGGAACTAACAGAACTCAAACTGGAGTTCTCTAGCTCAATATCCCCATCTAGGATTATCTCTTACCTCACTATGGCTGGGTAGCTTTTACTGAGCCCACTAGGGTTCTAGTAGCCCAATAAAAGTCGGGATGTTACATTCGGGGCTTTCATTCAATCACATTTTTATATTTAACTTTCCAACAGATGACTTTTAGTCCTGTCAGCTAGTGGGAGCCTAGTAAGTGGGATCTGCTCTGGGCCATCATTCAATCTCACTTTTCATATATAACTTGCCACCAAGTGGGTTCCAGTCCTGCCAGCTAGTGGTAGCCTGGTTAGCGGGATCAACTCGAGGACATCATACAACCATATTTTTCACATACAACCTATCATCGAGCGACTTTTATTCCTGCCAGCTAGTGAGAGCCTGGTTAGCTAGATCTGCTCGGGGCTACCATTCAACCACAATTTTCATATATAACCTTCTACCATGTGACTTCCAGTTGTATCAGCTAGTGGGATCCTAGTCCGCAAGATCTGCTCGGGGTCATCATTCAATCACAATTTTCATATATAACTTGTCATCGAGCGACTTCCGGTCCTGCCATATAGTGGGAGCCTGGTCAGTGGGATCTACTTGGGGCTACCATTCATTCAGGTTTTTCATATATAACTTCCCACCAAGCGACTTCCAGTCCTGCTAGCTAGTGGGAGCCTGGTCAGTGGGATCGGATTGGGGACATCATTCAATCATATTTTCACATATAACTTGCTACCGTGCAACTTCCAATCCTGCCAGCTAGTGGGAGCCTGCTTAGCGGGATCTACTCAAGGCCATCATTCAACCACATTTTTCATATACAACCGGACACCGAGCGACTTCTAATCCTACTAGCTAGTAGGAGCCTGGTCAACGGGATCTGCTTGGGGGTACCATTCAACCATATTTTTCCTATACAACCTACCACTCAGCGACTTCCAGTCTCTCCAGCTAGCGGGAGCTTAATCAGCGGGATCTGCTCGTGTTCATCATCAATCACATTTTACACATATAACTTTCCACTAAGCGACTTCCAATCATGCCAGCTAGTGGGAGCCTAGTTACCAGGATCTTCTCAGGGCTACCATTCAACCATATTTTTTATTCTCACATAAAGTAAAATAATCAGTAGAAAAAGGTGTTAAAGGCTAGCATTCTCATTATTCAATTTTAAGGATAAAATCGTTTCAAATCATCACAACTCCAGGTATGGAAAATGGTCACCCCCTCTATATTTTAGAGTTGATATCCCCCTGACTTCAGGAACTCCTCAATTACAAAAGGCCCTCCAAATTTGGATTAAGCTTCCCACAGCCGCTGACCTCCTGCCCGCATCAACCTTCTTTAGAACGAGGTTCCCCTTTACAAACTGCTTGACCCGGATATGTTTATCAAAGTACCTGGCCATCCGGCGCTTGACCTCTTCTTACTGAATGACAGCTAGATCGCAGAGTTCCTCCACTAGGTCTAACGAGATTCGCAACTCCTCTTTATTTTCCACTCCCCACTCATCATCTCCTTCTTCTGAGACAATCACCCGTAGTGACTTGACCTCAAATTCTACTGGAAACACTGCCTCACAGCCATAAGAAAGTTTGAAAGGTGTCTCTTTTTTAGATGTGTTGGGTGTGGTCTTTAGGGCCCAAAGGACCAAGGGGAGTTTCTCCATCCAATTTCCCTTCAGGATCTCCACCTTTTTCTTCAAGAAGTTCATGATGATCTTGTTTGCTGCCTCCACCTGCCCATTGTTTCTAAGGTGATGGACTGAAGCAAACCTGAGATCTATCCCGACCTGGCCATAGAAGCTTACAAACTTCTCACTAACAAACTGTGGTCTGTTGTCGGTGACTATTATTGGAGCATGATTTCCGCATTCCTTGGTTTGAAAATAATAAATCCCGGATTTATTTGATCATAGTGTGTTTATGATGTGTAGATATCTCTAGGAAAACTTTGATAATTTTAGAAGTGACATTGAGCTGCAGATTTTTCAAAGACGGGATATATCGCTAGCGATAGCTATCTATCGTCGGGCGATATCAACTTGATAACGTTAGCCATTTTCTCGACGGTTCCATCGCAACAAATTATACACTGATATCGCCAAGTAATATCTACCTATCGCGGGGCGATAGCTCACGATCCAGCATGATCACCTTCATTCCGGCACGGTTAAAGCAGAGTGGGCCACATGGCAAGGTGAGGTGATATCGCGCAGGCGATATCTAGATATCACTTGGCAATAGTGCAGAATATATAAAAGGGCTGCATTTTGTGTATTTTGGGACACACATCTCCAGGAGTCTTTGTTTTGAGTATTCCCAGCCTGACAACTCCAAGGAAATAGAAAAACTCGTAAGTGTGCAACAAAGGTGAAGAGCGTAGAAGAGACCGTTCATGCTTTACAACTCTGCCTACCTTTACAAAGATTCATCGACTTCTTTAAGTGCTCTACACCAGAGGGATTTTTCATTTCAGATTTCTACTTTGTTACTTCTCTTTATTCTTGTAATTAATAGAGAACTCGCCTCCCCGTGTGCAGCGACTAGGTCGTGGAGAGATTTAGGGGGAGGCTAGTAGCTGTATATAGGGAGAGATAGGCATTAACATACCGGTCCTTGGGAGAAGGACCGGTGAAAACTCAAAAGATATTTTTCATTTGTAGCCTCAATTTTAAGCTTTATTTAAATCTTTATATATGCTTTCTCATCACTTATGAAATAATATCGTCATCACTTTTTCATCAAAATTCTGAGTGTTTGGAATATATTTTGGTTTGTGAAAAATATAATCTTAACAATTTTCATTTATTTTAACTAAAGTTTTTCATTTATAAAAAGTTTTTATTTGCCCTTATTCCCCCCCCCCCCCACCACTCTAAGGGCGTTGCAAGATCCAATAATTATGGTTAGGGTTAATCCGTGCCGGCAAATGATCTCTCCATATACGAAGTTGCGGATTACCCGGGAAGTCACCTTCGCTAGCGCCTTGACCACCAACCACTTTGAGAAGTAGTCTACCATGACCAGGAGGAATCTCCTTTGCCCACTTGCATGAGTAAAAAGTCCCACCAAATCCATACCCTAGATTACAAAGGGTCATGGCATCGCGATGCTCCTAAGACTCTAGGCTGGCAAAAGCTAGAGCAGTGCAAACAACTGGCACTTCTAACACTTTCTTGCAAATTTTATTGCTTCTTTGATCAAGGTCAGCCAGAAGTATCCCTGACGTAACACCCTTCCCTCCAAGATCCTACTCCTAGAGTGACTGTCACACTCCCCAGATATCTCCTCCAGGATCCTCGGGACCTCCTCCTCCGACACATATTATGCCAGAAGCCCCAAGAGGGTCTTTCAGTACAGTCCCCCCTCTCGCAACTTGTAATACGCTGACTTGTGTCTGAAACACTTTTTATCAGGGACCTCCTCCAAATACTTACACGTGATCAAGAAAGCCACAAAGTGGTCCATCTATGAGGAGTGTCGATCTATCTCCATCAACTCCCCTTCCTCGATGGAAGGATGGAACAAATCAGTCAAGGTCCCTCCTGCCCGTAGTCTAAACATGGCCAATCGATCCGTAGGTTCACTCTCTTCTCACGACATGTGTTGAATGTAGAACATCTGGAACATCCCAATGAGACCCCTCACCTTCGTTAAGTATCGTTAGAGCACAGTCTCCCTTGCTTCAAACTCTCCCTTGACCTGAAAAGCCGCCACCATCGAGTCAGTTAGCACTTCCACATCCTACACCTCTATCTACTTGTCTAGATGCAGTCCTACGATCACGACCTCATATTATGCCTGATTTTTTGTGATGGGGAAGTGTATTACTATAGCCTACTCAATCTTCATACTATGGGGGCTTTCCAGCACCACCCCCACCTAGGGAGTGCCTCCCTGAAGCTCCATCTACCAATACCTTCCAGGCAACCCACTGAGAAGAACTTGCTTCTTCCACCTCAACCACATAGTCAGCTAAGAAGTCTTCCACCACCCGAGCATTCATCAATAGGCGGGGAACAAACAAGATATCGAATTTGTTTATCTATACCGAACACTTTGTGAGCCTTCATGAGTGCTCCACCCCCTCAAAGATGTTTTGAAGAGGGTGGTCGGTCACCACGCGGATCGTGTGCGCTTGGAAGTATGACCTCAGCTCTTCCTGGCCAAAATGACTAGGGTGAAAGAGAGCTTCTCCAGGATCAAGTAACTGAGATCCGCCTTATTCAATACTCTGCTAACATAATATATAGGCAACTATTTCTTGCCCTCCTCCCATACCAGGACAAAGCTCACAGCCTCTGCCCCCACCCCAAGGTACAAAGTTAGATCCTCCCCTCCTTGGGTCCTTAAAGTAGTGGGGCCTTGGTAAGTTGATCCTTCGGGGCTTGAAATACCTCCTCACACTCCTTCGATCACTCCAACTTCTGACCACCTCATAACACTTTGAAGAAAACAAGGGTATGCCCACCTATTTATAGAAAATGGGGGATAGAGAGAAAACAAGAGAGAGAATACATAATGTCTGTCATATGCAACTAGGCGGATAGATAAAAAACAATCTACGTGGGTTGTGCGGTTAGACAAGCTAACCACGCTATTACATAACTTGAGATATCAACATGTTCGCTCTGGTCTTTATCCATCTAGATGCAGCATACTACTTCAGGGAGCTGCGATTAGACTGATTCTAACCGCCTGGTCGTAAATGAGATAGCACTTGGAAACTGCCAAACCTTAACAGCAGTCAAGCCTTTACTAATCACTAAAAGGAACAATTGTGGTTACTATATAAGGCTACCAGGGGCGGTTAGGTGGGTACTAACCACCAGGTCACAACTGTGAATCTCCTCAGTTATCTGCCAAACTTTCTCTAGTAGAATAGCATGAATACCTTGACAGCCTTCAGACCACACTCTCAGACTGAATTGTGATTAACCCTTACTGATTGCCAGACCACACTATAGTAATCCAGTGTGGTTATAGGACTATTGCCAAACTTCCAAACAAGGTCGCCAGACCACCAGAACCACAGTTCTATCATCCAAGTGGTAACAACCAAAATACCAGAGAGGCAGTCTCCCAGAACTAGACCACCAACCTATCGACCACTCTTGTCCGCCAAACCGCCAGACCTGTCTGCTGCTCCTGTTCGTCAGACCGTCTGGTCTCTATATTTTTTGACACTCCCCCTCAAGCTGGAGCATATATGTAACTCATGTCCAGCTTGTCACAGATATCCGAAAAAGAGGATACTGGTTTGGTAAAAATATCGGTTAACTCTTTATCAGAAGTGACAAATGGAGTGTATATTTAATTCTTCAATACCTCTTCTCTAATAAAATGGCAGTCTACTTTAATGTGCTCTGTCCTCTCATGAAATGTGTTGTCACAGAACATTGGCAGAGGATGATCATAGGCTTCTCCCAAATTAAGCATTAGTGTCCGTAACCATTTCAGCTCACAAGTAGTCAAAGCCATATTTATGTATTCAGCTTTAGCACTTGACCTGGAGACAATATACTATTTTTTTCTCTTCCAACTGACCAGATTTCCTCATATAAAGGTGCAAAAGCTAGATACAGACTTTTTATCCTCCTTATCATCAGCATAGATGGCATTAGAGTAGGCTTCAACCCTCAAATGATTATTCTTATGAAATAGAAGTCCTTTTCCAGGAGACCCTTTCACATATTCCAAATCTTTAGTGTTGATTAAAGATGACACTCCTTGGGCGCTTGTATGAACTGGCTCACCCTTCCTGCCGCATAATAGATATCTGGTCTTTTGACTGTCAAATAAATAAATATTCCTACTAGCAGTCTATATCTGGTAACATCTGAAATAAGGGGTGAATCCTCATTCCAACATTTGTCATCACCAACAACCATTGGACACTGAACAGGTTTATCCCCAAGAAGACTCGTCTCATTTAAAAGATCTAATGCATACTTTTGCTAAGAAAGTGCTATAAAATTAGGCTTTTAGAAGATCACAATTCCTTGGAGGTACTTGGGAGACCCCATATCTTTTATAAAAAAAATGTTAAAGAAGATGCTTCTATGTTAGGACAATGCCCTTCTTATCATCCCCTATAAGAAGAATGTCATCCACATAAATAGCAAAAACAACTAGCCCTATAGAAATCTTGCTTATGAATAGGGAGTGATTTACAGCCTTCGAGTAAACCCAATAACTGAGATAACTTCACTAAACTTTTCAAACTATGCTCGCGGACTTTGCTTAAGTCCATAATTTGTCTTCCTCAATCTATACACATGAGACTCCCCCTGAGCAACATACCCAGAAAGTTACTTCATATAGACTATCTCTTATAAATCTCCATGAAGGAAGACATTCTTGATCTCTAACTGAGACATCTCCCAGTCTCTATTAACGACCAAAGAAAAGAGAACACAGATCTTTGTAATCTGAGCAATTGGAGAGAAGGTGTCAAAGAATTCCACACCATAGGTCTGAGTAAAACCTTTGGCAACTAGCCAAGCTTTATGCGATCAATGGTACCATAAGAAAGAAATTTGATCACAAAGACCAAGTGACAGTCAATCACACCAGCTTCTAGAGGGGTAGGGATAAGAGTCCAAGTACCCCCGTTTAGTTAGAGTTTTCATCTCTTCATACATAGTGGCTTTCCAATGAGTAATAATAAGAGCTTCTTGATAGGTAGCGGATGACATTAGCTAAGAGAGCAAGAGAAAAACCCTTGTAGGAAGGAGATCGTGGAGCATAGGAAATAATATCATGTATAGGATGTTGAGTGCATGCCCGAACTCCTTTTTGAAGGGCAATCGAAGGATCAAGGTCTGACTTGTCTGTAGTATTTGGAGCAAAAGAAAGAGAATCAGAGACTAATGTAGGAGGAAGAATCGTAGGTTCAGGTAGAGATGAAGAGATAATAGGTAGAGAAGAGGGATCATCTAACGATGGGAGAGTAGATGTGCGAGAAAATCAAGGAGCATCTCAAAGAAAGTGACGTCCACAAAAATATACTATTTTTGGAGAAGAGGATCATAGTACCAATATCCTTTTTGTGTCAGACAATAAACAAGAAAGATGCACTTAATAGAGAGAGGTGAGAGTATGTCACGACCAGGAGAAGGAGAGTGAACAAACGATGTGCAGCCAAAGACACATGAAGGTAAAGGAAATGGTATGGCATCAGGATACTTAATGGAGAAAGGAGTTTTGCCATCAAGAACCAAAGAAGGAATTTGGTTGATAGGGTAACAAGAAAGAAGAACGACATGACCCTAATAGGACCGATGAACACTCATCTAAGTAAGAAGAGTGTGAGTCACATCATGGAGATGACAGTTCCTGCGTTTAGCAACCCCATTCTATTGAGAGGTGTAAGAACAACTAGTTTAATGTATAATGCCATGATGTAAACAAAGAATAAGAATTGATGACTAATATAATCTTTGACATTATCAGTGTGAAGCACTTTAATAGAGACATCAAACTGAGTACGTATCTCATTATAGAATGTACGGAAAACAAAAAAATCTCAGAACATTCTTTCAACAAGTACAACCAAGTACATCTAGAAAAATCATCAATAAACATGAAAAAATACAAACTACCTCGACCAACAGAGTTAGTAGGAGCAGGATCCCAACTGTCAGAATGAACAATTTCAAAAAAACGAGAAGAACTACATCCTTATTTTGCTGGAAATGTCGAACGGTTGTGTTTACTGAGTTCGCAAGATTCATAATTGAGAGAAGAGCCTCCGCTAGGTATATTAGGAAAGAGCTGGTAAAGAAGGCGAGGAGGAGGATTCCCTAGGAGAAGATGACATTATATAAGAGAAGTAGAAGCAAAAAAGGCAGATACATTATCAAGATAGAATAAGCCGCCACTTTCAGTCCCAGTTGCATTCGTCTTCTTGGAGTGAAGATCATGAAAAAAAGCAAGTAGTCGAGGTGCATGAAAAAATTGGGACGTAGAATGTGTCCTCGAGTTGGAGAGATGAAGTGACATGCACTATTCCAGATCCACACATAGGGGATGGAGAATCATCCACAATAAAAACTGATGATGACCGGTTATGTTTGTCCAGACGAGAGAAAAGAAAAGGATTTCCCATCATATGATTAGTAGCACCAGATTCAATGAGCTACCTACCCGTAGTGACAATATGTGCACTACCTAAAGGGGTAGCAAGATAAGTAGACTTGTTTAAGGTTGTGTCACCCATAACAGGTCAAAGTTGAGGATGCTTGACCCAGTAGTGATCAATAAGGTGACCGATCTTATCATAGTGAGATCAGAGATATCTAGTAGGACCACGTCCACTATAAATTTCATGGCGAGCTAGATGAGAAATAATGTTAGGAGGAGGCAGAGATGCAAGAAAATGACGTTCAAGAAGAGTAGTAACAACCAAAATGCGTGCAATAATGGTATCCCGAGTAGGAGTGTCAGCCTCTCTAAGAATTTGTTGTCTAATCATATCATAAGATTCTGGCAAACGAAACAAATAACATACTACTAAAAGTTCCTAGAAGTGTTTATGTTGCTCAACAAGATCAATAAAAAATGGGCGATATTGAAGATGCTCTACACTAAGAGCTTGCACTTCCTGATAAGCAACAACATGATTCATGATAAGTCGGGCAAAAATATTCGTATATAACGTATATATGTGTGAATTTTGAGCTCTCTTGGAGTATATAGTAGTAAGATGATTTCAGGCAGCCTTAACCAACGCATCCTATCGAATGGTGGGAAAGCACTCGTCAGACAGGTTGTTAGTAAGTCACATTCTCACCAGAGCATCACTGAAATCCAAGTCATCAAAGGCTGTAGACCCGTATGCAGGAGGGTCATCAATTAGATGATGGCGCTTACGCTGAGAGCATAATAGAAAGATAAAGGAAACACTCCAGTCAGGATAATTTGGCCCAGTAAGCTTAGAAGAAGTTCCCAAATTATCGGAAGAAGTGGAGAGAGAAGGAGCACTTAGATTAAGAGGTGTAGATAGAGTAGAGGGAGAGAGGGCCATAGTCTCCATATAAATAAAAGGAGAAAACGGACAAAAATATCTAACCGCGCGGCTAAAAAAGGAGACCACTCAAAAAATACACGAAGCCCGATAGAGAAATTCTAACTGCGTGGTTAGAGAGAGGATGACAAAGAAACTTGTCACAAAATACGCAAGCAAGTGGAAGGGTAGGAGGGCAAAAGAGAAAGGTGTTGTTAAGAAAGAAAATCGCTGGAACAAAATAAAGAAGAACAGGTGGTTAAAAAATGGGAGACCACTTGCATAGCCTCACACCCAAGAAAGTAGAAACTAGAGTAAATAGACCAATTTGCTCTAATACCATGTGAGAAAACGTAAATAAAGGAATTTTTTATTGCTCCAAAAGATAAATAATACAAGAGTATGCCCCCATTTATTTATAGAAAATAGGGGATAGTGAGAGAAAATAATAGAGAGAATACACAATGCCCGTCACATCTGACTAGGTGGATAGATAAAAAACACTCCGGGCGAGCTGTGCGGTTAGACAAGAAAACTTCACGGTTATATAGCTTAAGATATCAACATGTTCGCTCTGGTCTCTATCCGTTTGGATACAACGGACTACTTCAGAGAGCTGCGGTTAGACTGATTTTAATCTCCTGGCCTCAAATGAGATGATACATGGAAACTGTAACACCCATATCCGTCACATGGCATATAGCAGTAGGTCCGGTCGGGGCCCGACGCCCTATACTACAGACAGACTGAAGGATTACAGAATGAAACCATCCAACCAAGATAACATGTCCCACACAGAGCACATTTTAGCGGAAGCATTTTAAAAGTTGAAGAGTAAAGAACCCAAACCACAGCATGAATGTCCACTAAACTAACATAGGAATGACAGAACAAATACACAAAATAGTACTTGGCCTTATGGGCTTACAAGTATTTACTTAAACAATAAATGTCTTCCATATATCGGCGCGCAGGCCGGTCACACATAAGCATAAAAGTAAACATTCACTTTGGCCTTCAAGGGCCGACTCAACAACAAGGGATTCAGCCCGCTGCTTTCTACTAGGCTCCACGGCACCTGGAATCAACATTCCACCGCAGCGGTGGCAAACAAAAGCAACGGTCAGCTAAAGCTGACCAAATTATAATGACCCCACCCCTTACTTGGGGTGGCGGTGCTCCTTCCCTACAATTTAGTAGCATAGCCAAACAATATAGTGAAAGTACAATAACATCACCCTTCACTACAGGTGTAAGCACGGACGGCCACACACCCCGTGCTCTCAGGGCACTTACTCGGTGAACCTGGTCCGAACCCGGTCCGTTTCACAGTCCACCACCGCCCCCAGGATGGCAAACAACGTGAGCATTAAAGTCCTTTCAGCCGAAGCCTAGACTCGTTCTCCAAGCCATCTTTAACCGAACCACTTGGAGTGGGTAAGGTTCCACCAGCCTGTTGCTCACCTCGCCATGGCCATTTAGCCATTGGCGCGGGACAAGCTTCACCAAATTCCAACATATCGACCATACAACAGTACATAGCCCGGCTATGGACAAGGCTGGCTCCCAGGCCACCAAAACGGCAGAACTTCGCTTTTGCCCAGATTTCCGGGTGCACCTTGGATTTAATCCCCAAGACTCCCTATTGCAATCTACCATGTAGAAACCCTGAAAAACAACCATCGGCATGGAGTCTTCTCCAACAATCCATGCATAATGAAACATCACCGATCTAGACCAACTTCTTCGGATAGGCTTCACACACCATGCATATATCCGTACTTCGATTCCGGACTCTATATATAAAACTATGGGGACAATTCATATCCCCCCGAAGAATACCTCACACTCACCGCACACTCACGAGAGCGGGTTTCCATTGCAAAAAAGGAAGAGGACTTCACATGTCCAAGAAAAGAATCGTTACCCTAGCGGTTCGCTTTGGCCCCATGGAGAAGAGGAGAAACTAGACGGATAAAAAGCTCCGCAACGGCCTCGCTTTCACGGATCTAGACTCGGCTCGCGATTTGGGACTCCGAAGCTCCACCGGTGGCCGGATTTCTCCTTCTTCTTCAACCTTGCTCTCCTTTTTCTCTAACTCTTTTAGAAAGAGAATGGCCAAAGTAAAATGAGGGTTAAACCCTACATTCCCAAATTTAACATGCCATGGAGGATTCCAGGCCGTTGGATCAATTCCAAATAGAACGAATGACCTCAATTATCCCTTAAAATAATTTATTGGGGCCGAACACGTCTTGTGATACGCCCGTGTCATAGGTCGTGTCTCACAATCTCACCACGATCATCGAACACAGAACAGGATACGGCATCTGATACGGATTGGGGCACGCCCGTGTCAACTATGGACACGCCCGTATCATAGGCCATGTGCCTCAATCGGCGCTAAAACCGTCGTGTCCCGAACAGTACACGGTCATGTGACACGCTGGTGTCACAAGCCGTGTGCCAGACACAGCTTGGGACACGCCCGTGTCCTAGTCCGTGTAAATACAACCCATCAAAACATAGAGCAGGACACGGCCCTTGACACACCCGTGTCACAGGCCGTTTGCCCGACCTGGCTTGACTCCGAGGATCTTCGAATGCATTTCGTCGACCGCACGGAAAATTCATCGAACTCCTGCATGACATGGCCCTGTACACGCCCGTGTCACAGGCCGTGTAGACCTAATTAGGCACCAAATTGGCCTTAAAATGCTAATCGTTCTTTTTTTGAGTTTTGGGGCGTTACAATTCGCCCCCCCCCCCCCCCTAAAAAGAATTTCGTCTCGAAATTATAGAATGGAAAAGATACACAAAATTAAATGGTACCTGAGTGGAATAACTCGAGATACTCCTCAAGCATGGTTTTCTCTCGCTTCCACGAGAGCTCCTCCCAACCATAGTTGTCCCAACGGACTTTGACCATCCTGATGTCTTTGTTACGAAGTCGCTTGACTTCAAAGTCCTCAATGCAAACGGGCTTGACATTCGTCGTCAACCCATTACCAACAGGTACTTAATCGACCGCAATAACTTGTGAAGGCTCTTGCACCGCCTTCCGTAACACTGATATTTTGAATACATCATGTAGACCACTCAATTCCACTGATAGCTTCAGTCGATAAGCTGCTTCACCAATTCGCTCTAGAATCTCAAACAGTCCAAGGTACCTCGGGCTCAGCTTCTTCAAGCGTCGTACCCATGAGACGCCCTTGAACGGCTTAATTTTCAAATATACTCAGTCGCCAACAGTGAACTCAACATACCTATTCTTGGCATTATAGTATTTAACCTGCCTTTCCTGAGCGATCGACAATCGTTCTCGTATAGTTTGTACCAAGGAAGTGGCGTCCTCCACTTCTTGTCGTTTGTATAGCTTCGACTCACCCGTCTCCAACCATGACAACAGCGTGCGACATTTTTTACCATATAGGGCCTTAAAGGGCGCCATTTGAATACTTGCCTGGTAGCTGTTGTTATAAGCAAACTCCATCATGTACAGGTAATATTCCCACCGCTTACTGAAATCTAGGACGCATATGCGAAGCATGTCCTCCATCGTCCTATTGACCCTTTCGGTCTGACTATCCATCTGCGGATGGAAGGCCGTGCTGAAACTCAGCTTGGTTCCCAACAATTGATGCACTAACCTCCAATTGTTGGACGTGAAGCGCCCATCTCGGTCACTCACGATGCTGCGGGGCACACCGTGCAGTCGAACAATGTTATCTACGTAAAGTTTTGCAAGTTTATCCACCGAATCATCCTTCCTATTTGAAATGAAGTGTGACACCTTCGTCAATCTATCTACAATCACCCAGATGGCGTCGTTTCCCTTCTGCGACCTTGGCAACCCATACACGAAATCCATTGAAATATCGCCAAACTTCCACTCCGGGATAGGTAAAGACTTCAAGGAACCTCCAGGCTTCTGGCACTCTGCCTTCACCAAGGCGCACATTTGACACTTCGCAACATAAAGTGCTACGTCCTTTTTGAGTCCTGGCCACCAGAATAACATTTTCATGGCTTTACACATACTCGTGCTCCCCGAGCGAATCGAGTACTTTAGCATGATAAGCCTAGTACCTCAATTCCTCCTGTAGTTTACCCATACTTGGGACGCACAGACGACTGTCCCTCCATAACTGCCCTTCCTTAACAATAAATTAGGAATTTGACCCAGCCAAAGTCTCATCCATGATCTGCTTCACGACGTTATCCAAGACCAGAGCTCGCCGAATCCTATCAGTGAGGTCGCACTGTACTTTTGTCTGGAATAATTATGCTTTGGAACTAAACTTCGAGTCAGCTCAAGAGGTTTCCAAGGCCTACAATGCACGAACAAAATGCTCATCATACATCGACAACAAACCGACCTGTGCGTGAGCTCTGCGACTTAACACATCTACAACCGCATTACCTTATCCAGGCATGTAATGTACCTTGAAGGTGTAGTCCCCCAGGAACTTCCTCGACCTCCGTTGTCGCATGATTAAATCCTTTTTATCCAAAATATACTTCATGCTCGTACAATCGGTATAGATATCAACCTTCACACCGTACACGTAATGCCTCCAAAATTTCAGGGCGAATATCACGGCCGCTAACTCCAAGTCATGAGTCGAATAATTTATCTCGTAAACCTTCAGCTGGCATAAGCCATACACTATTACATTCCCATGCTTTGGCAACACAACCTAAGTCATTGCCTGAAGCATCACTGAAAAAACTTAAGCCTTCAGAACCACAAGGCGTACTTAAGACTGGTGTCATGGTCAAATGACATTTTAGTTCTTCGAATGCTTGTACGCACTCAGACGTCCAAACAAACTTCTGATCCTTCCTTGTCAATGTAGTGTGGGGCAACGCTATCCGTGAGAAGTTCTACACGAAGCGCCTGTAATAGCCGGTAAGCCCTAGAAAATTCCGGACTTCCGCCATCGCATACAATACAGGCCACTCCCGTATAGTAACTACATTTGACGGATCTACCGTAATCCCTTCTCCACTAACTATATGACCAAGGAACGCTACCGATGACAACCAAAACTCGTATTTGGAGAACTTGGCGTACAGTTGGTTCTTCCTCAATGTCTCCAACACCGCATGCAGATACTTGAAATGATCCTCCTTGCACTACGAGTACACAAGTATATCGTCGATAAAGACTATCACGAACTGGTCCAAATATTCTCTGAACATTCTGTTCATCAAATCCATAAACATGGATGGCGTGTTTGTTAGTCCAAAAGGCATGACAGTGAACTCATAATTCCCATACCGTGTGCTGAAAACCATCTTTGGGATGACACTTTCCCTTATCCGCAGCTGATAGTATCCGGATTTTAGGTTCAACTTTGAGTACACAGTCGACCCCACCAGCTGGTCGAACAGATCATCAATCCTTGGGATTTGATACTTATTCTTCTCCGTTAGCTTATTCAACTCCTGGTAATAAATACATAGGCGTACGCTTCCGTCTTCTTCTTAACCAAGAGAACCGGCACGCTCCAAGGGGACGAACTTGGACACGCATAACCTTGCTCCAACATCTCTTGAAGCTGTATTTTCAGTTCCGCCATCTCCTTAGGCACTAACTAATACGGAGAGCATGACACAGGTTTGGCACCACTCTGAACTGCCTTAACCACCTGGAGAGCAGACATCAACGCCTTGCTCGACCCCCTTCATGCCTGCAAATGTCGTCTCATGATCAATTCCCAATTTGACCTCCTTGTGGTTGCAATCAATGTATGCCCGCTGCTCCGAGAGCCAGTCCATTCCAAAGATCACGTCGAACTCCACTATTGGCAATATCAACGCTTGTAAGTCAAACTCTTGACTCCCAATCCATATCTTTACGCACAAACTCTATCCGCGCGCATTGAACACCCATTAGGCAACAACACATCCAAATTTTTTGTTGTCATCGAAGAAGGTATTCTGATGCGCGATACAAATCCTTCGGACAAAAAGGAATGTGAAGCTCCCGTATCGAACGGTGCTCTCACCAGATAATCGAAAATCCAAAACACAGCCTAACACAACCACTCATAGGCTAACACGCGTAGGGCAACAAGTATTTAAAGCTAAAATACTATAAATTAAACAATACCTGTCACCACGTCAGTCTGCTTCATGGCCTCCTACTGGCCAATGTTGTACACTTTAGGCTGGGTTGGGGCATAATGCGATGTGGTTGCCTCAACCCCCTTGCCCTTCTCCTCGTAGGTTAATCCAGGTTTCTTTTCGGACTTCGGACGTTCGCTCCAATAATCTCGGGCAAAGTGTCCTGACTTCCCACAAGTGTAACATAAATTGGGTCTCCCCCAATAGCTGCTCCTGATCCAGTCTTCTTTGCCACTGGAGTACCACTACTTTCTCTGGCAATAAGTCCTATAACTGCTCCCGTCATGTCTTTCTTTGCCTTATGGCCATCACTACGAAAATCTCGGGCACGGTGACCGAATTTACCACAATTAAAACAATCATATAGAGCCTGACTAGTAGATCTTTTTGAATTCTTTTCCTCCTCCTTCGGTATACAGACTTTGCAGAACCTGGAGAGTTTGGTACCCTGAACTCTGACGTCTGGTTGACTTTTTCCAAATCTACTTCCAAAGATCTAGCCGACTCCATTAAGGCTCAGAATCCAAATAATTTCGGTCCTAGCAGTAGAACTTGTAACTCGCCGCACAGCACATTATAAAATCTATCGACCATAGACTACTCGCTCTCCAATTCAAACCCTGTGTAGCGCCTTATCATAAGAAACGCCTGTAAATATTCATCAACTGAGTGTGTACCCTGCACTAAAAGCATGTTCAACTGCTGACCCAATGATCCTCTAAATGTCATTTGCTCCATCACACCAACCGGTGTTGAATCCACCTCAAGGACAAAGGGTTGTACATTCCTTCCATATTGTGCGTTAGTCACAGCAAACACCGCTTCAACTACCCTTCTTATGATTTCAATAGAAGGAGGGGTCTCAGGCACGTCACTGGGTACACTACTTTCCTCAAAAAGCGGGCATTCTGACGGCCCTGCGCCACTCCTAGTCACCTATAGTCATACAAAACACCATTAAGTGACCAAAAAATTGCAAAAAACAATTATAGGAACACGCAGGTTCCTCAAACATGTATATTTTAATTCCTAAGTGGACATTCATGGATTCTTTTTATGTTATAACGATGACGTACATACATGTGCTCACCACCCCTTAAAAGAATTCACCCACGAATTCCAATAAGCAATACCGAAACTAATAGTCTGATACCAAATTGTAACACCCCTATTCATCACATGGCATATAGCAGTAGGTCCGGCCTGGGCCCGACGTCATATACTACAGACAGACCGAAGGGTTACAGAATGAAACCATCCAACCAAGATAACACGTCCTACACAGAGCACATTCTAGCGGAAGCATTTTAAAAGTTGAAGAGTAAACAACCCAAACCGCAGCATGAATGTCCACTAAACCAACATAGGAATGACATAACAAATACACAAAATAGTACTTGGCCTTATGGCCTTACATGTGTTTACTTAAACAATAAATGTCTTCCATACATCAGCACGTAAGTCGGTCACACATTAGCATAAAAGTAAACATTCGCTTTGGCCTTCAAGGGCCGACTCAGCAACAAGGGCTTTAGCCCACTACTTGCCACTAGGCTCTACAGCACCTGCAATCAACATTCCACCGCAGCGGTGGCAAACAAAAGCAACAGCCAGCTAAAGCTGACCAAATTATAACGACATCACACCTTACTTAGGGTGGCAGTGCTCCTTCCCTGCAATTTAGTAGCGTAGCCAAACAATATAGTGAAAGTGCAATAACAACACACTTCACCACAAGTGTAGGCACGGACGGCCACACATCCCGTGCTCTCAGGGCACTTACTCAGTGAACCTGGTCCGAACCCGGTCTGAACCCGGTACGTTCTGCAGTCTACCACCACCCCCAAGATGGCAAACAATATGAGCATTAAAGTCCTTTCAGCCGAAGCATAGACTCGTTCTCCAAGCCATCTTTAATCGAACCACTTGGAGTGTGTAAGGTTCCACCATCCCGTTGCTCACCTCGCCATGTCCATTTAGCCATTGGCGCGGGACAAGCTTCACCAAATCCCAATGTATCCATCATACAACAGTACATAGCCAGACTATATACAAGGCTGGCTCCCAGGCTACCAAAACGGAAGAACTTCACTTCTGCCCAAATTTCCGGGTATACCTTGGAGTTAATCCCCAAGACTCCTTATTGTAATCTACCACGTAGAAAACCCGAAAAATAACCATCGGTACGGAGTCTTCACACACCATGCATATGTCCGTACTTCGATTTCGGACTCTATATGCAAAACAACGGGGACTATTCATGTCCCCCCGAAGTAATACCTCACACTCACCGCACACTCGCAAGAGCGGGTTTCCTATGCAAAAAGGAAGAGGACTTCACATGTCCAAGAAGATAATCGTTATCCTAGCGGTTCGCTTTGGCCCTATGGAGAAGAGGAGAAACTAGATTGATGAAAAGCACCGCAATGGCCTCGCCTTCACGGATCTAGACTCGGCTCATGATTTAGGGCTCCAAAGCTCCACCAGCGGCCGGATTCCTCCTTCTTCTTCAACCTTGCTCTCCCTTCTCTCTAACTCTTTTAGAAAGAGAATGGCCAAAGTAAAATGAGGTTTAAACCCTACATTCCCAAATTTAACATGCCAGGCAGGATTTCGGGCCGTCGGATCATTTCCAAATAGAACGAACGGCCTCGATTAGCCCTTAAAAGAATTTCCTGGGGCTGAACACAGCTTATGACACTTCCGTGTCACAGGCTGTGTCTCGCAATCTCACCACGATCGTCGAACATAGAATAGGACACGGTATCTAACATGGCTTGGGACACGCCCGTGTCAACCATGGACACGTCTGTGTCATAGGTTGTGTGCCTCAATCGATGCTAAAACCATTACGTACTGAACAGGACACGACCATATGACGCGCCCGGGTCACAAGCTGTGTGCCATACACGGCTTGTGACACAACCGTGTCCTAGGACGTGTAACTCTTTCGACACAGCCCATCAAAACACAGAGCAGGACACGACCCTTGACACGCCCGTGTCACTGGCCGTGTGCCCGACCTGGCTTGACTCCGAGGATCGTCGAATGTATTTCGTCGACCGCACGAAAAATTGGTCAAACTCCTGCATGACACGGCCCTGGACACGCCCATGTCACAGGCCATGTAGACCTAATCAGGCACCAACTTGGCCTTAAAATGCTAACCGTTCTTTTTTTGAGTTTTGGGGCATTATAGAAACTGCCAAACCTCAATAGTGGTCAAGCCTTTACTGATCACCAAAAGACACAGTTGTGATTATCATATAGGGCTATCGGGGCAGTTGGCAGGTACTAACCACCAGGCTGCAACTGTGAGTATCCTCAGCTATCCGCCAAACTCGTCTCTAATAGAACAGCCGTAAGACCTTGATAGTCTTCATACCGTACTGTAAGACTGCACTGCGGTTAACACTTATCGATTGCAAGACCGTATTATAGTAATCTAATGCGGTAACATAGGACAACTTCAAAACTGCGAGATAAGATCGCCAGACCCCAAGAACCACAATTCTATCATCCAAGCGGTAACACAGCTAAACTACTAGAGAGGCAGTCCACTAGAACTAGACCGCCAGACCGCCAACCTGTCCACCAGACCGCCAAGACTCCATATTTTTGAAACTATGAACAAAAAATCTGCTCCCTTCTTCATCTTTTTTACGTCGAGAATCTCAACAGGAAGCCACGATATAGGTCCTCAAAAGAGTAGATTGAGCTAGAGGGAAGCTGATGGAACCAGTCCCTTTCCTTTTCATTGAAAGTGATAGAGAAAAGTTGGCACTTGAAAGTGTCCGACATTTGCATGATGGAAACTACATCTTCAAACCACTATATGTGTTGAACAGGATCATATCTACTAGTGTAGTAAGATATCTCCGGCTCTCAAAACCATTTTGGAACTAAGGTCAAGACGATCAGCTTGTTAAAGGGACTTCCTCCCCCTATGAGGCGAGTCGACTAGTCTCGCGACGTCGGCTCACCAGTCCTACCTGCACTCGTCGAGCTAGGGAAAAGCTCTCGCCCGACGAGATCCCGCTCGCTACCCTCAACCACTAACTCCTTCCCGGGTCACTTAGTAGTGGCATTCTTGCTTAAGGATGGTGGCGTAATCACCAGGACGCATGGTGTCGAGCACTCGCCACGCACAATGAATACGTGATGTAGGGTCTCCAAGATCTCCTTCTAAAACTATTCAAACATCCCGATCGTAACTACTCTCGCCAGGGCGGTGAGTTGCCCTGGTCAATACGTAGTCCTTCACCTCCAATTATGAAACTTGCTTAGGATTTTCCTGTGCAAGTTACGGTTCATGCTCACCGCACCAAAAATGTTGAAACTGGATCTCAGTCCTAAGAGGAGTTTGAACCCAAAGGGGGTAACCTGCATTTACTTCTTCCAAGGAAGAGAACTAGACCGATGACTTGGGACTAAGTAACATACTCTAAGCTATAGTGTGGAGGTCCCACCACACTCCCATAAAATTAAAGAGAGCTTCCCCTCCCTAATTAATGTTGAGCTGAGCACCTTGGAGAACACTAATGGATCTGATGGCCAACCTTAGAGGGGGATGAATAAGGTTAATAAGTAAATTAAGAATTAAAAGAATTTTCAGCAAGACAACCAGTTCTAGATGCTACCGTGGGGCAATAAGATACTACCACGCGGCGGTAGGTCATAGAGCCGCTTTTCATTATAAAAATTTGCTTTTAAATTTCTCACACAAACCTCAATGCCCTAACAATTTTCAACCATGAATTTGAGATGAAATAAAATAAATATAATTTTATTCAAAATTAAACAGTGGTTTACAATAACAAAACTGGATCTTCGTGACACCATATATCAGAGGCGATGAATCAAACAATCTTTTGGTTTCTATACCGACCCTCTCAGGACCGGTTGCCTCTCTCTTCTTCCCAAGAAGATCGACGAGCTGACTATTCATATTCCTCCTAAGATTGGTCTTAGAGCCCACTAGATCTCCCAAATCTAGACGTCCTCCCAAAACGATTTCCCATAGATTCCTTCCAAAAATCTGACGGCCTCATAGGCTGATTCTCACAAACTTCTCTTAGGAATTCGACTTCCACACCAGACGATTTCTTGGCACAGAATACAGAAAGGTTAAAAAAAACAATAATACGAGAAAACTCCCCTCTAACTAATACCCTTAATGTTGATGTCGATTTGCTTGCAACGGTTCGATCTTTGTGGCTTAAGATTCTTCCTCTTCGATGTCCTTTAGATTCGTAAAGGTATGTGCTTGATGAGAGTTTTTCATAGCGAGGATCTTCCACGCGAATATAAGGAAGAAGTCTTTTTGATCATCATGTTGATAGTCTTCAATCCTTGAATATGAATTCTGTTGGAACACCCTATTACTGATTTGGGTAAGGATCACTATGTTCTTAGGAATGTGTCTTGACCTCATTGTATAGATTTAAAGGTCAACTAGAATAGGTCTAAGGCTTAGAACTTAGGTTTGAAAGCTGCCCCCAAGACCTCCTAGTTCAGATTACAAGTGCAGTGAGACTAAGGCAATTATCGTCGAGCTCAGATCAATGAGGCATCGAACTCAGTTCGACTACCTCTGAGCTCAGTTCAACAAGTCGTCGAACTCAGTTTGACGATCTTCGATCTCAGATCGACGTTTCTGTCTCTAGCCAAAATCCAGATCTCTGAGCTCAGATCGTTGATAGTCGAGCTCAGATCGACGATTTTCTTGAGAGATCGATGATTTCAGGATTTCAAATTCAGTCAGTTATGGAATTCGAATTTATTTATATCCAACAGTTAATGCAAAGGATTTTGTAGCCGTTTTAATTAATCTGGAGCAAGTTTCAAGAAGACTAAAGGAGAATGTCACTTAGGACTTTCCTCCGGAGGCAGATATCAATTAAGGAAGTCATTTATGACTGGCTAACGGCTATCTAGAAGATTGGATTTCAATATATCATTTTTAGACAATAGAGACAAAAAAAAACATCAACAATCATCAAGGAATACAGAGAATAGATAACAAGAGAAAAACTAAGAACAACATCTGAGATCTGTGAGACACACAAGAACTACAGGATTATAACATCTCATTTCCGATTCAAGTTTTTCAAGGCTTCATCAATCAAGACTCCAGACACAACACATTTCAGTCATTGCTGAAATTATCATTTGTTGGAGATCTCATCTTCTGAAGGCCTATCACCCTGTGCAAAGCTTCTCTTCTTGAATAACTACAAATCTCATGGGGAGCTTTGACAACATCAATCCACTAGTGTTCTCTTGGACTGTTGAACATAGAAGAACAACTTCACCTCTTTTATTTTTTGGTGTAAAAGGGTTACTCAAAACTCCCTTCAAAAGTTTTGTGTTTGGTTTCTGAGACCTTGTCAAAACTCAGTGGTGGCAAGACACCTGATCAAAAAATCTGGTTTGGTTTTTGAGCACCTTATCAAAAGCTCATTGGTGCCCAGGACACCTGATCAACTATTCCTGCATTGGATTCCTACCTAGGGTGGTAGAAGAGTGGATGTACCCAGGTTGATTGGGGAACCACTATAGATCCTTGTGTCTTCTGGTTGCCTGTGTTTTATTTGTTGTGTGCTGTGTTTTTGTTTCTTGCTTTACTTAGTTTTATTTACTGCAAGCACAATACACATATAAATTAAATCAAGACTTCTTCTGCCAATGAAATTTTTAATTTGCAAAATTATTTTAAAATACTCTATTCACCCCCCTCTAGAGTAAAGGTAGATCTTACCCTCACTTTCAATTGGTATCAGAGGGAGGTTGGTTATTCAACAACTAGATCTTCACTAGTTTGGTTGTTTTACAGGCTAACACCTGAACCAAAAGATCTCTGATCAGATCAATTTTTAATAGAGGGTTATTATTTCTATTATATTTATTTTATATAAAATCATGGCACAGAACAAAGACTATGCAAGTATCAGATATCCAGTGTTCAATCTTTCTAAGTTTGCACTTTGGAAGGCAAGGATTAGATTATACATGAATTATATTGATGAGGATATCTTCAATTCTGTTTTGACAGTGTGTCCAAGACCTGCAGAAAAGTACAAGTGCAAGTATTGTTCCACCCCCTTCAGGAACAGATGAAGAAATAAAAAAGTGGAAAGGTTCTGATGATAAGGCAATGAACATATTGGCTCAGACTATGTCTGATGACATATTTCAAAAGGTGGCTGAATGCAACTCAGCAAAAGAAATATGGGACCAGCTATCTGAGCTTGTGTCAGGATCAGTTGATGAAAGAAAGGACAGAAGATCCCATCTCATAACCCAGTATGAGAATTTCAAGAAGGGAGAAACTGAGTCAGTTGCTGACATGTATAACAGACTCAGTCTAATTGTCAGTGAACTAAAGACTTTGGACAATGAGATCTCGTTTACTGAACTCAATGATAAGATCCTAATGTGCTTCCCCAGCACTTGGGACTCAAGGATCTGGCCAATCAAGGATGCCAGAATCCTAAATGAGATCACCACTGAAGCTCTATTGGGCAAGCTCAAGTCTTATGATCTGCTCATCAAAAATAGAGAGGAAGAGCAAAAGACAGCTTCTCCAGCAACAAGGAAGGAGAAGACAATTACTTTCAAAGCTATAGAAGAACAGTTTAAAGATAAGGTCACATACAATGAAGAGTTAATGAGCCTACTAGCCAAAAGATTTTACAAGATGGCTAGAAAAGACTTCAGAAAAAGGTCATCCAGAGGCCATGAAAAGCCAAGGTATGACAAGTCCAGTAATAAAGAAATTATTTGTTTTGGATGCAGGAAACCAGGCCACATTGTGCCTGACTGTCCAGAAAATCAAAATAAGGACAAGAAAGATAAGAAAGATAGGAGAAGAGTCAAAGATTTCAGGAGAAACAACAGTGACAAATCCTCCTCCAGCAAGAACAAACACACCAGGAAAGGATTTATAGCTGAAACCTGGAGTGAGACTGAAGAAGAATCAGAGGCTTCATCAAGCTCAAGTGATGATGAAGATGATGCTCAAGAGAAGGAATTCTACATGATGGATATCAATGCCTCTCAACATAATTCTGATGCAGAACAAGAGTCAGAATCTGAATCTAAACATGAAGCTGAAGAAGATCAGGTAATAGATTCTTTTGATTTCAATTCAGAGGACTTTAAACTTGAATTTAAGGCACTATGTTTTGACCTACTCAAGTCTGAGAAGGAGATTATCTCTCTCAGAAATCAACTATCTGAACATAGCACTTTAAAATCAGACAACCTTAAACTCTCTGAGGAGTTAGAATGTTGTAGGGAGGAGATAGCTTCACTGAAAAGTGAACTATCTCAGGCAAAGAAGTTTGAAGAATCCCTTAATGGGAGAAGCATCAGACTGATGGACATCACAAGCACAGTGAACTCAAGACTTAACAGTACACTGGGCTTGGGTGCTTCATCCAGCCAACCTATAGTATTAACAACCCCAATTAAATTTATATCAGATAAAGGAAAGGGAGTTGTAGAGGTAGCTAGGAAGAATTTTGATATTCCTAAGAAAAATAAGGTTCAACAGAAAACGTCGAACAGAGCTCGACAATCACCGAACGGAGCTCAGCGATCTCAAGCTGAATCGTCTAACTCAGGTCGACGATCGTTGAACTCTGAACTCTGGCAAAGTGGATCTTTGAACGGAGCTCGATGATCTGACCCAAGATCGTCGAACTCAGCTCAGAGATCGTCGAAGAGAGATCAGAGCTTTGAATAAGTTTTTAAGGGTAAATAAAAATTTGATCCTAGAGGTCCTACATCCCAAGGCTTCAATCCTTATGTTGAATGGATAATACCTCCTAGGATATATCATCCTGAAGGCTATAAAAGTCAACCATGGATGTCATTTATTTCAGTTTTTAAAGATTATTAACCTAGGCCCAAGGTAAACTGGGTCAAAAACAAATAAATTATTATGTATGCAGGTGAAGACCTATCCAATAATAAATCAACAATGGTATCTGGATAGTGGGTGCTCAAAGCACATGACAGGAAGCAAGGATAATTTAACATCTTTCAAAGCCAAGCTTGGACCCAAAGTCATATTTGGAGACTCAAACTTTGGACAGACCAAGGGATATGGTGTAGTCCAAATAGGGTCAGTCACATTCAAGAAGGTGGCCTATGTGGAAGGACTGAAGCACAATTTAATCAGCATCAGTCAATTGTGTGATGAAGGCTACCAGGTGACATTCAACAAATCCTCATACAAAATCAAATCAGAGGACAACACAACTGTATTGACAGGTAAAAGGAAAGGTAACATCTATCTTGTTGATTTTCATTCAACTAAGGTAGATATCTGCTTGTTAACCTCTGTTAGTAAACTAAATGAACTATTGCATAAGAGATTAGGACATATAAACCTTAGAACCATTGCTAGGCTATCCAAGGATAACCTTGTTAGAGGACTACCTCCTAGCCCCTATAAGAAGGAAGGACTTTGCAGGGCTTGTCAATTAGGCAAACAAACTAAAAATAGTTTTAAGCCACTAAATAAGAGTGATTCACTTAGGATATTGTATCTGTTACACATGGATCTATTTGGACCCATTACAGTACAAAGCCTAGGAGAGAAATCTTACACTTTAGTAATTGTGGATGACTTCTCTAGATTCACATGGGTGTTCTTTCTGAGGAAGAAATCTGATAACTTTAAGTGTTTGATAGAGTTTCTCAAAAGCATACAGAGTGAGTTCAATATTCACATTGCCCTGATCAAAAGATATCATAGGACAGAGTTTGATTCTCTTCTTATGCAAGAGTTCTGTCAGAGTGAAGGGATCAGGCACACTTTCTCAACTCTTAGAACTCCTCAACAAAATGGGGTAGCTGAAAGGAAAAATAGAACCCTTATTGAATCTGCTACTACATTGTTGACAGATGCTCACCTTCCTCTATCCTTTTGGGAAGAGGCAGTGAACACCTCAAACTATGTGTTGAATAGAAGTTTGATACATAACCTGAAGGGCAAGACTCCTTATGAATTACTCAAAGGGAAGAAACCTAAAGTAGATTATTTCAAGATTTTTGGTTGTATTTGTTACATACACAATAATAACAAGAAATATATAGCAAAATTTCAAGCCAAAGCTGATAAAGGAGTGTTTCTGGGATACTCCATGATCAGTAAGGCTTATAGGGTGTATAACAAATCTTCTCTTAAAATTGAAGAATCTGTACATGTATCTTTTGATGAAACTAACATGTCTCATAAGGAGAAGAATACTTCTACCATAAAACCTTTGCAGGTGCATTCTCTTTCAGAAAATTTGAACAGGTTACACATTATTGAAGAGGGTACCACACCTTCACCTATCCAACAAAAAGGTGAAAGTAGTGAAGATGAAGAGGACACTCAACATCCTGGTGAGAACCACATTGAAGAGCCAGTTGTTGTTCCACAAGAGGAAACAACAATACAGGTTGGTGAACAATCAACACCCCCTATTGATTTAGTAACATCAAGAGATCATCCAATCTCCCAAGTGATTGGAGACATCTCAGCTGGTGTGCAAACCAGAAATCAGGTCAACCAAAATCTGATGCACACCTGCTTTTTATCTCAAATTGAGCCTCAATCCATACAAGATGCAGAACAAGATCCACACTGGATCATTGCAATGCAAGAGGAGTTACATCAATTTGAAAGGAACAAAGTTTGGGAGTTAGTGCCAAGGCCAAAGGATCACTCCATTATTGGAACAAAATGGGTGTTCAGGAACAAACTGGATGATCAAGGAATTATTATAAGGAACAAGGCAAGGCTAGTTGCACAAGGATACTCACAAGAAGAAGGAATAGATTATGACCAGACCTTTGCACCAGTTGCAAGGTTGGAGGCCATAAGAATATTTCTAGCTTATGCAGCTCACAAGGGATTCAAGTTCTATCAAATGGATATAAAGAGTGCATTTCTCAATGGAGATATCAAGGAAGAAGTCTATGTTAGATAACCCCCAGGTTTTATCTCTCCAACTCATCCTGATTATGTTTTTAAATTGCATAAAGCATTATATGGTCTCAAGCAAGATCCTAGAGCATGGTATGAGACCTTAGCATGCTTTCTTTTGAAAAATGATTTTATAAGGGTAGAGTAGACCAAACTCTTTTTATTAGAACTCATAAGTCCAATACCCTACTAGTACAAATTTATGTAGATGATATTATCTTTGGATCTACTGATTCAAATTTGTGCAAGAGTTTTTCCAACCTAATGCATTCTAAATTTGAAATGAGTAGCATGGGTGAGCTTTCCTTCTTTCTAGGACTGCAAGTCAAACAGCATGCTGAAGGCATATTCATTTCTCAAACCAAGTATGCAAAAAAACTGGTTAAGAAATTTGGTATGTCTGAAGCATCATATATGAAAACACCTATGCCTACTAATGTTGTATTAGATACTGATGAACATGGGAAACCTGTTGATCAGAAAATATATAGAGCAATGATTGGCTCTTTATTGTACCTTACAGCTAGTAGACCTGACATAATGTTTGTTACATGCATCTGTGCTATATTCCAAGTAAGTCATAGAGAGTCACACCTAATATTAGTAAAAAGGATTCTTAGGTATGTGAAAAGTTGTCCAAATCTAGGTCTCTGGTATCCAAAAGATTCAGGACTTGAATTAACTGGATTTTCAGATGCTGATTATGCTGGATGTAGAGTAGACAGGAAAAGCACCAGTAGAACTTGTCAGTTTCTTGGTGACAGACTTGTCTCCTGGTTTTGTAAGAAACAAACATCTGTATCCACATTAACTGCTATAGTTGAATACATGGCAGCAGGTAGTTGTTGCTTACAGATATTGTGGATTCAAAATCAGCTCCTAGACTATGGTTACAACCTAGATAAGTCAAAAATATTTTGTGATAACACCAGTGCTATTTTTATAGCCCAAAATCCAGTCCTCCATAGTATGACAAAACATATAGAGATTAGGCATCACTTTTTAAGAGATAATGTTGAGAAAAATTAAATTGAACTTCAATATATCCAAACTGATTTGCAAAGGGGAGATATTTTCACCAAACCCTTGGATGAAAAGAAACAAAAATTCTTCCTGAATCAGTTAGGAATGTTAGATGGAGGAAGTTTAAATTAAGATCCAAGCTTTTAAAACCTTAAAATTGACCAAGACTAGGCTAAAAACTTGATTTTTCTAGTGTCTATAGGTTATTTCTGATCTCTGAACTACGCTCGATATTTTTCCCAAAGATCGTCGAACGGAGATCGACGTTCTCATAAATCGTCGACCAGAGTTCAGCATTTTCCAGATAGTGTTAGGCTATCTCTTTCCAGTCAGAGATCGTCGAACGTAGCTCGACGCTCTCCAATATCGTCGAACGGAGATCGACGATGTTGAAGACCTTTCAGATTCCTTTAGAAGCCCAGGTCGTCGAATGAAGTTCAACGATCTTTCCTTTTCGGCGTCGAACCCTGATATAAAATTTATTTTTCGGCCGTCGTTCTCTTTTGCGCATTCATACTTTCTGCAGAGCTTTCCTTCCCTCCAAAACCCTTCTACACTTGGTCTTGTTTGTTCATTTTTGTAGGAAAACATGGCCGTCTCTGTCGCCGTCTTAGCCGCAATGAAGTTTGACACCGGTTTTGATATAGACATGGATTCATTTGATGGAAGTGATCAGATTTTCAAGGATATCCTAGAGCTGTTCAAGGAGCAACAGTTGGTGACAATCATGTCTACAAGGATGAAACTGGCTACAGATGAGATTAAAGAATGGGTGTACACAGCCCACAACCTGGATCAAAGTACAGTGATTGGGACAATATAAGGAACCCAGGTATCCCTTACTCCTGCTCTTCTAACATAAGTTTTTCAATTAAGTACTGGACATGATACAGTGGAATTGTCTGGAGAAGAGTTTTCTGCTATGTTGGATAGAATGGGACATTCAGCAGCAAACCCTAACAAATTGCTTAAGAAAAACCTTTCAGTGGAGTATAGGTTATTGGCTGATGTAGTGGGAAAAGTACTGTTAGCAAAACATTCTGCTCATGATACAATATCTAGGTATCAGTTTCTTTTGATGGCTGCTTTAGTTGATAAGAAACATCTAAATTGGGGAGAAATCTTTTTTGATATAATTAAGAAGAAGATTAACAAGAACTTTGTTAATTTTGGGAGGATATTAGGCCTGTTTTTGCATAACAGATGCCCCCAATTGCTTGTGTCCAATAGTATGCACATCAATGCCTCCAAGAGACTCTCCTGTGCTCTCTTTGGAAAGTGGGATAGGTAAATTGCCAATCCCAGCAGGGGTCCTACAGCTACCACCACTTCAGGCACAAGGACTGTTCCAGTCACTTCCCCTTAGGCATCTGCCCCCTAGAAGAATTGTCTGCTTCCTCCTCATCTCCACCATCTTCACCTCCTGTTTCTTCAACCATCCCTTCATCCACCATTTCAATCTCAATTTCATCCCCCATCATAATTTCTTCACCTATCACAATTTCCTCTCCCATCTCAATTTCATCTCCAACTACTTCTTCACCACCTCCAGCCACTCATCTAGAGCAATTCCATCCTCTACATTATTATCCCCCTCTTGACATTGATTCATCCATCCATCTTCCATCATTCAATCTATTAGATGATTCCTTTATGGATGATTCTCTTTCATCACCTCTAGATCCACCATCATCTTCTACTTCCTACCAACAACTGCTTTAAGATATTTTGGCTCAACCATCTTTCACCCCATCCATCTCCATTCCAGTGACATCCATCACCACCATTCCCATTTCACAACCATCCATACCACTACCATCCACATCATCTCTCCACATTACTGCAGCTCCACCAACACCATCAACCTATGCACCTTTATCCTCTACCTCTACTCAAGTATCCCCTGAGCAAGTAGATATTCCTGCCCTTACAGATAAGCTTTATGAGATGTTAGCTCCCAGGCTAACACTCTTGCTGGATACCTCCATGGCTCCACTTCTTAAATCAATCAATGAGTTATCAGCCAGGCTTTCTTCTTTCCATCCTCCTCAGGCAAGCCCTTCTTTGGGGTGCCTTGATCCAGTTAACACTGAATCCAGGCAGGGGGAGATGCCAAATGAAGAAGTGATACTGCCTGCTCCAGATGAAGAAGTGCTAGTTGCTCCAGCCCCAACTCCAGTTCTATCCTTCAGTTCAGTTGACTTTAGGTCACTGCTTTCAGAATTTGATGCTCTCCATAGCAGATATCTTCCAGCTCAAGAAGCTGAAGATCTTACTAAGGCCATTATGCCTGTCTCTAGTTGTGATCCCAGCTTGATATCATCTTATATCAATTCTATCAAGGCTGTGGAAATTACTACTGCTGATGTTGTGTGTGTTAACACTGCTGCTGAGAAAGTTTGTTTTGATACTGCTAATGATATGATAATGATAGAGGCTAGTGTTTCATAGCCTGATATTATTATTGAGCCTACTATTGTGGACAGTGTTGTTTTTGTTGCTGTTATTGCTGTTAATGTTGTTTCTGCTGTTAGTGCTGCTCCTGCTGGTTTTCCTGTTGTTAGTGTTTCTGTCTCTGCTGTTAGTGCTGCTCCTGCTGCTGCTTTCATTACTGCTCCTATTCTTGCTGCTGCTGCTTCACCTAAACAATCTAAACAACAATAAGAATATATTAAAAGGGTTGATGAGATGTATGACAACCCTCATAGCTCAGACAGTGATGAATTTAGAACTGATTCTGATGACTCCACTGCAACCATTACAAGGAAAAGGAAAGCAAGATGTAAGGCCTTGAAGAGAGTCCCTGCAGAGAAAGACACCAATGATAATGATATTCCCTACTACATACTGCATGATTGTCCTATCACTGAACACTGGATGCAGTTTTCTAAGAACCAATTGAAGGCTATGAAGAAGAGGAGGATGTATGACAAAGGCACATCTCATCATCATAATCCTCCTCCTCCTCCTCCCTCTCCAGATGCAGGATCTGGTGGAAGTTCAGCACACCAAACCTCTCATGCTACATCTCAAAGTTCTTCTCAGGTTCAAGATAGATCACAATCCAGAGGATATCAACAAAGAGGCTACCTGCCAAAAAGAGGCCAATATAGAGGAAATCAAAGAGGATACATAGTATATTCAAGAGGACAATCCAGACAGCATCCTTATCAAAGGGAAGGACAAGGCCCAATTGATTCAACTTCTGGTCCATTCCCATACAAGCTCAAAGAAATTGTTCCCTCAAGATCTCCTCCTGCTAATACTATCAATAGGTATGAACCTCTTATTCCCCATGAAGATCTAGAGAACAATCCTATCTCTTGGACAGCAAGGATGAAGGAATTAGCTGCCTTAGACCAGATAAAGAAAGCAAGAGAACAAGGAAGAGATACTTCAAATATTACTACATTATCTGAACAAAGAAAGAAAGAGCTTTAGAGATATTCTTCTAGAAAATTTTTTGACCCAGAGAGTTACATGAAGTTGCACCCGAGGTAGTTGTCCCCAGACCCAAATCTCAAACCTCTCTAGGTGCAGCTGATGACAGAAGATCTAAAAAGGAAGCTGAAAATCCCAACAGAGAAATTTTATTCAAAAAGGGCAAGGAAAAGGACTGATTATGTAAGTTGAACAGTATATATCTCTCTATGACAATCTGCTGTGATTATTCATTTGCTTCTGCAATGTTGTTATTCTCTATTCTGCAATGTTGTATTTGCTTTTATTTCTGCTTGTATGCCTTTTAATTCCTATGTCATGTAAATAGTAATCCTAACCCAAATAGGGGGAGATTGTTGGAACACCCTATTACTGATTTGGGTAAGAATCACTATGTTCTTAGGAATGTGTCTTGACCTCATTGTATAGATTTAAAGGTCAACTAGAATAGGTCTAAGGCTTAGAACTTAGGTTTGAAAGCTGCCCCCAAGACCTCCTAGTTCAGATTACAAGTGCAGTGAGACTAAGGCAATTATCGTCAAGCTCAGATCGACGAGGCGTCGAACCTAGTTTGACTACCTCTGAGCTCAGTTCAACGAGTCATCGAACTCGGTTCGACAATCTTCGAGCTCAGATCGACATTTCTGTCTCTAGCCAAAATCCAGATCTCTGAGCTCAGATCGACGATAGTCGAGCTCAGATCGATGATTTCTGTTTCAAGTCAAGTTCCAGTCTCTGAGCTCAGGTCGACAGTAGTCGAGCTCAGATCGACGATTTTCTTGAGAGATCGATGATTTTAGGATTTCAAATTCAGTCAGTTATAGAATTCGAATTTATTCATATCTAGTAGTTAATGCAAAGGATTTTGTAGCCGTTTTAATTAATCTGGAGCAAGTTTCAAGGAGACTAAAGGAGAATGTCACTTAGGACTTTCCTCCAAAGACAGATATCAATTAAGGAAGTCATTTATGACTGGCTAACGGCTATCTAAAAGATTGGATTTCAATATATCATTTTCAGACAATAGAGACAAAAAAACATCAATATTCATCAAGGAATACAGAGAATAGATAATAAGAGAAAAACTAAGAAGAACATCTGAGATCTGTAAGACACACAAGAACTACAAGATTACAGCATCTCATTTCGGATTCAAGTTTTTCAAGGCTTCATCAATCAAGACTCCAGACACAACACATTTCAGTCATTGCTGAAATTATCATTTGCTGGAGATCTCATCTTCTGAAGGCCTATCACCCTGTGTAAAGCTTCTCTTCCTGAATAACTGCAAATCTCAGGGGGAGCTTTGACAACATCAATCCACTAGTCTTCTCTTAGACTGTTGAACAGAGAAGAACAACTTCACCTCTTTTATTTTTTGGTGTAAAAGGGTTACTCAAAACTCCCTTCAAAAGTTTTGTGTTTGGTTTCTGAGACCTTGTCAAAACTCAGTGGTGGCAAGACACCTGATCAAAAAATCTAATTTGGTTTTTGAGCACCTTATCAAAAGCTCATTAGTGCCCAGGACACCTGATCAACTATTCCTGCAGTGGATTCCTACCTAGGGTGGTAGAAGAGTGGATGTACCCAGGTTGATTGGGTAACCACTATAGATCCTTGTGTCTTCTGGTTGCCTGTGTTTTATTTGTTGTGTGCTGTGTTTTTGTTTCTTGCTTTACTTAGTTTTATTTACTGCAAGCACAATACACATATAAATTAAATCAAGTCTTCCTCTGCCAATCAAATTTTTAATTTGCAAAATTATTTTAAAATACTTTATTCACCCCCCTCTAGAGAAAAGGTAGATCTTACCCTCACTTTCAAATTCCTTTTGATCTCCTCCAAAAAAACTCTCTTCCTAAATGAGTTAGAAAGACCCCTTCCTTCCCTTTAGATGGCTAGGGCGAACTTCTCTTTCAAATTTCGTGAAAAATCATCTCCTAAAACTCAAATTCGAACTATTTTAAATAGAAAAAGCTGTGTTGGAAGCTACCGCATGGCAGTAGCTCAACAGTAGCATGGTGGTAGCTTGAAATAAATTAGGAAAAATAACCAAAAAATATTCGCGCCACTTTTGGATACCGCGTCGCGGTAAGGCTAGCACCCAACAGTAGTGGTTTATTTTCAATACAATCCATTTGACGATTCATCGAGATAGATAGCACCCGACAGTAGGGATAGCGCCTTATGGTAGGGCACAAAGAAGACTCTTTGGGCACTCAATATTAATTCTTTAATGCCAGCACCATCAGTATAATTATTGCCCTACGGTAGGTCTTAAAGATCGAAAATCACGCTCTTTATACCTGTAAACCTGCACACTATAAACACAACAAACGTGATCAAATACACACTGAGATTTGTTATTCTCAAACCAAGAGACGTTGAACACAAGTTCCAACAAACTCCATCTTTTGATAATAAAAAATCCACTATGAAGAAATAATGCATAAATAATGGTGTTTGTGTTTATAGTAATTAATAAGCATTCGATGAATACTCCCCTAGATGGATACTACTCCTACATAGATTCTTCCTAGCTACTACTCTTCCTAAATGAGATATTTCTTCAATTTCAATCTCCCCCTTTTGGTATTATCAAAAGAGGGTGGGATAGAGTGTATTAGCAAGTAGAGTTTTTCTATGAAGAAAAAAACAAAAGTATTTGTGAAATATCACTGGTTGATTAATATATGTTGCCACTTGTGAAAAAACATGTTACCACTTGTTAAGATAATCACCATGATCGAGCATAAGTAGAGTATCAACATCATATGAATACTCCATGTTGGGTACATTGGAAAATGTGTACCTGAATTGGAGAAGCCTCACTTAGCTCAATGATATACATCAAGGTGTATTTGATGTTATTTTGAGTTTATATGTGCAGGTTAAGAATGTGATAGAATGCAGGAAAAATATTCTAAGTCCATATGTTGACACCTGAGGAAGCTGTTTCGACACTTGGAAATGGTTGTGTTGACACTTCAGTGAGTTTGTGTCGACACCGGGAGGCAGTGTCGACACACAGAAGATTATAGTCGACATCTACTGTGTCGACATCGGGAGGCTGTGTCGACACACAGAGGCAGAGTCGACAACAACTGTGTCGACACCTGGAGGCAGTGTCGACACACGCTATGTTCTGAGTCTACATCAACTGTGTCAACACACAGGACTTCTGTCGATACACAGCTGAGTCTAGACCAAGTTGATTGCTGATAAATGGTGAAGTGTTTGTGTCGACACAAATAATCAGTGTCGACACATTCTCAAGATGCAGTGTCAAGAAGCTGTGTCGACATCAAGGCAGCTATGTCGACATCGCCAAAGGCTGTGTCGACACTTAAGTCACTTGTGTCGACACATATTGACAGATGGTCTCGACACTTTATGATAGTCAGTCTCGACGCTTTGCTGACAGAGTCAAAGGCTCAAGAACTGTTTGAAGACTTGACAGTTGTGAGTTACAACAGGTTTTCTAAAGCTATCAGACTTGTCAGAAGTTAGTTATAAACCGGATCAGCCAGTTACCATGGATGAAGTCTATAAATAGATGGATTCAGAAGAAGGAAAAAAAGAATAAGTATTGTCACAACTAACACAATTAGAGATTGATCTCTGATCAAGAAAGTACAAGTAACAAAGAAGAAGATCTTCGTGAGAAGATCTAAGAAGACGTTCTGAAGTAGTTTACTATTCAGATTCTGTCTAAGTTTAATTCAATAAAGAATTCAGAAGTATCTTCAAGAGGTTTGGATAGAGAGAGATCCAACTATTTGAAGTCAAGTAGGAGACATTCACAGGTCTCTCAAGAAGCAGATACTGAACTAATCTATCAAGAAGATTCAGATCTATTTTTGAAGTCTAAGAAGGAAGCTGCCAGTCAGTTATATTCAAAGGAAATCAACCCAACTAAGTTCAGATTCAAGAAGCTTTGAAGAAATCTAAGCTCAGGTTGATTTCAGCCATCAGCCTCTTCAAGAAGCTGATCAAGAAAGTTCTTATCCCTTCTCTCTCAACAGGGGTAAGAGATTATAAAATTCTTTATCAAATTCTGTAGGATCTATTCATAGATCTGAGTTGTAAGCCTATTATATAAAGGCTGAGTGTAGGAGATTTATTCTCTGAGTGGTAGGGCTGTTTATGCCTGAGTTGTAGGAGAAGGTATTCTCTGAGTTGTAGGCCTTATGGCAAGGCTGAGGTAGGGTTGTTTATGCCTGAGTTGTAGGAGAAGGTATTCTCTGAGTTGTAGGCCTTGTGGTAAGGCTGAGGTACGGCTTATTATCCTGAGTTGTAGGAATGTGGAGACATTCTGAGTTGTAGGAATCCTTCTGGATTCTGAGCTAAAGGAAGAAGTTAGGCTGACTCTAGCACACTGCTAGATAGGTGAAGGGGGAAAGTGGATGTACCCAGACCTTGGAGAACTACTATAAATCTGTGTGCAATCTGTGATGTGTGTATGATTGTGATTGTTGTGTTGTATTAGCTATAGAAATATCTGATGTATTCAAAGAACTGTAGTTATATTCTGCCTTAAGTTAAATCAAGGAAAAGTACCTATTCACCCCACCCCCCACCCCCCACCCTCTAGGTGTTTAGGTAGTCTTGAAAGTAAAACTATCAAGTGATATCAGAGGGAGGTTGCTCAAAGAAAGACTTAACAGTCTGAGTTAGATCCCTAAGGCAGAATCAAGAATCAAGAAAATGGGTTCTGGAGAGAATCACAAGGAATTAGGGTCAATGAAATTACCCATCTGTAGGAAAGAGATTTTTGGAATCTCGAAAGAAAGGGTTAGGTTATTTATGGAGGCCTCTGACCCAAGGATATATATCACAGTAAAAGAAGGTCCATATATCCCAATGAATGTGTCTGTTCTAGATGCAAATCAGAGAACTCCTAAAGATTTTTCTGAAATGACCAAGGATGAGATTATATTGGCAACTATGGATAAAAGAGCTCAGAATATCATAGTAAGTGCCATATATGATTCTAATTTCCAAATTTTGATTCACTGCAAAACCTCCAAGGAAATGTGGGACACTTTGATTGTCTACATGGAGGGTTCTAAAGAAGTTAGACAAGACAGAAAGTATATGCTCAATCAAGAATATGAGAGTTTCAGATAAGGGAAGTCTGATAGCGTATCTGAATGCTACAAGAAATTCTATAGGATAGTGAATGAACTGATGTCCTATGGAAGGGTCTTCAATACTTATGAGCTGAATGACAAATTCGTAAGATCCTTGACAAAGGATTGGGATACCAAGATTTGTGCCATTAGAGAAGTGGCCAAACTAGCATACATTTCTCCTCTAACCTTATTTGGAAAGTTGTTATCATATGAAATACAACTAATGGCTAGGAAGGAGGAAGAAATAAATACAAAAGGAGAGCATAGAGAAATGTCAGTGGCCTTTAAGGTTGAAGCCACTAGAAAGAGAAGGAGGATGTCTCCATCACCTCATAAGGAAGTTGCTGAAGTTATCTTAGAGAATTCAGACAATCAGAACTCAGATAGCAGTGATTTAGATGCAGATTTTGCTGCCTTTACAAGGAAGTTTCAGAGGTTCTATAAGAAGAAGCAGTGGAAGTCAAGGCCCTCCACATCACAGCCAGTTGATGACTACTATCAAAAGAGAAAATCATCAAGAAAGGAAAGGAGCAGGTCTAAGCCCAGCAAAGCTACAACATCAAAAATTGTTTGCTATTGCTGCAATAGGTCTGGGCATGTGGTGGCTGAGTGTCCAGAAAAGAGGAAGGAGTCAGCAGATAAAAAGAAGACTCAACAAAAGGGCAAGAAGGAGAAATCCTTTGTTGATAAGAAGGAGAAGAGTCTTACAGATCAATCCTCCTCAGAGTCAGAATTTGAAGCTGAAGCATACATTGGATTGTATGCAGCTAGTGAAGAAGAGGAGTTTATATAATTACTGGACTCCATCAATGAACAAGAAGACCATCAGTGCATGGGACTGATGGCTGAATCAGAAGACAACAAGTGCCAGGATCAGCCTGGTCCCAGTAAGGTACAAAGTAATTCTAGAATTTCTGATTACAATACTGGTTCAGAGTCAGATTCATCTTCATCAAGTGATGAGGATGGATCAGAATCTGAAGGAGATATTCATTAGTTGATAGATGAATATGGGGACTTATTGCAGGCACTTAAGAAAAGCAAAAACCTGGCCAAAAATCAGGCTAAGGAAATTACAGATCTTAAGATGACTGCATCTAGTTTAGAGAAAGAATTGGATCAATAAATGAATGAGGTTGTCAAGCTGAAAACTATTACTGTTATTCAGATGGGTACAATCACATATAAAAATGATCTAATTAAAGGTCTGGAAGTAATACTTCAAGTAGAGAAAGATTTGGTGGCTAGTTACTCTAAGCCAAAATCAGTCTTACCCTTAATAGATGAGTTTGTGGCTCAAAAAGGTAAGGCTGGAATAGGCTATAAAGGTAACACCAGGGCTGCCCATTTCAAGAGAAAGATCAAAGCCTCTGTTCAGCCATTGAACTTTAAAGTCCCTGTAGTTTTTAGAAAGGTGCATGAGCCTTCTAACAAGTATAATCTTGAAAACATTCATGATCATAATAAGACTGATGTTCTGAATAACAAGGGTGTTATTGCTAATAAGTCAGCCCATGTTCATAAACCCCATGGTTATAAGAAACCAGTGGGTGTAGCTGCAGTAGAACCAGCACAGAACAGAAATTCTTCTGTCAAAAATGTATCTAGACCTATATACAACAAGTATGAATGCTGGTGATGTGGCAAGACAGGCTATTTTGCCTTAGACTGCTGGCATAACATAAGTGTCAGGAAGAACAACAGTCTACCAGTTAGAAGAGCTGTTGGTAGTTTGATATGAATGGTGCTAACTTGAACCAAGGACCCAAGACTTACTTGGGTTCTAAGTGAAAGTAATTCTGTATTGCAAGAAAGTCCATGTTGTCATGCCCCTATATGGTACTTGGACAGTGGATGTTTCAGGCATATGACTGGAATAAAGGGGCTGCTGAAGGAGTACACATCTATCAAGGATGGGCCTAAAGTAATCTTTGGTGGATCTGAAAGAGGAATCATCAAAGGATTTGGTAACATTTCTTCAAACCAAAATACCATCACTCAAGTGGCTTATGTACAAGGTTTGAAACATAACCTAATAAGCATAAGTCAGCTGAGTGATCTAAGATATGACATTTCATTTGTTAAAAATGGATGTCATATCAAAAGGTCAAGTGATCAAAAGGTCATATTGACTGGGTATAGAAAGAGAAATATTTATTGTCTTGATTTTGGGTGTGAGAACAAAGGTTCTCCTATTTGTCTTGTAGCTGATGAGAAAGCATCTCATTGTGTCAAATGGCACAAGAGACTGGCTCATCTTAACTACAAAACAATTGGCCAACTCTTTAGCAAAGAGTTAGTGAGGAATGGTCCTCAAGTTAAGTGTATAAACGAAGGGATATGTTCAGCTTGTCAAAAGAGCAAGCAGACAAAATCTTCCTTTCATAGCCTTGAAAACAAGGATTCAGTGAGGTGTCTATACCTATGACATATGGATCTTTTTGGTCCTATGCCAGTTCATAGTCTAGGTAGGAAGGTCTACACTTTTGTGGTTATAGATGACTATTCTAGATATTCATGGGTGTTCTTTCTAAGACAGAAATCTGAAACCCCAAGTGTTTAACACAGTTTTATCAGACAAATTCAGAATGAACTGGATAGTACAGTGGTCAAAATCAGAAGTGACCATGGCACTGAATTTCAATCTGAAAGTATGACAAGATTGTGTGAAGAGTTTGGGATTTTACAAGAATTCTCCTCACCTAGAACACCTCAGCAAAATGGTATTGTTGAAAGAAAGAATAGGACATTGATTGAAGCTGGTAGAACTCTATTGAGTGACACTTCTCTCCCAGAATATTTTTGGGATGAGGCATAAACACTGCATGTCATGTGCTCAACAGGGCTTCTATCACCAAGTACCACAAAAAGACTCCCTATGAGATCATGAAAGGTAGAAAACCAAATCTATCCTATTTTAGAATCTTTGGTTACAAGTGTTATATCCTTAACAATGGCAAGTCTTATTTAACTAAGTTTGCTGTCAAATCCCAAGATGGGATATTTGTTGGGTACAGCAACAATAGTAAGGCTTATAGAGTCTACAACTTGATTACTCAGGTTGTAGAAGAATCTGTACATGTTGTATTTGATGAAACAAGATTAATCAACAGTGAATTGTCTTGTAGTTCATACAGTCCAACAGGTATAAGTAATAGAATGGACAAGCTTTCCATTGCAGAAGGCTCAACTGCAGATAAAGGATTGGAAAATGATGGCTACTGTCCAGGGGGAGTACAAGACTCTCTTGAAGCTGATGACAACCAAGAGGTGCAGCATAATGATGAAACTGGAGGTGTTCAGCCAGAAGTAATTTTACCTCCAGCTGTAAGACATCTAAAGGATCATCCAGCAAATCAGATAATTGGTGATCCAAGACATGGAGTGCAAACCAGAAGTAGAAATCTGAATACACTCCTGCACTCAAGTTTTCTATCTCAACTGGAGCCAAAGAAATTTAAAGAAGCTATCCAAGACCAATACTGGATTAATGTTATGCAAGAGGAGCTTAATCAGTTTAGAAGCTGCAAGGTCTAGTAGTTGGTTCCTAAACCAAAAGACCACAACATCATTGGTACAAAGTGGATTTTTAGGAACAAGTTGGATGAGAATGGAGTTATTGTGAAGAATAAAGCAAGATTGGTTGCAAAAGGATACAGACAAGAAGAGGGAATAGACTTTGATCAAACATTTGCCCCAGTAGCAAGATTGGAAGCAATCAGAATGTTCCTTGCCTATGCAGCATATCAAGGTTTCAAGGTATATCAAATGGATGTGAAATCAGCATTACTGAATGGTGATCTAAAAGAAGAAGTCTATGTAGAGCAGCCATCAGGTTTTGTAGATTCTCTTAAACCTGGTTATGTCTATAGACTTAGGAAAGCATTGGATAGGTTAAAGCAAGCCCCAAGGGCCTGGTATGAAACCCTGTCTACTTTCCTTATTGAGAACAAATTCTCAAGAGGTAAAATAGACAAAACTCTATTCCTAAGGGAATCTAAAGGGAAGATAATCTTAGTTCAGATCTATATAGATGACATAATTTTTGGGTCTACAGAGAACAACCTTTGCAAGAAGTTTGCCAAACTTATGCAAGGGAAGTTTGAAATGAGCAGTATGGGGGAACTTAAGTTCTTCTTGGGACTCCAAGTAAGACAAACTGATGATGGATTGTCCATATCCCAGTCTAAGTTCACCAAGGAGTTAATTAAGAAGTATGGTATGGAATCATCCTCCACCATGAGACCTCCTATGGGAACAAGTATGCCTATATGCAAAGATGATGCAGGTAAACCTGTAGATGAGTCTTTGTATAGAGGAATAATTGGCTCTCTATTATATCTCACTGCTAGTAGACCAGACATTATGTATGCAATATGTGTCTGTGCTAGGTACCAAGCATGCCCTAAAGAATCACATTATACTGCAGTCAAGAGGATTTTGAGATATCTAAAGGGCACACCTAATCTAGGCCTTTGGTACCCTAGGAATGGAGATTTTCTACTAACAGGTTATTCAGATGCAGATTTTGCAGGCTGTAGAGAAGATAGAAAAAGTACTATAGGTACATGCCAATTCCTGGGAGGAAGATTGATATCTTGGAGCAGTAAGAAGCAGACTAGTGTGGCAATATCCACAGCTGAGTCTGAATATGTGGCAGCAGGAAGTTGTTGTGCACAGCTGTTGTGGATTCAACATCAGCTAAGGGACTATGGTATTCAGGTAAGTAGAACACCTTTATTGTGTGATTCTAAAAGTGCCATTTCTATTGCAAACAATCCTGTTTCACATAGTAGGACTAAGCATATAGAGATAAAATACCATTTTCTTAGAGAGCATGTAGAAAAAGAAGACATCTCATTAGAATTTGTTAAAACTGATTATCAAATTACAGATGTATTTACTAAGCCTCTGGATGAAACTAAATTCAATAGATTTAAAATTGAATTAGGAATGCTGACCATAGGTTAGTTTACCAAAAATTGGCTAAGTAAAATGGTGTCGACACATTCAGTGATAAGGTGTCGACACAGAGAAGTCATGTCAACAATTCAGGGAAATTGTGTCGACACAGAGAAAATGTGTCGACAACTAAGGGACAAAGAGTCGACATATATAATAAGAGTCGACACAGAATTTCTGATGAACTACTAAGTATCTCCAGTGTCGACATATCATCAATTGGTGTCCACACATAGTAGTCAGCGTCGTGGTCGAGACAATAGAAGTTTGTGTCGACACATTCCAATAGTGTCGACACTTTTAGACAGTTTTTGCCCGCCTTTTGATCTTTTTTTATTAGAAGAGTATAAATAGGTCAAGAACTTATTCTGTCGACACGCTCACCAGGGTTTCGAGACAAAAACCTTGTGTCGACGAACTCTCTCCTCTCCAATCACACTTTCTCTTCATTCCAATGGCGCCCAAGGTTGAAGACAATGTCAATGAAGGATATGAGTTGGTTAGGCATGCATTCGACGATGCCGACTCAGAGATCAAACAGGTCATTTCACTTCTTGCAGAAAACGGATTAGAATATCTTGTCTCTGAACCTTCTAAGATATGGAAGAAAGAAGTATTCGAGTTTTATACTGCTGCATCACTGGACTCAACTAGGTTGAAGATCAAATCCACTATACATGGAGAAAAAGTCAAGCTATCTCAGAAAAGGTTGAGCAAGATTCTCCATCTTCCTAGAATACATGAGTAGGAAGAGGTGTCAGCCTCAAGGACCAGGGAGGTGCTTCAATGGTGTGGATTGGATCCAACCATAAAAATAGGATCTGCCATCAATAGGAAGGGCATGAATCATCAGGGGAAATTCATGTCTGAAATAATAAGTAAAGTGATCTTATGTAAACTAGGTGGCCATGATAGGATATCAGTCTATATGTTCAGCCTGATGATAAGGGTAATCTTTAAAATTCAAACCAATTGGTCTGCAGTACTGTTTGATAAGATTAAAGAAGGAATCAAGAAGCCAAACTTGGCTAGGATCATGAGTTTGTACCTGACTGGAATAATTCCAGAGGTCATGCAACAGATTCCTGGATCAAAGATAAACCACATGAGGAGAATGTACATAAGGTTATTCTCAAGATGGGATAGAGTTATTTCTAAAGAAATGCCTGATGTGGACAGGCAAGAGCATGGTCTTGAAGATGCACAAGTCCAGGAAGATACTATATTTGCACAGGTGCAGGGGGAGTAAGTTATTACACAAGTGCAGGGGGAGCTAGAAAGTATACAAGTCCAGGACAATGCTGAGAATGCACATTTGCAGGGGGAGCCAGAGTCTGAATAGGTACAAGAGGAAGAAAGAATCAATTTATCAGAGGACATTGTTTCTCAAACTGATCTAGATATTTCTGGAGTTGCTGCTGCTGCTGAGAAAGTACAATCTTCTGCTCTCACACAACAAGAATTCACTCTTGAAGAGCTGTTTCCTGATCTTAGAGGAGAAGCAGATAAAATGGAGACCCTAAGATTTAAGGGGGAGCAATTAAGGGTTGAGGGGGAGCAGGTTGATATAGAGGAAGAGCAACAAGTAGCTGAGAAAGAAATTTCTTCCACTCCTCAAGAGAGGGTTAATATTGACAGTTCTTCAGAATCTGAGCATGAAGAAGTAAGGGAGGCAAAGAAGAGAAAATTAATGGTCTTTAAGAGAAGAAGTCAAAGCTATAAGCAGGCTTTACAAGCTACTTCTTCCCAACCAGCACCTGCAATTGATTACAATAAACTTTTGGTGGATTTACAAGTCAAAATGGATGTGCAGAGATTGGCTCTTGAAAAGTATGTGGATGAAAGTCATAAGGCTCTTCAATTTGATCTGGCACAAGATATAAAATCTATAAGATTTGAAGTTAATCAAAATAAAAGAGAGATGACAGATTGCTTCCACAAGGGAGGCAATGCTGTGGTATTTCTTGCAAAGCAACAAGTAGAAATAAAGAAGCAAGTGGATGAGATGGCTGTCAAACAGGTTATGTCCTTGAAAATAAAATAAGAATGAATGATAATCTGACAGAATCTCACAATGTCATAGTAACTGAGTTTACAAATACTGTTATTGCCATGACTGCTGCAAGGGCTAAAGAAATAGAAGAGTATGATAATAAGCTACAGGCTGCCCTAGATTCAGTTAAAACTGTCATCACTTCATCTCAAAAGTTAATTAGTGACAAGCTTCAAAAGTTAAAGTCATTCTTTAAAGATGGAATCAATTACCTGGATGGGCAAATAAGATTTCAGAAAGAGGACTTAAGAGATCATATGACCAGAGAAGTAATAAAGGGGGAGAGGGTGTTAGTCTATGCTAGCTCTGATCATGCCAAATGGGTAACCAACAACATAAGAGCCACTCTTGGATATCAACCCTTGTGTGATGATGATAATATGGCTGAGTCAAGGGTGCAACCAATTCTACTTGAAGGTGATCAACCTGAGGTTGCCCAAGTCATTTACCCGCCTGCTGATATTGAAATGGTACATCAACAAGTTGAGTCTATGTACAGCCCTCCTCTACCAGTTACAAATGTTATTATTGAAAAGGTTGATATGTCATAAGCTGGTCTGAAAGCTCGGCAAGATGCTTTATTATCAAAGAAAAGATTTATAGAGCAAGCAGAATTAAAGCCAGACTTTGAGCAGTGGAGCCCCACTTCAAGGAATATCATTTTAACTGCCTAGAAAGCTGTAAAAGATCAAGTACATGAAAGGGGAAAATGGTACAATGAGCATGAATGGCAAAAGTATGAAGCCAGAAAGGAGGTCATAGTTCAACATAGGAGAAAGGCTAAGATGGGGAAGCTACCTCCTAATACTCAGGAACCTAGCAAGTATTTCCCCAAGCCCTTTCATTATTTTGAAAGGTAAAGGATCAAGGCTGATGCACAAAAGAAAGCTGAGTTTAAAGGCAAGAAGCCTATTGAAGATACAGAACCTATTGTGCAGGCTCAGATTAAATCTGGCAAACGGATTGTCATCAAAAAGCCTGTCTAGCCTTAGTCTAAGTTTTACTAGTTTTTGTTCAAGAACTATGTAATTGTTAGTTTGTTAAAGAAATCAATATAAACAACTTGTAACAAACATTTTTGAGTTAATATACAAAACATTGTTCTGTGATCATTCTCTTTTACATCTTTATTCTGTGATGTAACAATGATATGTGTTTTGTTATAGTACCCTGTAATATAATGCTTATATACATCATTAGGTTTATTTTCTAAGTGGTGTGTATAATTGGCTAAAGGGTTATGACTTCTCCAAATAGGGGGAGATTGTTGGGTATATTGGAAAATGTATACCTGATTTGGAGAAGCCTCACTTAGCTCAATGATATACATCAAGGTGTATTTGATGTTATTTTGAGTTTATATGTGCAGGTTAAGAATGTGATAGAATGCAGGAAAAATATTCTAAGTCCATATGTTGACACCTGAGGAAGCTGTGTCGACACTTCAGTAAGATTGTGTCGACACTTGGAAATGGCTGTGTCGACACTTCAGTGAGTTTGTGTCGACACCAGGAGGCAGTGTCGACACACAGAAGATTATAGTCGACATCGACTGTGTCGACACCGGGAGGCTGTGTCGACACACAGAGGCAGAGTCGACAACAACTGTGTCGACACCTGGAGGTAGTGTCGACACACGCTATGTTCTGAGTCTACATCAACTGTGTCGACACACAGGACTTCTGTCGACACACAGCTGAGTCTAGACCAAGTTGATTACTGATGAATGGTGAAGTGTTTGTGTCGATATAAATAATCAGTGTCGACACATTCTCAAGATGCAGTGTCAAGAAGCTGTGTCGACATCAAGGCAGCTATGTCGACATCACCAAAGGTTGTGTCGACACTTAAGTCACTTGTGTCGACACATATTGACAGATGGTCTTGACACTTTATGACAGTCAGTCTCGATGCTTTGCTGACAGAGTCAAAGGCTCAAGAATTGTTTGAAGACTTGACAGTTGTGAGTTACAACAGGTTTTCTAAAGCTGTAAAACTTGTCAGAAGTTAGTTATAAACCGGATCAGCCGGTTACCATGGATGAAGTCTATAAATAGACGGATTCAGAAGAAGGAAAAAAAAGAATAAGTATTGTCACAACTAACACAATTAGAGATTGATCTCTGATCAAGAAAGTACAAGTAACAAAGAAGAAGATCTTTGTGAGAAGATCTAAGAAGACGTTCTGAAGTAGTTTACTATTCAGATTCTGTCTAAGTTGAATTCAATCAAGAATTCAGAAGTATCTTCAAGATGTTTGGATAGAGAGAGATCCAGCTATTTGAAGTCAAGCAGGAGACATTCACAGGTCTCTCAAGAAGCAGATACTAAATTAATCTATCAAGAAGATTCAGATCTATTTCTGAAGTCTAAGAAGGAAGCTGCCAGTCAGTTATATTCAAAGGAAATCAACCCAACTAAGTTCAGATTCAAGAAGCTTTGAAGAAAGCTAAGCTCAGGTTGATTTCAGCCATCAGCCTCTTCAAGAAGCTGATCAAGAAAGTTCTTATCCCTTCTCTCTCAACAGGGGTAAGAGATTATAAAATTCTTTATCAAATTCTGTAGGATCTATTCATAGATCTGAGTTGTAAGCCTATTATATAAAGGCTGAGTGTAGGAGATTTATTCTCTGAGTGGTAGGGCTGTTTATGCCTGAGTTGTAGGAGAAGGTATTCTCTGAGTTGTAGGCCTTGTGGCAAGGCTGAGGTAGGGTTATTTATGCCTGAGTTGTAGGAGAAGGTATTCTCTGAGTTGTAGGCCTTGTGGCAAGGCTGAGGTAGGGCTTGTTAGCCTGAGTTGTAGGAATGTGGAGACATTCTGAGTTGTAGGAATCCTTCTGGATTCTGAGCTAAAGGAAGAAGTTAGGATGACTCTAGCATACTTCTAGATAGGTGAAGGGGGAAAGTGGATGTACCAAGATCTTGGGGAACCACTATAAATCTGTGTGCAATCGGTGATGTGTGTATGATTGTGATTGCTGTGTTGTGTTAGCTATAGAAATATCTGATTTATTCAAAGAACTTTAGTTATATTCTGCCTCAAGTTAAATCAAGAAAAGTACCTATTCACCCCCCCCCCCTCTAGGTGTTTAAATAGTCTTGAAAGTAAAACTATCACTCCCTCTATATAGACGCTTTTTATAAAAGATTTTAATGTACTCCCCTGAATTAAGAAAATTATTCACGATGTTTTCCCCCTTTTTGGTAGAATAAAAAGAAGGATAGAGGTGAGTGTATGCAATGAGAATTTAAAAAGGTCTATGTTAGATAAGAAAAATGGGAAACAATAAACAAGATTATAGATATCTCTCTATCATTTATTGAGCAAAATATATGCATGACTGAATAAAATAGAAAATAGCACTTGTTAAGCACATAATACCACTTAGTAAACATATTTTACCACTTATTGAGAGAGTGAATATTCATGATTAGGCACAAGTAGTAAGCATATAAAAACATGATAAGCACTCTTAAAATAAACATCTTATTGGAAAATATGATAATATTAAGGATAAGGAATTTTATGCCTAATAATAAGATGTTTTCAATTCAATTCCAGTCCAAGAGATGATATTTCATTGAGATTTTTGCAAACATGATTTTAAAATATCAATAAGAGAAGAACTACAAAGTAAACAAATTCGCATTTTAAGTAAAAACCACATTGTGGCGGTCATGTTTTGTTATCTAGTACTTTTACTTATAATTTTAGAGAATAGTATATGTATGCATTAGGGTCCAATTCTCATGAGTAGAAGTTTTATGAGAAATAATTATGTTTACAAATAGTGTTTTGACAAAGTATACAAGTGAATTAATCAAAACACATGACATATATAATGAACAACATAACATTAAAATACAAAAATAATATTACTTCCACAATTTTTCACTGCATATGTGTAAGAAGTACAACTACCAAGGTTCTTTACACACACAATGTTTATTAAGACTTATCAGGGAGTATAATAGTGCTTGGGGATCACTTTTATTCTTTTTAACATTATTTTTATATTTGTAATCCAGTGTACTAAGAAAGGTGGTGTATGATTTGTTTGCTACAAGAAACTTTATAATTTTTTTCCAAGGTGCTCAACCTCACAATACTCATTAAGACTTATCGGAAGGGTGAGTAGTGCTTGCTGGAGTTTTCCTTATCAAATTTTATTTGATTTTTATTTTAGTGACAAAGGATTTCGAATTCACTTGTTGTGCAAACAATAACAATTTTTTAAAGACACCTTTCTCCAATGAATAAGTGCATGAAAAACAAAGAATTGAAATAATCAATTCAATATAGTGTATAGAATCTATTTATACATTTTACACTATTATGTTATTACACTACACATCATGCAAGTATACGATTAAGACCACAAGTAGGTTATCAAAAATAAGTGAATAAGTGAATCATTATTAAACATAAACATTACTCATACTTAGAGGCATGCTAAGCAATCCTACACATATTTTCTACATTCAATTCATTGCACATAACACGATACTTTTCAATACATGACATAAACAAAATAATATTTTAAGATTCTTGAAAATTAAATTACACATTATAATTGATCTTAAATTGATATAATTAATCATCCTAAATAAGGGCAATGAATAATAAGCAGTTTTAATAATTTTTGATTTGATTTGATTTTTTTATTTATTTAAAACTGTCAAACAATAAACACACAAAGAGATATAGGAAAAACATATTTTTGTTCTTTTAAATCATTTTATAATTTTATATTTGATTTTCAAATATTTTTTTCAAAAATACTTTTGTTTTTCTAAAACCATGAAAACTCAAAGAGATATAAGATGCAAACACATGATAACATGATAGAATATCATGCATGAAATGAACATGAGAAGTGAAATAATGTTTGTGTGATGTGTATGAAAATCATAAGTATGCCCCAGATTCCAATACCCTAGCTATATATCTACACCCTAGCCCCATACTAAGTGATGGATGGGCATGAGGAGTTGTAAACATGTCGTAGGTTGAGGTTTTAATCCAATATGCATACAAAAGAACCCTCTCAACCTAACACTCTCCCCCCCCCCTAGTGTCACTCACGTACCTACTAGAACCCTCCATGATAAAGAAAAAGACATGGTTTACAGGTTAGCGTCTCTAATGCATGTAATCCTACACCCCCACTATTGTGAGACACAAACAATGTGTGAGTGATCGTAGACATGCTTAAGCATTTAATCCTATAGACACACATATATGTTTTAGTACTAATGCAAGATAAGTGCTTGGATTTATTAGTATTACTTAAGAAATATAAATCTCAATTTTTTGAGATAGTATGAAAGATAATCAACTATCATAGGCGATAGATTTAATTATAATTGATGCTAGGATAGTGAGATAAGTAGGACACTTAAAATGTTGATGTTATTCAATCACATTTAGTTGGATTGATTTATCATTAAACTTAATATATGTAAGTCATATAGCAAAAATATATGAAAAGTGTCCATGACATGAAGGCTTACAAAAAAAACAAAAGAAAAAAATAACATAAAAACAAAAGGACAATAAGCGCATCGTGAAGTAGATTATGGAGTAATTTTATGTTGATTAGATTCTACTTCACGCAATAGGTGGATACTAATAGATAAGAGATTTAGGTATCCAAACGAGACTATGCGAGGTAGTTCCCTTGGGTACCCAAATACTTCTTGTTGGCTTACCGGGAGGCAAGGATGAATGAGCAATTTCTTTTGGAAGTGGTGCATCATTTTTACTAATGGGTATCCATTCATACTTTGATTTAATATTATTTTTATATTGCAAATTTCCTTTATGATTTTTAAGAGTCTTTATGTGTTGATCATCAATTGAACAATATTGCATTGGAGATTTTGATATATTAAAATTATTTTTCAAGTTAGAACTATGTCGCTAAACATAAAGACTCATAGCGTAGTGATTCCTTAAAGGAAATTTACGTTCATTTGATTTTAAATTGGGAGTTATTTGATTTTGCAAATAAAGGTGATTTTTATGTTTTGGAATTTTATTACAGTTGTTTGAGGTTTTCTACTCCCTTTGATTGGCTTAATTATTGTATGACAATTCATATTCAACATATTTTTGGGTTTTGCTTAAAATTTTGGAGTTGTGTGTTGTGAGTTATTAATCATAATTTCCTTAAGCATGTTGATTTTTGTAACTAATTTTTAATTTTTAGTTTTGAGATTATATCTAGCTTTATTGAACGCGATTGTGCTGCTTTTAAGAGTGGAGGCTACAGGTTTAATATAAGCTTCATACTTACTCCTAAATTCATCAAAAGTCTCATTCATCTTCTTAATTTCAATTTTATAATCATTGCATCTAGCACAATCACTTTCCAAAGATAAGTTTTCTAAACATAATTTCTCATTTTGTTCTTTTGCAAACAGAAGATCCTTTTCAAAAACCTTATATTTTTCTTTTAATTCATTACAATCTATACAAGGTGCAGAAATGTTATCTAAAGAACATGCGGGAGAACTAGGAACAATAATAGTAGATTCTATATTTGCATTTGCTTTTAAAATGTTATTTTCTAAACATAATTTTGAGTTAATATTTTTTAATTTCTTAATTTTACATTTAGTAATATTTACCATACATAATGTAGAAATTGAAGTCGCATCAATGAGATAATTTTTGTTTACAGTGTTCTCGGATGTGGCAAGATTTGAACATGAAGTTCCTTTGACATATTCTTCTGCGCATGTTATACTTGTTTTGTCCCTATCCGAGCATAATCATGCAATCTCGCATTCTTCTTTCTTTGACTTATCTTCCTCCAAGTACAAGTCATCATTGATTTCTTCTCTCAGATCCATAGGAAATTGCTCTTGTTCATCATCTGGGGATGGAAAATTGTAAGTAGTCTCAAAAAATTTCCAAATATTATAAGCAGTAGACAAAGTATAAATAAGTTTGAAAATTTCTTGATCAAGCGTGCAAAAAAACTGTTCATTGATTTAACATTTAAAACATTTCATTTTTATTTAATATGCTTGGGGGCTTCTTAATTATAATATTTCAAACTTTTATGTCTAATGATTTAAGAAATTTTTTCAACAATATTTTCCACCCTTCATAATTTTCATCTATAAATAACGATAGTGCTAGTGATTTTTTAGTGTACAAATTTCCATCCCCACTAGTTGATTCGAGATCGAGGTTGGCTATTATTTCCAGTGGGGAAACCGTTTTTGAATAACTAAGCTCTGATACCATTTGTTGGATCTGGTGGCCAATCTTAGAGGGGAGTGAATAAGGTTTTCAAGTAAATTTAGAATTAAAAGAATTTTCAGTAAGGCAACTACTTTTGGAACTACCATGGGGTGGAAGGATACTACTACGCGGCGGTAGGTCACAGAGCCGCTTTTCCTTGAAAAAATTTGATTTTCGATTTCTCATACAACCCTCAATTCCCTAATAATATTCAACCATGAATTTGAGATGAAATAAAATAAATATAATTTTATTCAAAATTAAACAGTAGTTTACAATAACAAAACTGGATCCCCGTGATACCGGAGATTAGAGGCGATGAATCAAAAAATATTTTGGTTTCTGTACCGACCCTCCCAAGACCGGTTATCTTTCTCTCTTCTTCCCAAGAAGATTGACGAGCCGACTCTTCACCTTCCTCCCAGGAAGGGTCTTAGAGCCTAATAGATCTCCCAGATCTAGGCGTCCTCCCTGGATGATTTTCCATTGATTCCTCCTAGAAATTCGACGGCCTACCAGGCCAATTTCTCACAAACTCCTCTCAGGAATTCAACATCCACACTAGATGATTTCTCTACACAGAATAAAGAAAGTTTAAAGAAAATACAAGAATAAAAGAAAACTCCCTTCTAACTAAAACCCTTGTTGTTGATGTCAATTTGCTTGAAAATGTTCAATCTTTGTAGCTTAAGAGTCTTCCTCTTCGATGTCCTTTAAATCCGTGAAGGTGTGCGTTTGATGAGAGTTTTTCATAGTGAGGATCCTCCACATGAATATTAGGAAGAAGGCTTCTTGATCATCATGTTGATATCCTTAAATCCTTGCCCATAAATTACTTTTGACCTCCTTTAAAGAACTCTCCTCCTAAATGAGTTAGGAAGACCCCTTCCTTCCCTCCAGGTGGCTAGGACAAACTCCCCTTTTAAATTTCGTGAAAAATCAACTCCTGGAACTCAATTTTGGGCAGTTTTAAATAGAAAAAGTTGTGTTGGAAGCTACCGCGCGTCGGTAGCTTAACGGTAGCGTGTTGGTAGCTCGCAGTAAATTAGGAAAAATATCCAAAAAATATTTGTACCACTTTTGGATACTGCGGGGTTTTAAGGCTAGTGCCCGGTAGTATTGGTTGATCTTCAATACAGTCCATTTGATGATTCGTCGAGATAGATAGCGCCTGATAGTAGGGCTAACGCCTGGTCGTAGGGCATAGAGAAGACTCTTTGCGTGCTCAACATTAATTCTTCAACACCATCGCTAGCGATAAAGTTAAAGCCTAGCGGTATGTCACAAAGATCGAAAGTCACGTTCTCCACACCTGTAAACTTGCACATTATAAACATACAACAAATGTGATCAAATACACACTGAGATTTGTTATTATCAAACCAAGAAATGTGGAACTCATATTCAAACAAACATTGGAAGCCAATCAAAACTAACTAGAGGAGGAAGAAGCCAAAGAAAAAAGATCCCTTCCAAAGGTGTACATGGGGTCTATTTATCGTTTTCCAAGTTTGTCCTGCAAATAGCGGGATCCCATCTTTTAGTTTTACTATATGCAGTCCAAATCGATCTGCCAACAATAAAAATCTGTTGTTTGGAGGGGATATTAGCATACCCAAAATGGGTTTTCTTAGAGAAACATCTCTAAGTGAGTCGGCCACCCACTAGAGAAGGTGAGTGCTTAATAAAGCTATCACTCATCGTTCACCTTGGCCTAGGGGGCGTACAGGCCACTCTGCCTCGCTCTCCCACCCCCTTCCTCGGGCCTATGATGAGTACAGGCAAAGATACCCCCCTCGCCCCCCGACTTCCCTGGGCCTTCTCCACACATGAGCCGGGGAGGCAGTGACTCACTCGCTCACTCAGCTCGCCTGAACCCGAATGGTCCTTCTTGATCTGGATTCCATCAAAGAGCCACACTCGCCGAATATGAGGTTGTACACTATTTTTCCACAATACCTCCTCCAAAGAGGGAAAATCAATGGTAACAGGCATCCACTATGCATATAAAGTTCAATTCAATGATTACCATCGATAAATTCAATGAGAGCAATTTTTGGTTCTTTCAATGGAGGTGAATGTGATGGAAGAAATGTGAATAACTTAACATTAGATAGCTGGACTAATACAATATTATAGCATAACGCGATAACGAGTATCATATCTGGCATCGACATCCATTTGTCCAAAGTTGCTGGAGTTATATTGCATTCAAGTGAACATAATAAATCTTCCCTTCTTGTTTTGCCAAACATGAGATCATACAATGATAATTGAGTTTCAAGTTCTTCATGTAGATTAAAATGGACTTGTGCCCTACCGCCCACAATCTTTAATATTTGTCCAATTACTCTGTATCTGCAATACCCATCGCCTAGTACATCAATAACCTCTGTAATGAGATGTGAGATATAAGAAGGAATTTGCTCATGAACATCAATCAATAATTTCTTTGTAAGCAAGGGATTAACATTTTTATGAATTGTCCGCTTGCATGCATTCAACTTTGGAAGAGCCTTAAATTTTTTATGTTCAATTGCCTTTTCCTCCTTCGAGACGTACTCAAAATGGGATGGATCACACTATGTAGATTTAGAGTTATCTCTAAATTTCTTGTAACTCCCTTTAGGACCTCCTTTTAATTACAATTTAACTAAAGGCTCGATTGTTTGACTTGTGGATGGATCAATCATTTCGCGCAACTTTCATTTTAACTACTTTTGTATATTATTTGCATAATTAATTTTTTGAATGATTGCTTCTGCTTCATTGTTTATGTCGTTTTCCCCGTCAATATCAACTTTCTCCTCGCCAATATGCAAATATTACTGTTCTCAATGTCCATGTACAAGCCATAATGGAATTGCTCTTGATTAAGAAATATAAGGCATTAACTCATGTGCGCAAGTCAAACCCATAGTACATCTCTTATTATGTGTGCATTTATCTTCCGTATACCTTTTCCATTCCACTCTTCACCATACCAACCTTCTCTTTTATGCATTGTAGAGCTTTGAGAGGCATGCAATCTTGAATATCGGCATACAAAGAATCTGCAAACTCTTTATTCACTTGAATGTAACTACCACCAAATGATCTCTTAATATCTATATGTTGAATGTTGATCATTTGATCAAAGGTTCTCCAAATAGTAGATAAATTAATAATATGTATGCCCTCCATTTTTTAGTAATTAACTCTCTTTACCCTTTAAGTGAAAATGAACAACCACAATGCTTTAAAGAGGATCTACGCATACCTCTATTCACCCAACTTTTTGTATTCTGGTTTTCTTGGTATTTACCCCCTCTTTCACAACTAGGAAACACACGGGGTTTTGATCGCTCATTCAGCATATCAGATGATTTTATGGTTACTACATAACCCAAACTCCTACCAACACTACAGGCCTATTCGATTAAATCTTCTTTAGAATCAAATAATATGTTTGTGTCAAAGTGTCTTCCAACATCCACTTCTACCTTTTCAAAGTTTTCTTCATTGTCATTAGTGATATCTAGAAAAATATAAAAAATGGGTATGAGAATCCTATGAAAACATGTAATATTGAAATCGATTAGTAAATGATTAACTCTTACTAGCTATATGCAAAGACGAAATTGCACCGCTCTCCAATAATTTGATGTTATCACTTGAAAATTCTTCCAAAGAGGAATAACCTACCCAAAGAGTAAAATAAGTGGAATAGCAAAGGAATGCTAGCATTATTGAAATACAAAATGTATTCTTGCTAAAAGGAATGCTAAAATAAAGTTCAAAAAAATACATCTAGCCTAAACAGTGAATGCCACAAGGGATCTTCAATCAATCCCCTCACTCAGATTGCAAAATACATCTTCCCCTATTTTTAGTTTAGGGTTTACCTGAAGGGTTCTCGAAATAAAGGTGAGACGATCTTAGGATAGCAGCTTCTGACCACGGAGGATGAGTCGAAAGGTGGCAGCTAGAAGAAGAGCACTCGACATCGCTTCTAAATGAGGAGGAAGAGTCAAGAGGTAGCAGCTACTGAGCGAGGAGAAGAGTCGGGAGGTAGCAGCTGGAAGAAGAGCACTCGACGACGCTTCTGATCGAGGAGGATGAGTAGGTAGAAGCGTCTACAGCGAGGTGGAGAGAAAGGAACTAAAAGAATAGTTTTTTGGCTTTTAGGGTTGCGAGCAAATTTTATAAACTGAGAGATTTTTTTTAAAATGGGGTGCAGATAACCAAATAAGGGGTGTGGTTAGCCAAATAATGGGTGCAGTTAAAAATCGCCTATTACTATGCTTGTTTTCTATATCGGCGCACCCCTTTAAACTGATTAGTCTTAGCCAATCTTTCCCAGATAGGCCTCAAGCCCCCTAAACCTAAACCTCACCTAGCCACCAACAAAATGTGAGTTTTTTGCCCTAAGTCCTACCCCAGACTATGTCGCTAACACTAGGGTGAATTACAGCGACGAACAAAAGAGTAACCAAAATACAAAGAATAAAATACAAAGAGAGAATAAAAAGAATTTGAATTCAAAACTCCATAAAAATGATTTTGAAGGAAATACCAAAGGAGCACTCTGGATCTTCATCATAGATGTGCTCGATCTTCGTCAAGAATAAGCTTTAATCATCAATGCCATAGAAATCTCTCAGAATTTAAACATGGGTGTTGAAGTCGGGAAAATTCCCTACTCCAAAATTTGGATCTAAGTGTAGCCTAAGGTTACTATTACAGCGGTCGGTCTTGATGTTTTAATAGGTAAGGACAAAAAGACTAAAAGGGAACTAAGGACTCCAGGTCCTGCGGTAGGGAGGTCCCACCACGTACTTGGATGCTTAGAATAAGCTTCTCCTCCACAACCAAAAATGGTCGAACAAGGTACAAAGTGGACACTAACTTGGCGACTATCATAAGATGATGACCAAGGGGGATGATCATTATCTCACAGCTCAAGTACTTGATACAGGATCCAAAAGCTCAGCCAAAAGTCCAGGAAAAGATCTCCAACCTTGTACCTATAGGGTCCTATTTATAGGCAAATCCAAGGGGTAGGGTGGGGGTATTATTTATAGCCTGACCCCCACCTGGTGACCATGCAACTTTCGAAGGAGCTCTCTCGGCTTGGATGAGTATCAATGTTTGTTGCCTACCAGGCGAGTATGCATAGGGTGCTCGTCATACTCACCCTAGTCTTCTAATGTCTTGAATGCTGACTTTGACTTCTGTATTGACCTATTGACCTTGACCCTTTGTAGACATGGATTTGAGTGTACTCACTCTCTACGAATATGGGTTCTACATAATCCCCGCTCTTTTCAAGTGATGTAGGAGCTTGGAAAAAACATCCAACACTTATTCAGCGAGTGTGGTGGGCGAGTATCTGAACTCATTACATTCTCTTGCTAGCTCCCGACCTCTATAAATTTGGGGTGGCTCCTTCCCGAGTCACACTTTCTAAACTCGCACAAGAAGTCGTAGTCTACTGAGGAAGCTTATAACGTGAGCATCGCCAAGTTGTCGGGATTCCTGGGACTGAAGAATTCAAAAGGTCCCGAGATGGTGATGACGCTGCCGATCTCCCTCCCTCAAAGAAGAATAGGTCGCTGAAGAAGAAGAGTCACTCACTTCTAAGAAGAGGAACCTGCCTCTTGGTACTGAGAATGTCTCTACTTCGACCGACAATCACGAAATTCCTGTCGGTGCTCAGCAACTGCTCTATGAGCTAGGCCTTAGCGAAAATGCTGAATATCCTTTGCATGTATCTTTTCGCCACCCTCCGCTGCATTCTCCTCCTTCGATGGACCTTGTCGGTACCTAGGCCTAGATGCAGTCAGATCTCACTGCTTTGCAAGGTTAAAACAATGTTGTTATGTACTGTAAGTCACCATACTTTTTCTGATTGTCACCTTTTTGACAGCTTTTTGCTACTCACTGCTCCTCTGTCGACTACTGGGGTTTCTGGCGAGAATCTCTTCGTATCTCCTTTGCTATAAATCCCTTTGGTCACACTCGAATCCCAGCAGGAGACGCGAAATATCCATTCCATTCGAATCAGCATCAACTCGAAGAAGCAACCAGAGAAACAAGTCTCTGGTCCAAGCCATAAGGACATTCCGGAGGAGAAGACCTCGCAACCAGGAGCGAGTAAGAAATCTCTCCCTGTGACTATCCAGTCGCAACCTTTGGCGAGTAATCTCCCGTCGTTGATGTCGTTGCCACCGAATTCATCTGCTCCTTATGTCGTTCACCCACAAAATACTCATGCAGTCCTTCCTCCGTTGATCTCGATCTCCTCGACCGGGTAACTTGTCATTTATTGGGTAGTAGATCGTTTCTTCGCCGCAGCTTTATCTGATACGTGCGACTTTCTCTTTGCTTGATAAGTCGCCCCTCAACCCCAGGGGGTGCTTTTATTGATACAATCTACCTTCCCTCCCACGAATATTACCAGGCAGCAACTCACGCTTATATGAAGTTGGAGGCGAAGTTCGATCAGCTTGCTGCACTTGAGGTTCGAATGGCAAAGATGGAGGAGAACTTGGAGAGGCTCACTGGCGATGAGTCCCAATTCCACGTGATCAATGAGCTGGAGCAGTGACAAACAATGACCGAGCATCGCCAACATCTACACCACGAGGAGCTGACTGGGATACGAGCGTGCATGAGATCTACGGGGAGACTAGCGAGGATGGAGGAATAACTACGATGAGGGGATGATGTGATGGTTGTGGCGAGTGAGCACTACCGACGTGCGCGCAATATGGGTCTGTTTGGGCGACATCCTTCCCTTCCTGAGCAGTGGCCTCCTAGAAATTAGGAATTTTCTTAAGTCTTTTTCTTTCTTTGTCGCCCTTAGCAACCTTGCAATAAACAATCTGAGTTTTATTGATTTATTCTAAGTGGCGAGCTTTGATCTTGTGTTGGGCTTATGAATGGTGTTCTCTGTGGTGATGTTTGCTTTAATTCTTTTAAATGACTTTCTTGAGTTAATTGTGTAGGTTTTGGCGAGTTAGTACTTTTCTAATCGAATCCTCGCGGGATACAACTTTTGGTGACTTTCTATACATGGTAGCTAGGTAGCGACTTTGAGTGATACTCGCGGCAAGGTACCCAAGACTCCCCCTGGACACCGACTATAAATAGAGGGGGTGGGTACATATTAATTATGTTGTTACGATTCTTCTTTCTTGCTCACGACTTTTCCCGACCCTTGTCTTTCTCGCTCTCAATACTAGCCTCTTTTCTTCTAACTCTTCATGATGGTTAGAGATGATGCCAATGCATGTCACATGACTCATGCAAGAAACTTCACCGATGCCATTTTCAAAAAGTTTTGCTGAGGAGAGAGACTTGGAAGACTTCAAGAAAAGGATCTTACCAAAAGGATACTCGACAAGACTTCCTCACCCCAGGGGAGCGACTAAATACCATCCTGGAGGTGAGCTCGTCCTCCCTATCCACCATTTTGAAGTCAGACACGACTTTCCCTATGGCCAGAGTACTACTAGATACTTAGGAACTTCGGCATAGTTCCGGCCCAGATCAACTTGAACGGTGTGGCGATGATCATGGGATTTTTCTATTTCCTGCAATCTAAGAAGATCTCCTTTGATCTTTCTGTCTTCCGAAAGATCTTTGCCTTTACAGCAACCAACGAGGGCATCTTCTTCCTCAGCAGCCATATTTACACTCTGGTTGGCACAATAAAAAAATTTCATAACAAGGGTGAATGTCTCGTCATCATCGGTGATAACTTTGAGGGAGTTCCTCGCCGACCACTGCAGCCATCAAAGGAGGCATTCCTGCCACCTCTCCCAGAGGGGCCGAGAGAACAACTTGTTGAAGCCTTCTGAGGTCGCAAGTTCAATGTTGTCAACTGGAAACTTCATGTCAATCAACTAGGGTAGATCTTCCCGGGCGAAGGTAAATATATGAGCGAGCTTCTTTCACGCTCGCTGCCTTTGGCGCGTATCATGCTTGGTCACAGAGACTAATTGTTTTCTTTCTTATTTCATATTCTCTCATCCTACGGCGAGAACCTCTCCCCCTGGCGAAATAGGTTGAGACTTCTCGGCAGAGCTTGGTAAACCCTCTTACCAATGTTGAGGAAGTGTCGGGGCCCTTGACCAACCCACCCATGAGCACTGAAGGCCTGTAGCGATCTGTCATGAAGAAAGTCTCCTCACAAAGGAGGTAGGACAAGGGCAAGGGCATGCCAATTCCCATGAGCTAGCGAGGAAGAAGGCAAAATTCTCCCATGAGAGATTAGGCAAGAAGGACAATCCTTTTGAGGTTGGTGAGCCTTACCTCCAACTGAACTTTAGATTTGGACACGAAATCTAGGATGCCTATGGTGGCCTGCTGGTGACCTGGGATGAGGGCGAGCATAAGGTGACCCTGAGCACCAACTTGCCTACCTGGTCGGAAGATTGGGAGTACAAGGGAGAGGCATACGATATCGCCTTTGCCCTTTACGGTGGCACAGATGCCAAGTCATTACAGGATGTTGTCACAGATGTACTCACAAACCAGATTGCTCGCACGCTCCTGCGAGCTACTGAGCTAGGCCACTACACTACGAGGAGATTGCCCGAGGCCCAGCATCAGGTTAAAGTGCTGAGTAAAAGAATTTTGGAGCTGGGGATCTAGGCCACCTAGTGTAAAGTCTACGAGGTAGTCTTGGTTTAGATGCACGACCTTCGTATAGTCGCTTCTTGATGACTTCCTTGCTGAGTATTACTGCTTTTACTTGCAGGAAGCCAAGCTCGAGACGATGAATAAGATATCCTAGCTGGAGCAAGAGCCCGCAGATACCAAAGTCACACTAGAGGCCACCTAAGTGCGGAATGTCGAGCTTGAAACTTGCCTCGCCGAGTAGCATACAATAAAGGTGAGTACTTCAGGAATAAGTATGAAAATTTGCTTCTAGATGACGAGATGCCCGCGATTCATCGTAGCATCATGCGAGCAACATGAAATGTTGTCCTCGCTAAGCTAAGGATTGACGGCTACCTCAGCTCGGAGGTAGCCGGCTTGATGGTGATGGACCTTATCTCGAGCATGCTCGCTGAATAATCAAACTCGCCTGATCGCGTCCCGTCTTCCACTACTGACTCTGACTAGGAAGAAGATGATGATGGCAAGGATGACAAAGAAGGCGATGGAGAGGAAGAGAGCAAGTATGACGAGAAGCCAAAAGCTGATGTCATGATCGAGGATGAGGAGGACGATGAAGCCGATACCAACGACTACACATAGTCGGCAGAATACCTCTTGTGTGTGAATATGTACAACCTTTGTAAAATAGATTGGAACTTTTTGGATGCACCTTTTCTCAAGTCGTCATCACTTTGTGTACTTTTACTGCTCGCCACATAAATGAAAAGAAAATTTTTGCTTGCTTTGTTCTTTTGCGTTCACCTGTCTTCGATACTCACTAGGCTCATAGACATGATGATATTAAGTACGCGTTACACGTGTTCTATACTCACATGCTCGCACCTGCATACTCACACCTACATGTTCGCACATGCATACTCGCACATGCATACTCACACATGCATACTCGCATAAGGAACTCAACATATCTGTTTGCTTCCAAGCCAATGAATTCGCCCAGGTATATGCTCGTAAAATAGGCAAAATTTCTTCATTTGTTAACTGCAACCCTTTAGAGAAGAGAGTTGCACTCGGGGAGTCTGGCAAAATGCACACTCTAGAGGCTTCCACTCTACTTCAATTGGCAAAGAACTGAGGGTACCTAGAGATAGGGAACGATAGTCAGGGGGTCCCGTGGGACGCGCACTCTCGAGGCCTCCATCCTATTACAAATTTTCAACTCATGGAATGTCTTTGCTTAGTATCCTTCTAAAGCATATGGGTTTATCCTACTGACCATACGGAGAGACGTTTCCTATCATGCAGGACAAAAGATGTTAAGAGTGGGTTTTCAGTCTTTTCAAAGACCGGTGATGCCTTTATGTAATGTGTCACTTTGTTAAGTCGACCTTTCGTTGAGTTTTGGAGGTTAGCATCAAGACTTGTTCCTGATAATTCCTCTAGTCGGATGAGAAGTGAAACCGGGAGATAGCTAGGCCAACGTGCAAGGGGGGAGCTGATCTCGACCATCAATGCAGAGGCTTGGATTTACATAAATGCATTAAAACCCTACACACAGTCTCATCACCCACTCTAGGTTTTTAGGAGAATAAGGTTGGAGGCAAGTTTCCTATACCAATCGCGAAGATGTACTTCATTGTCTTAGCAATCTCAAGATATTTTTTGGAAAAGGAAAGACAACTCTCTCAATTCCATGTTTCTGGGGCAAGGAATTTATTAAAATGTTGAACTTTTTATATGTATGTAAGCATACCCCTTCCCGTTATGGATAGAACCTCTTCAGGTCATCACCGCTCTAGGTGCTTCCAAGTAGCTCTCCTTGATTCTGCAGGTGGTATTCTCTAGTGGCCAAGGCTTTACGGATGATGAAGGTCCCCTCCCAATTAGGGTTCAACTTCCCGACAATGGCTGCTCTTCCTATCGCGTCCACCTTCTTCATGACAAGATTTCCTGCAAGGTTTGTTGAAGTGCTTCACCATTCACCTCTTGATCGCCTCCTGGCGAATAAATGCTACTCAAAGCTCTTCAATATTGTTAGAACCAATGAAGTTTTGGCTGTCTGCTGAACAAGACTGGTGGACAGGTTAGGCAGTTTATCGACTAGTAGTGGCAGATAGGATTGGCGAACTAGCGGCTTAGCCCTCGTGGTCTACCTTTATTAGAACGTAGCATCTTGGCAGTCTAGCGAATAAGAGTAGTGGTCAGCTTTGGAGGTCTAGTGGTTTAATCATGTAGGTCTGTATAGGGGATTGGTCTGGTGGTCTGGCAGTTTGGCAGTCTGGCGATTAAGTTATGACAGTCTGCTTATCCAGCAGATCTAGTTCTATTATTGCACAGGTGGTCTTGCAGGACTAGTGACTTGGACTAGCGGCCTGGTAGTATTTTGAAAGTAACCGCTGGTAGTGGTTTGTGTTAAGTCACGACGACAATTAGAGACCAGTTAGTTGCGGATTGGTGTTGTTGATAGTTATCACAGTCGGGAAAATAGGTTGTGCTAACTGCCATAGTTGCCCTAGAGCAGACTACTGTAATATAGGCGGATAAAGGCTAGAGCAAATAAGTTGGTGTTTGGAAGCTTTTTAGTTGTGCAGTTAGATAAGTCTAGCTACACAGTCCACACAGTTTGATTTTTTATAACCGCCTACTCGCATATGACATGCGTTGTGTATTTTCTCTCTCCCCCTTTTTCTATAAAAAGGGGGCATACCCTTGAATTATGTAACTTTTGAAGCAACAATGTTCTGTTATTTAGCTTTTTCTCACATGGTATCAGAGCTAATGTGACATTTTGCTCCCATTTCTGCTTTCTTGGGTGTGTTGTAGTGCAAGCGACCTCTGCGTGTTTAACCGTCTGCTCTTCTCTTATTGCGGTTTTCATTCTTAGTCGCGCTCTTCTCCCTTCTCTCTTTTTTGCGGTCTCTCTTGTCTTTTTCACGGTCTCTCTTCTATTTACACCCTCCCACCCTCCCTTTACTTGTCTCCATCCTGCAATTGGCTTCATTCTTGCGACCACTTGCTCTATTCGTGCAACCTCTTGATATGTTCGTGCGGCCTCTTGATCTGTTCGCGCGACCTCGTGCTTTATTCACTTTTTATGACAAGTTCTTTTCTGGTCTCTCCCTCTAACCATGTGGTTAAAGTCTCTCTGCCAGTCTTCTTTTTCTCTACGTGTTCTCTCTTTTTATCCACGTGGATATACCTCTCTACCCGCTTTTTCTTCTTTCTATGGAAATATTAGATTTCTCTTCCTCTACTCTATATGTGCCCTCATTCTCCCATCTCCTATCTCTACTTCTGGAAATTTGGGTACTTCTTCCAAGCTCACTTGACCGAATTATCCCGATTGTAGTGTTTCCTTTATATTTTGCGACACTCTCAGTGTAAGCATCATCATCTCATTAATGACCCTCCTACTTATTCGTATGCAGCTTTTGATGATTGGGATGTCAGTGTTGCTCTAGTGAGAACATGGCTTTTTAATTGTCCATCTGATGAGTGCCTTCCCGTCATTCAGCATGATGCGATGGGTAAGGTTGTTTGGAATTATCTTACTTCTCTGTACTCCAATGGAGCTCAAACATCCTGCATATATACGTTGTATGCGGAACTTTTTGCCAGACCTATCATGACTCTTATTGCTACTTATCAGGAAGTGCATGCTTTTGGTGCTGAACTTCTTCAGCATCGCCCCTTTTCTACTGATCTCGCGAGCAAAATAAACACTTTAAGGAGCTTTTGGTTGTGTGTTATTTGCTTCGCTTACCCGATTCTTATGATATGATTCAACAACAATTTCTTGGTGAAGTTGATACTCCTACTCTGGATGCTACTACTACGCGCATTTCGGCTGTTACTACTCTTCTTCAGCAGCTTGTCTATCTGCCTCTTTCTGACACTGTTTCTAATCAGGCTCATCATGATATTCCCAGTAGTCGTAGAGGAAGCTCTGGTGGTCATGGTTCCTCTAGGTATCTTTGCTCTTACTGTAGCAAAATCGGTCATCTTGTTGATAGCTGCTGGGTTAACCATCCTCATCTCCGCCCTACTGCGGGTGATACTACCTCAAAGAAGTCTACTTCTCTTGTGATCTCTTCGAGTAGTGCTAATATGGCCACTACGGGTAGGTGGCTTTGTGATTCCGGTGCTAATAATCTTATAACGGGAAATCCTTGTCTTTTCTCTTATCAAGAAAAACATAACTGGTCATTTCTAATTTTTATTGTGGATGGTTCTTCGTCTCCTATGTGAGGATCTGGAACTATGTCACTTCGTCTCTTTAACTTGCAGACACTCTCTACTCCCAATTTTTCTATGTAACCTGTTTTTTATTACTTCTCTATGTAAACAACTAAATTGTATGACTGTTTTTTACCTCAGCTACTTGTTCTTTCTAAGATCCTCGATCCAATGAGATGATTGCTACTGGGATTGAAAGTGGCGACTTGTTCTATCTTGACAATGTATCTGCTTTTTCTGCTTCTACTTCTTTTCTACAGTGACATCTTCACCTTGGGCATCCTCCACCTCGCCTTCTTTACCAACTCTTCCCTGATCTACCTCGAGGAGACTCTTCACTCAATTGTAAAGCCTGCCAACTCGGCAAACACCACCGTTCATCTTTTTCAGGAAAGTAAGGATATAGCTCCTATCGTCCTTTTGAGCTTATTCATTCTGACATTTGGGGTCCTGCTCCTACAAATCTGTTGGACGGGGTAGTCTTTTTTTTTGTCACCTTTATTGATGATTTTTCTTGATGTACTTGGTTGTAATTGTTAAAAGAACATTCTGAACTTTTTTCTATTTTTAATACATTCTTTAATGAGATACGTGCTCAGTTTAATGCTCATATTAAAGTGCTTCGCACTTATAATGCCAAAGAATACCTTAGTCATCAATTCTTAGTATTTTGTATGCATCATGATATTATACATCAAACTAGTTGTCCTTACACCTCTCAAATAGAATGACGTTATTGAACGCAAGAACCGTCATCTTCTTGATGTGGCTCACACTCTTCTCACTCAAATGAGTGTTCTTCGGTCCTATTGGGGACATGCCATTCTTCTTTCTTGTTACCTCATCAAACGAATTCCTTATTCGGTTCTCAACGGCAAATCTCATTTCTCCATTATGTGTCCTAGTGCAACACTATTTCCTTTACCTCCACATATCTTTGGATGTGTAGCATTTGCTCACTCTCCTTCTCTTGGACGTGACAAACTCTCTCCTTACTTAGTGAAGTGCATTTTTTGGGAAACTGTCTGACTCAAAAAATATATCGGTGTTATGATTCTCTTCTCCAGAAATAGTATGTTTCCATGGATGTCACTTTCTTTGAAGATGCTCCTTACTTTTCTCGCACCTATACTCTCCCACCTTCTAATGACCCTTCTTCTCTACCTATTGTCTCTACATCTCTACATGAACCTGTGTCTCTTCCTTCTACACCAGTCTCTGATTCTACTTCTCTTTCTCCCGATTTTACTACTCTCCCTGAGCCGCTGCTGATAATTCCCGGGCCAGTAGTCTCTTCGACGGATAGGCTTGATATTATAGACAAATTAGACCTTGATATTCTGATTGCCCTTTGGAAGGAAGTTCGCACATACACTCAACATCTTATTCATGATGTTGTTTCTTATGCCCGACTTTCTCCTTTCTGCAAGAGTTTTGCTCTTGCTCTTTTGGCCAATGTCATCCCACTACCTATCAAGAAGCACGTGTTATTCCTCATCGAAAAGTTGTCATGGATGAAGAGATGAAAACTCTGACTGAACGGGGTACTTGGACTCTTATACCTAACCCTTCAGGAGTTAATGTGGTTGGTTGTCGCTGAGTCTTTGTGATCAAGTTTCTTCCTAACGGTACTATCGATCGAGGCTCGACTTATTGCTAAAGGCTTTACTCAAACCTATGGTGTAGACTTCTTTGACACCTTCTCTCTAGTTTCTCGAATTATCATGATCCGTGTTCTCTTTTTTATGACTATTAACAAAGACTCGGAAATATCTCAGTTGGATGTCAAGAATGTTTTTGTTTATGGAGATCTATAGGAGATAGTCTATTTGGAGAAACCTTCTGGGTATGTTGATCAAGGGGCGTCTCAGGTGTGTAAATTAAGGAAGGCAATCTATGGACTTAAGCAAAGCCCACAGGCCTAGTTTGAGAAGTTCAGCAAGGTCATCTCTGTTATTGGGTTTGCTCGAAGTGCTATAGATACCTCTCTATTCATACGCAATACTTCCATAGGGTCAGTTGTTTTTTGGTGTTTATATAGATGACATTCTTCTTACATGGGATGATAAGAATAGAATTGACCTAACAAAGAGGCATCTTCTTCAATATTTTGTTACAAAAGATATGGGGTCTCTCAAGTACTTTCTAGGAATTAAGATCTCTCGTAAGCCTAATTCTGTAGTGCTCTCACATCAAAAGTATGACTTGGATCTTTTAAAAAAGACGGGTATTCTTAAAGCCAAACCTACTTGGTGCCCAATGACCGTTGGTAATGACAAGCATTGGAGTGAGGATTCACCTCTCCTTACAGATGTCACCAGGTACATGCGGCTTATGAGAAAACTCATTTATCTAATAGTCATAAGACTAGATATTTGTTATGCGGTAGGAAGGGCGAGCCAGTTTATACAAGCTCTCAAGGAGTGTCATCTACAGTCAGATCTAAAGATCTTGGAATATGTGAAATGATCTCTGGGAAAAGGACTATTGTTTCAAAAGAATAATCATTTGAGGGTTGAAGCTTATTCTGATGTCAGCTATGCAGATGATAAGAAGGATAGAAAATCTATGTTTGGTTTTTGTACCTTTGTAGGAGGAAATTTAGTAAGTTAGAAGAGCAAGAAACAATCAGTTGTCTGTAGGTCAAGTGCTGAAGCTGAATACAGAAGCATGACTTTGACTACCTATGAGATGAAGTGGTTACATGCACTGATGCTTGATTTGGGAGAAATTTATGATCATCCCTTGGAAATGTTTTGTAATAACCAGGCAGTCATATATATTTCAAAGAATTCAGTGTCTCATGAAAGGATGAAGCATACTGAAATAGACTGACACTTTATCAGAGAAGAGCTATTAAAGAATCAGATCTACACTCCGTTTGTCACTTATGACAAAGAGCTGACCGATGTTTTCACCAAACCAGTGTCTTCTTTTTTGAATGTTTGTGATAAGCTGGTCATGGTTGACATATACGCTCCAGCTTGAGGGGGAGTGTCAGAACCTTTGTAGTTCTGGCGGTCTGGTGAACAAGAATAGTGGACAGGTTAGAAGGTCTGGCGGATAGCAGGGGCAGACATGATTGGTAAACTGGCGGCTTAGCCCTCGCGGTCTGTCTCTATTAGAACATGGCATCTTGACAGTCTAGCAAACATGAGTAGCGGTCATCTATGGCTGTCTAGTGGCTTAATCAAGGAGATCTTTATAGGCGGACTGGCAGTCTGGTGGCCTTGCAGTCTGGTAATTAAGTTGTGACGGTCTGCTTATCCGACAAATCTAGTTCTGTTATTGCACGGGTGGTCTTGCCAGACTAGTGACTTGGACTAGCGGTCTGGTGGTATTTTGAGGGTAACCGCTGGTAATGGTTTGTGCTAAGTCATGGTGACAATCAGAGAACATTTAGTTGCAGATTGGTGGTGTTGACAATAATCATAGTCAGGCAGATAGGTTGTGTTAACTGCCACAGTTGCCCTGGAGCAGATTACTGCAATAGAGACGGATAAAGGCCAAAGAAAATGAGTTAGAATTTTGAAGCTATGTAGTCGTGCGGTTAGATATGCCATGTTGGATTGGATGGCCAACCTTAGAGGGGGTGAATAAGGTTTTTATATTAATTCAAAATTAAAATTAGTTTTACCAAGGGAAAATGATTTCTGGAGGCTACCGCGGGGCGCTAGCTTGCTAGCACACGTCGGTAGGTCTCAAAAGTCATTTTCTTCGTAAAACTTTGCCTTAGAGAGGCTCACGCATCCTTCTAGTGAACTACCAGTATACAACCACGCAATTACAAGGAGAATAACATAATAATAATTTTACTCAAGGATAATGAAAGTGGTTTACAATCAAGAACAACTTGATCTTCATGGCGGCGGAGATCGAAGGCGATGAAATACAAAGTTCTCTTTTTTTTCTATACCGACCCTATACTCGAACCGGTTGGCTCTCTCCCTTTCCCCCCGGAAAGGTCTTCGAGCCAACTCTTCACTTCCTCCCTGGAAGGGTCTTAGAGCCCCACTAGACCCCTCGATCTAGACGTCCCTCACCAGGACGATTTCTCCCGAAATCCTTCCCGGATTCTGACAACCCTCCAATCGATTTTTCTCACATACAAACAACCAGACAATAAAGAGAGTTCAAAGAAAAATATAGAGTTAAGAAATTATTTCTCCCTCAAATGTAGAACTCCTTCGAGGAACAGTGCGTGATTGATGCTCTTGAATATCTTTCTTGTTGTTATCGATCCGCCACGAATGGTCGTTGAATATTTCGTTTGCCGGAGTTCTTCGATCACGAGCGGGAGAAGAAACAATGCTTTTTCTTCAGCGGAGATGAGAATTCGTCTTTCTCCAGATGGCGGTCGAACCCCTAGAATGAAATATTCTTCTTGGTTGTCACCAGGAAAAGAAACACGCACTTTTATACGTCTTTAAAAAATGAGCTACCGCCAATGGTAGAGATAGCGCCCAGCGGTAGGTCGATGTACATGGATGTGACAACTGTCCAGCAAATTTGGAAAAATATCTAAATAAAATATTTTTCTATTTTTTGTGCTACTGCGACGCGGTACGAAGCTATCGCCTGGAGGTATCATGATGACTCGACGTGCATAGATATAGCTAGCGCCCGACTGTATGGATAACACCATGCAGTAGGCCACAGGGCGCTCGTCTAGAATTAAATCAAAGCTAGCGTGGGCAGTAGCGCTAGCGCTCGGCGTAGGTGCTACAACTTGATTTTCTTGTTCTTTTGTACATGTAAACCTGCACACTATACCCAACATACGTATGATCAAATACACCGCGGGATTTGATATTTTCAAACTAAAGAAATGCAAACCATATGTTTTAACAAACTTCCCCTTTTGACAATATCAAATTCCGCTCATGAGATATAAAACAGTAACAACATGGTATAGTGAAATTCAATCACTAAGTGTGAAATTTAGCAGGTTGAAATAGTTAGCAGGTTGAAATAATCAATACGGCTCCCTCTATAGATGTGCTCTGTCTACAAGTGTGCTTCCCCTACACGAGATCTTCCCCTGGGTGACTAAGCATAGGATACGCTCATGAATACTCAACTCTCCATAGGATACATTCATGAACACTCAACTCTCCCCAATTTGATATTATTGAAAGGGGTGAGGATTAACAAACATGTCACGTGAACACTCAACTCTCCCCCTATGGTCAAGAGATACTAAACCAATCACATGTATAAACAATCATAAAAGAAATAAACAATCTCAGAAGCATAAACACAGGCATAAACAATCATAAACAGTAGGGGCAAAAACTAGAGCGGAACAACATGAAAATAGACCTACCCAACACAAGAAAGATCAATTGATTTAAAGAACTTTTCAGAGTAAAAGAAATTTGGACGACACAAGTGAAACCAAATTATACACACGATTTAGAGTACAATGCTAGGAGATTTATGGAGTCAATACAGTGTAACATTGTAAGAGTCAGAAATAGAAATCGTGTACTACTGAATATGTGCTATAGACATATAGTGTAGTGTAAGTTCACTTCTTATGCATGGAAGTGTTAGATAGAATAATGACATGTGTACGTGTAGCATAAAAAAGCATCAGGTAGAAATAATCTTTAGTACATATTTTATCTCAATAATTCAATGTGCTAGAACAAGAGAAATAAGGTGAAAAATCATGTCACATTGATATCTTCTTCATACCAAGATTCGAATAAGAGGCACTAACTTAAATTTTAGTCTTTGCACAAGATCAAAATGATTCTTTTGACCAAGGTGCTCATCATCACAATGCTCATGAAGACTTATCAGGAGGAGTGAGTAGTACTTGGGGGGTATCTTTAACACATGATTTGATAGCTTATGATTTACCTTTTTTTTTCTCATTCATTTTTTTCAATATCATTTTATATCATTTTTTGAGTTCAAGGAGCTCGAATCAATCAAAATTTACCCACATAGATAGATACAATTTAACTTGTATACAAAAGAATTATTCTCTAGAATTTTGGCCTAAAGTTTTAAGCTTTATATACAGAGTGAATACTGTGACATTGATTATTCAAGTTATTTCTAGCATGTTATATACAATATCACGAGTTATTACATGTAAGCATGAATTTCTACACGAGTGCATTTTCTAGGGATGTATAAATAGTGTAATGTCATTACGCTACCTAAATCCTCACACATACTAATTGCGCATAACTATTTGTATCGACCGAACTTTCGTTCTCAAATCGCATCGCCTAAGACTTGCTTTAGGTTGTGAACCTCGCTATTGGATTTTACTCCAATCCGGAAGAGTTACGTTGTCCTCTCTCGAGGGTTGCGTTCTACTCTTTTTACCAATGAGTGATCGATTCGCCTTACGAGCCTCTCGGCTAACTAGAGCGAAAACCATTATGAAAACTATATAGAATATATAACCTCAATGAATTGATCAATGGTAAATCGTATGCGTTCAACAATTTGAGAAAAAGAAAATTAAAATCATAACGAAAATTATCTCATCCTCGGATCGTCGCGATCGAGCACTATAAAAATTAGTTACTCATCGAGATGGGGAAAATCATTCTTATAAAATGTGACATCATAAAAAAAGATGAGGTGATAAGAGACAAAAATTGAACTAGAATTATTTTTTTTTGTGCAGATAAAACTTGAACTTTTATTTCTAGAAAAAAATAGAAGAACAATGCGAGGTAACAAAAAAACGTACACGATTATTGAACAAAATACAGACAAAAAATAAGATAACTTGATGAGCGATCCCGGAATGAATTTCTCCAACCGAGCAATCTAGTAATATAGGGACGAAAATAAAAAAAATCTTCTTGAATGCTTCTTGAAAATCCCTCCTAAAAAATGACAAACTCCCAAAAATTAATCTCTAAACTCTTCTCAAAATGAAATGAAATGACAGCTCCCTTTTTTTTATTCTCCCCTCTCAACCTCCTTTCAACTCAAATATATAACATGAATATTTGGCGTTACTGTCAGGGAGGAGTTGGCGGGAGTCATGATTGCGGCATTGAAGATGGCGCTTTCACCGGGCGAAACGGCAGGAGAAGCGGGAGGTTCAGTCGGCGGGAGCTTTTTGACGCGGATCGGTGAGCTGGAGGCGAGTTTGGAGGAGACGGCTGACGTGGCATTTGCCGGAAGCCGGGCTGCTTGCATGAAGTGATGATGACATTGCATGGTTTGTTGGAAACGTAAATGGGTCCCCGCTGACCTCCCTTCTCCAACCTAATCCTACTACACTGCTACACCACCAAATCAAGCAGCCGCCGAGACCAACACTACTCGTGCGAGTAGTATACCGGGAACAACACGGCGAGACCACCCGGGCGAGATCTCCTACCCGCGAGAACAACTACGGCGAGAACCTACTCCGGCGAGCTGCAAGGTCTCCGGCGAGATCGAACTACCGGGAGGTGTTTCCTTCTCGCTGCCAGCAAGCTTGGACCAGCGAGAGCTTCCTGGTCCTCCGCCACGTCCACGTCAAAGCTCTCGCTGCAGCGAGGTTGACGCCGAGCGAATGTACAGGGCGAGTGCTCCGATGAGGCAGGCGGGCGAGAGGAAAAACAAGGCGAAATATTTCCTGCGGGAAATATAGTGATCTCTCTCTCTCTCTCTCTCTCGCTATTCTCTCTCTCTCTCTACCTCTCGCGTTTCTCTCTCTCTCTCTCTCTATCTCTATCTCTCTGCCAAAAACTTTACAAATGCAACCAACTTTTTATTCTCACCCATTTTACAAAGCAACTATACATATATATAGAAATAGTCACCCAATGATAAGCCGCCACGTGGCCAACCTTAGCATCCACCATAAATGCTCCAAAACAAAATCTCTCTCATCCGCCATCACCTCATATAATATATATATATATATAATTAATATCAGTTGACCCGGTCAACTGGGACCACTCCAACAAACTCCCCATTAAACTTGGCAGCATATGCCGAGTTTGACTTTGAGCTTCTCGAACGTCTCCACCTTCAACGCCTTAGTGAATATGTCTGCGATCTGCTCTCCGGTGGGGCAATATACCACCTCGACCGTCTTCAGCTTCACCTGCTCGCGGAGGAAGTGGTACCTCGTTTCAATGTGTTTGCTACGCCCGTGTAGCACTGGGTTCTTTGTGAGCTGGATGGCCAACATGTTATCCACAAACATGGTCGTTGGCCCATCCACTCCATGGTGTAGACTCTGCAGTAGATTCTTCAGCCAGATAGCTTGGCAGGTGCCAGCCGCCGCTGCAATGTACTCTGCCTCACATGATGATAGAGCTATCGTGGCTTGCTTCTTCGAGCTCCAAGAGAACGCACCCGTTCCCATGTTGAAAGCATACCCGGAAGTACTCTTCCGATCATTCACATCCCCGTCGTAGTCACTGTCCGAGTAACCTACCAGCATCAGCTCCTCTCTAGTTGAGTACTTCAACCCATGGCCTCTTATTCCGTTGATGTACCTCAAGATCCTCTTCGCCGCTATGAAGTGGTCTTCCTTTGATTCCTCCATATGTCTGCTCACCACCCCGACCGCATACATGATGTCTGGTCAGGTGAAGGTCAGGTAGCGTAGACTACCCACCAACTTTTGAACAAGGTGGAGTCCACCGCTCCTTCCTTAGATTCCTTACTCAGCTTCAGCCCTGGGTCTGCAGGAGTGGAGATAGGCTTGCTATCCTCCATCCTGAATTTCGTCAATATCTCTTCGACGTACTTCTTCTGGGAGATGAAGATCCCTTCTTCTCCCTGCTTCACCTCCACCCCCAAGAAGTAGCTCAGCTCTCCCAAGTCCGTCATCTCGAACACTTTCTTCATCATTCCTCGAAACTCTTCATACATCTCTGTGTTGTTCCCTGTGAAGATCATGTCATCCACGTAGAGACATACTATCATCATGTTGCCCTCCTTATCCATCTAGGTGTAGAGTGCATACTCATGTGGACTCTTCTGATAGTCATGCTTCTGCAGGTAAGCATCTATCCTTCTGTTACAAGCTCTAGCTCCTTGTTTCAGCCCATATAGTGTCTTGCCCATCTTGCAGACCTTCCTCTCATGCCCTTTCACCACGTACCCTGGAGGTTGCTCGATGTACACATCCTCCTCCAGGTAGCCATTCAAGTAAGCAGAGACCACGTCCATCTGCATTATCTTCCAGCCATGATGAGCCGCTATCACGATGATCAACCTGATTGTGTCTATCCGCGCTACGGGGGAGAACACCTCATCATAGTTAACTCCTTGGACTTGGCGGTAGCCCTTCATAACAAGCCTTGCTTTGTGTTTCTCCACGCCTCCATCTTTATTCTTCTTCACCTTATACACCCACTTCACCCTGAGGGGTTTGTGGCCTGTAGGTGGATCCACCAGCTTCAAGGTGTCGTTCTTCTTGATGGAGGCGATCTCCACATCCATCGTCTTTCTCCAAGTTTTTTCTTGGGCGGCTTCTTCATAAGAGCACTGCTCAACATCTGCAAATAGACAATATAATGAAAAGTTGTTAAGTGTCGATGTCGTCTCCTCATAGATCTCATCCAATCTCCTCATCCGAGGTTGAGGAAGATTGTCTTTACTTCCACTGGTGCTAGCTCCACCAGAGCTACCACCGCTTGTGCTTGCTCCACTTGAGTAAGGGGTGAGAGCTCTCCCTGAACCTCCGCTAGGTGGTGATGGTGGCTCAGCTCCACCCATCTCCGCTTCATCTCCCTGACCGCCTTCTTCTTCTTCATCATAGAAGAACATCCCCTTGATGTTCCTTATCTCCTCATCCCAGCTCCAGTTGTTACCTTCTTCAAACACCACATCCCTTTAGATGATGGCCTTCTCATTCACCGGGTTATACAACTTGTAAGCCTTGCTCGCAGGAGCGTAGCCTACAAAGATGCACTTCTCGCTCCGGTCATCTAGCTTCCTCCTCCTCTGGTCTGGGACGTGGGCATAAGCCATGCACCCAAAGACCCTTAGGTGCTTCACGCTTGGCTTCCACCCACACCATGCTTCGAATGGCGTCTTGAACTTCACGCTCTTCGTTGGGCAACGGTTCAGCAAGTACACTGCAACCTGTACTACCTCCGCCCAATACTTCTTAGGCAGCCCATTGCCCTTCACCATACTCATCGTCATGTTCATGATGGTTAGGTTCTTCCTCTCTGCCACTCCATTTTGCTGAGGTGAGTACGTTGCTGTCAGCTGATGAGAGATCCCTCATTGCTTGCAGTACTCGACAAACAGCCTAGAGGTGTACTCCCCACCTCTATCTGTCTGGAGCACCTTCAGTGGCTTCCCACTCTCCTTCTCAGCCATTACCTTGAACTCTTTGAACTTGTCAAGAGCCTCAGCCTTCTCCTTCAGAAAATATACCCAACACTTTCTGCTGAAGTCGTCGGTGAATGTGATGTAGTACCTGCTTCCTCCAACTAAGGTAGTCTCAAACGGACCAGCGATGTCCGAGTGAACTAGCTCTAGCTGTCTTGTTCCTCTCTGAGACTTGCCACCCTCGAAGGTTTATCTCTTCTGCTTCCCTTTCGTGCATGCCTCACAAACCCTTTGAGGAGGTGTGATCTTAGGCAACCCTTCCACCATCTTGGAGCATGATAGCAGCTTCAGGCCTGTGAACCCCAGATGGCCCATCCGGTGGTGCCACAGCCATGCTTCCTCCTCTTCTTCTGTCCTTGCGAGACACGTCGTCTCCGCAGCATCCATCCTTAATGTAAAGAGACGATTCGTCGTCATCTTCACCCTCATAACTTCCTTTCCTTGATGATCTTTCATAGCTAGGGTGTCATCCCTCAATAAGACACGGTAGCCCTTTTCCACCAGCTGCCCAATACTTAGGATTTTACTCCTCAAGCCTGGCACATAGAAGACATCGTTGATGTGCACCTCCTTCCCATTCAACATGACTGCTACTAGTCCCCTTCCTTCAACATAAATCTTCGAAGCGTCGCCGAAACTGACCTCACCGCCATTTGGTTCAAGGCTCATAAACAGCTCTTTCTCTTCGCACATATGGTTACTAGCTCTAGTGTCTAAGTACCACACGTCGTTCCTTCCACCTCCAGCTCCTTGGACGGTTAGGAACATCAACGGGTCGCCTCCCGTGTTACTAGCTTCTGCATAATGGTTGGCTTCTCCTCCCTTCCTTGGAGCCCAACAGTCATAACTCATGTGCCCAAACTTGCTACAGTTGTAGCATTGGATTTGGGACATGTCTCCTCTTCCTCTTCCTTGACCTCTTCCCTGGTCTCTTCCCTGTCATCTGCCTTGGCCTCTCCCTTGGCCTCTTCCTCTTCCTCCTGTGTTCCAGCCTTGATTTTGCTCCACCTCCTTCTAGTGTGGTTGGTATCTTCCTTGGTCTCTGCCTCCTCTTCCTCCTCTACCTCTTCTTTGGTAGCCACGACCACGCTGACCTCCTCCTCTTCCTGAGCTCTCTCCAAAGTTGAGTTGAGTCTGGAGTGCTTTCCCCAAGCCACTCGACTCCTCGTCATCTTGCACCATACGGTACTCGTGACTTGTAGCGAGCCAATAAGTTCATCGGCCGTCATCACGGTGAGATCCTTCGACTCCTCAATGGCCACTACCACGTGCCTGAACTTCTTGGACATAGATCGCAGGAGCTTCTCCATAAAGCTGACCTCATCTATCGTCTCCCCATTTCTCTTCATCTCATTTGCGAGCGTCCGCAGACGTGTCACGTAGTCGCCGACCTTCTCCGATCCTTGCATCCTCATCACCTCATACTAGGCTCGGAGGGATTGCAACTTCACCTTCTTTGTCTTGTCCACTCCTTGCATAGAGCGTTGTAGTATATCCCATGCTTCTCTCGATGTCCCTGCATCAGAGATCTTCTCAAATGTCGCCTCATTAACTCCTTGGTACATTAATAGAAATAGGGCCTTCTTGTCCCGCTTCTTTGCTTCCCTCAACGTTGTCTTCTGAGCGTTAGTTAACGCTGCCTCCGCTTCAGCAGTAAGCACCTCGACTCCCTCTTCAATTATCTCCCACAACTCTTTGGAGGAGAGTAGTAATCGCATTTGTATACTCCAATTCTAATAGTTGGTTTTGGTCAACTTAGGGACTTTCCCCGGCGTTCCACTTCCCATCTTCATCTCTCCTCGTCGCAAACACTTCCCGGGGGGTCGAACCTCCCTCTGATACCACTTGTTGGAAACGTAAATGGGTCCCCGCTGACCTCCCTTCTCCAACCTAATCCTACTACACTGCTACACCACCAAATCAAGCAGCCGTCGAGACCAACACTACTCGCGCGAGTAGTATACCGGGAACAACACGGCGAGACCACCCAGGCGAGATCTCCTACCCGCGAGAACAACTACGGCGAGAACCTACTCCGGCGAGCTGCAAGGTCCCCGGCAAGATCTAACTACCGGGAGGTGTTTCCTTCTTGCTGCCGGCGAGCTTGGACCAGCGAGAGCTCCATGGTCCTCCGCCACCTCCACGTCAAAGCTCTCGCTGCAGCGAGGTTGACGCTGAGCGTATGTACGGGGCGAGTGCTCCGGTGAGGCGGGCGGGCGAGAGGAAAAACAAGGCGAAATATTTCCTGCGGGAAATATAGTGATCTCTCTCTCTCGCTATTCTCTCTCTTTATCTCTCTCTATCTCTCGCGTTTCTCTCTCTCTCTCTCTCTCTCTCTCTCTCTCTGCCAAAAACTTTACAAATGCCAACCAACTTTGTATTCTCACCCATTTTACAAAGCAACTATACATATATATAGAAATAGCCATCCAATGATAAGCTGTCACGTGACCAACCTTAGCATCCACCATAAATGCTCCAAAACAAGATATTTCTCATCCGTCATCACCTCATATAATATATATATATATATAATAAATATCAGTTGACCCGGTCAACTGGGACCACTCAAACATGATTGAGGTGGTCGAGATGAGGTAGCGGTCGAGCTCCTTAGTGGTGTTGTAATTGTTGAGGGAGCGGCCGACAGAGTTTCGTGAGCTGCTCTGGCAGCTTTGAAGGTAACGCTGGAGTGGCCGAGCATGGTGCTGCTGGCCGGACATGATGGTGGTGCCTTTGCTGGCCGGAGCTGTTGCTTGCTTGGAGGTGGAGCTGCTGGAGGTGGCCGAACTCGCTGCGTAGTGACGGCGGAGGTGGCCGGGAGCATGTCAGAGGTGCGCGGTGATGGCGCTGTAGCTGCATGCTAGGAGTGGCCGGCTGAGCTGGGAATAGCTGGAGTTGGCGAGCTGCTAGAGTTTTGCAGGAGCTGTTGTCAGGAGTAGGAGGAGCTGCCCGCCGGGTATGACGATGGCGCTGCTGTATGGAGGAGGCAGGAGGTGGCGGCGCAGAGGTGGTGCTTGAAGTGGCCGGGCTGATGGTGCTGGATTGGCCGAGCACGGTGGTGGCACTGAGGGAAATGGTCGAGCACGGCAGTGGCTCTGTTGGTGGCCGAGATGCTTCTTCATGGAGGTGGAAATGCTGGCCGGAACTGCTGTTTATGCGTATTTACATATTTCTGCGCGATGCGGCCAGCCTTGAACGCGCTTGCAGTGGGGCGGTTGCGGGCTCGCCGGCCACCGGCCGCCCCACTGTAAAAAAAATTTGCAACAGCGGCGGCGGTGACGGCGCCGCTGCTGTTGTAAATTTTTTAATGGCGGGGCGGCCGGCGGCTGCGGTCTCGCCGGCCACCCCGCCATTAAAAAATTTGCACTTGCAAATTTTTTTTACAGCGGATGCCGGCTCGCTGGCCGCCGGCCGGCCGGGCCACGTCGGCGTCCACGCCGGCGAGCCCGGGGCGGGCGGCGAACCTGCCGGTAATTTCTTTTATACATGCTGGGTAGCCGTTGGATTAAATCCAACGGCTACAGGGTGCAGCACGTATATAGCGTATATATTCTATATACGCGATGCGCGGATGCCCAACATGCCCGTATATATATTGCCCGCCATCGCTGGCCGGGTACTGTGGCGCGTGGTCATCGGGCCGGAGGCCCGTGCCTGTCACTCGTGTGTATATATATATATATCTACTAATATGGGAAAACTAATGTTTGGTGAAACATTGCCCGATGTCCCTATATTGCCCTCATAGTTGTAATCATAATTACACAATTATACCTAACTTTATATTAGTATATTATAAAGTCAATATCATTTTAGGTAATTACACAACTTTACAATATTAAAATACAAAAAATAAAAACACTAGATATCTTAAACCTATTCTCTATAGCTAGAAATTACAAGAGAAAAATTAATGTTTTAACGTTAAAATATAATTTGTTTTACAAAATAAAAATTGTATTCTTGATTTATATTTTTTTACGGTCATTTTGAGTACTCATATGTATAAGTTGCGGGTCGGGCGGAGCCCGCCGGGAGCAGGCGAAGCCCGCCCGGAGCGGGCGGTGCCCGCCTTCGTCTGTCGGGTACTGTCGCGCGAGGCCATAGGGGCGGGCGCCGCCCACGACAAATGTCGAACCCCGCCGATTGTCGCACCCCCGCCGAATGCCCCCAGGGCCAAGCTTTTAATAACCGGATCGGACCGGCCGGTCCAACCGGTCGGACCGCCGACCGGACCCCCGGCCGGTCCGGTCCTGACTTCCGGTTTCCTATTATCGTGGCCCGCCCGAAAACCGGAGAATCGGACGGGCCAACCGGGAACCGGGACCGGTTCCCAGGAACCGGGCGGACCGCAAAATCCACCGTGGATTTAAATCCAACGGTTCAGAACTTCTTATCAAGCCCTTAGAGTATCATGCAACCCTAGCATTTTCCGGATTGCAGTATCGGCAACTCGAACTCGGCCGCAGAATTGCAGAGGAAGTGGCGAATGTACAACCCCGTATCCCGCGAGTGGTCGACAGGGGTTGAACCGGCCGGCTCAGACCAACTTGGACCCAGTATGCCGAGCCCGAGCTCGGAAATAGTCGAGCTGAGCTCGGCGATGGCCGAACGAAGCCCGGCATGCCGAGACCGAGCTCGGGTGCAGGAACAGGGCTCGACGATAGTCGAGCCAAGCTCGACGATGCCCGTGCCGAGTTCGGTTTCTGACGGAGCTCGGCGATCGTCGTGCCGAGCCCGAGCTCGGCAATAGTCAAGCCGAGCTCAGCGGTAGTCGAGCACAAGTCTGCCGAGTACCTGCCCGCCTAGGCCCAAGACGAGGCGAGTCAGGCCTCCTGCCAAGCGAGTGCCCCCTCAGGTCCAGCTCGCACCTCGGCCATGGCATACCTTTACTATGTGGCCCCTTTTGGTTTGCATGTAGTCCTCGAAAACAGTGAAGGTTGTATATTAGCAGGCCATCTTTTCCTATAAATAGGACCCAAGGGGTACCTCAGAAGACACTTACTAATTCTCCGGCCTACTAGCGCTTTCTGAGGTACCTTAGCCCGGCATTTGGCTAAGGAGGGGAAGCGCTCTAAGATCTTCCGGGTGTGCGGTGGGACCTCCACGCCGGGCCCTTGGTCTTGTCCTTGTTCCTTCTCTTTTTCTTTGTCATTTTCTTGCAGGAGTGAAGTAGGTGCGCGGCCACCCCTTCCCCAAGGGTCGAATTCCACAAGAGACCGGTTTTCCGGTTTCAACATTTTGGTGCGGTGAGCGTGGAAAGTGGTCAGCAGAGAAAACCTTCTGCAGGCTCGATGACTGGAGATGAAGGACAGGGATCAGGCAGGGGCAACTCGCCACCCCCTCCCCCACCCCCAGCGGCGAGCATGCCGGCGGAGCTCAGGGAGGAGATCCTCGGGCTCGTCAGGACCGCCCTCGGCATGCGAGCTGAGAGTGCGACACCGGCTGTCCCGGTGGTCGCCGCTCCCGCACTCGGCGACAACGCACCGCTCAGGCGACCAGGGAAGGAACCCGCCGAGAGGGGCGAGCGCGAGTTCCAGGGGCGAGTTCTGTTCCCCGGCTCGGCCGCCGAGTACCACTTCGGCGAGACTGCAGGGAGGGAGTTCCCGACTCGCCCGGCTGAGGGGGGGAGCCCCTTCAGCGAGTTCGTTTCTTCAGCCCCAGTCCCCGAGGGGTTTCGCGAGCCGGAGATGACTTACTACTCCGGGAGAGGAGACCCGGTCCACCACATCCAGTGGTTCGAGGACATGGTCTCCATTCGACAGATGTCAGACGGCTTCAAGTGCCGACTTTTCGCCATCACCCTCAGAGAAAAGGCGAGAGAGTGGTTCCATCAACTCCCGACCGGGTCCATCTACTGCTTTGAGGATCTGCGACGAGGTTTCATGCTGAGATTCACCACTTCTAAGAAGAGGAAGAGGGAGGCGGAGTCTTTGTTCCGCATCAAGCAGAGGGTGGGAGAGACCCTGGGAAGCTACCTGGACAGGTTCCAAGAGGAACTGTCCCAAGTTCAGGAGATGCCAGGGCACACCATGATGGTGGCCTTCACCCTGGGTCTCCAGTCCGGGTTCTTCGCAATGGAACTGAAGAGGTCACCTCCAGTGTCTTTTGAGGCACTTCTGGAGAGGGCGGCCAGGGAAGCCGAAATGGAGGCAGCACATCCAGAGTTTGCGCGAAGGTTGGCCAAGTGGGCCGTGGAAGAAGAAAGGCCAAGGGGTGGCCGAATTCAGGAGGAGAGGAGGGCTGAACCTCGGCAAAGGGAGCAACCGCAGCAGCAGCCGCAACCCAGGTGGGTGCGTCCGGAGCAGACCCACCGTTTGGGATGGAGGCCCGAGTGGCAAGACCAGGCACCACGAAGGGGTTATCAGGGAGGAGATAACCGTCAGGGTGGCCGAGGGCAGTACAACCCCCAGGGGGGTAGGCAGGGTCAGAGACCCCCTCTCCCCGACCAGGAAGAGGCAATGGCAATTGCCATGAGGGGGAGGAGGAGAGGACAGCCGAGGAGAAGGAGGGAGGTCAGGGTGGACCTACCCTATTGTGACTTTCATCAGGAAGAGGGGCACCTCACATCCACGTGTCCGGAGTTCCTCGAGATGAGAGGGAGAAGGGAACAGCAACAACAAGACCATCAGGAAGTTCGGATAGAGGAGATCCGACCTCGGGAGGAGGGGGATCGGTGTGAAGACCGGGTTGATGTGGGCACCCGAGGAAGGATCGGAGCGATCCACGGGGGGGCCGGGATCGAGGCCTCCCGTAAGTCAAGCCTCCACACTATGTACCGGAGGAGCGTTGGCTCCACATCCCAATCCCCTCCCCCAGAGGAGAAAATCACCTTCTCCAAAGAGGACTTGCCGGGTCACGAGGACCCCTTCTGCGATGCGCTGGTTATCCAGACAGCCATCGAGGATTTCACTGTCTCCCGAATCCTTGTGGACAATGGGAGTTCGGTCAACGTCATCTTCAAGAAGGCGTTCGATGCGATGAAGGTAGAGGCCAGGAGGGTGTTAGCCTCGGACGGGCCTCTGTTCGGCTTCTCAGGGGAGAGGAAAGAAGTCGAGGGAGGAGTGGGACTCCATGTCACTCTAGGGGGGCAGTCACGCAACTGCAAGTTCGTCATCGTGGACGCTCCTAGCGGTTACAGCGCCATCTTCGGGAGACCCCTCATCAGCGCCTTCCGCTGCGTCCCCTCGTCCTTCCACCAGTGTCTAAAGCTCAGCGTCGAGGGGGTCCAGATCCGGGTTCGAGGAGATCCTAAGGAGGCAAGGGAGTGCTATGTCTCGGCGGTAAACTCCATCTCTTGGTTGGAGGGGGCCGAGGAGATGGGGCGGAGGTTGGAGAAGGAGCAGGAAGCTGACAAAGAAATGGAGGTGGAGTGCCGCGCTCGGGAGGAGGCCGCGGAAGAGACTCGGGGGTCGGCCGAGGCCATGGCCGTCGAGGAGGCTGAGGAAGAGGTCCTCGCCCCCGGAAGGGGAGGTATCGAGGAATGGGAGGAGCAGTCCCGTCTGGAAGCAGCGGAAGAGGTGGAGGAGATGGAGGTCCTCACCATAGGAGGCAGGGTGGAGAAGGTCCGCGTCAGCGGAGGCCTGACCCCGGAAGCTCAAGGCAGGATGCTGGAGTGCATCCAGAGGAACGTAGACATCTTCGCCTGGAGCGCCGCGGAGATGCCAGGGATCGACCCCGACATGGCCTGCCATCGCCTCAACCTGGACCCGGAGGCTCGCCCCATCCAGCAGAAAAAAAGATCCATCACGGACAAGCTCGCCGAGCCGATCAGGGAGGAAGTCGCCAAGCTCCTCGAGGCTGGCTTCATATCTGAAATCCAATACCCCGGCTGGGTCTCCAACGTTGTAATGGTTAAAAAAGGAGACGGCCGGTGGAGGATGTGTATCGACTTTTCTCTCCTTAATAAATCATGCCCGAAAGATTGTTATCCTTTGCCTCGGATCGACGCGCTGGTTGACTCAGCCGTCGGTTTCCCTGTAATGAGTTTTCTGGATGCTTTTTCAGGTTATCACCAAATCAGGATGCACCCCCCTGACGTCAAGGACGTCTCGTTCATCACGGGAGACGGATGTTATTGTTACAAAATGATGCCCTTCGGGCTAAAGAATGCAGGGGCTACCTATCAAAAAATGATGGATAGGGTCTTCCGAGAGCAGAAGGGGAGGAACCTCGAAGTGTATGTGGATGATCTCATGGTCAAGAGCTTAGATGTCGACTCCCACATCCAGGACTTGGAAGAGACTTTCGCCACTCTCCGCAAGTTTAAGATGAGGCTGAACCCCTTGAAGTGTGTCTTCGGGGCAAGCCGGGGAAAGTTCCTAGGGCATCTTCTCACCCCCGCTGGGGTAGAACCTAATCCAGATAAGGTGAGGGCAATCTTGGAACTAAGGTCGCCGCAAAATACCAAGGAAGTACAGCAACTGACAGGGAAGTTGGCAGGGTTGAGTAGATTCCTCTCCCGGGCCGGGGAGAGGTGCTCCTCATTCTTCAAAACCTTGAGAGGGGGTCGAAGGTTTGAATGGACCTCGGAGTGCGAGGAGGCATTCCAGGCTTTAAAGAAACAGCTGACTCAGGCTCCCCTGCTCCAAGGGCCCAAGGAGGGGGAAGACTTATTCCTATATCTAGGGGTCGGGGCTGAAGCCTTGAGTTCGGTTTTGGTTCGGGAAGAAGGGAAGAGACAACTCCCCGTCTATTATGTAAGTCGGATATTGAAGAGGGCCGAGCTCCGTTACCCCATCCTGGAAAAACTGGCCTTCGCCTTAATCATCTCAGCCCGGAGGCTTCGACCCTATTTCCAGGCACACTCAATTCGAGTAGTGACCGACCACCCCCTGCGCAACATCTTCAAGGGGGTAGAGCATTCAGGTAGGTTGGCCAAATGGTCAGTGGAGCTGAGCGAGTTAGACATCTCCTTCGTCCCCCGCCTCTCGATCAAGGCCCAAGCTATAGCTGACTTCCTGGCAGAGTATGTGGTCGAGGTGGCGGAGGAAAGACTCACTCGCCCTCTCCCCTGGAAAGTCAGGGTGGACGGTGCCTCGGGGAAGCATTCTTTAGGAGTTGGGGTCATCTTGGAAAGCCCCCAGGGGATAAAGATCGAGCAGACCGTGGTAGTGCACTTTCCTATCACCAATAACCAAGCCGAATACGAAGCCGTAATCGCAGGTCTACGCCTGGTAAGAGACTTGGGGGTGCATGACGTGGAGGTCCTCACTGACTCCATGGTGGTGGCTTCCCAGATCAAGGGGGAGTTTGAGGCGAGGGAACCCACCCTGTAGCTCTATTTGATGAAGGTAAGGGGAGTCATTGGGACCTTCCAGACCTTCTCAATCAAGCACGTGCCGCGAGGGGAAAACGAGCCAGTCGACCAGCTAGCAAAGCACGGCCCCCGGATGGGAGGCACCATTACGGATCTCTTCCGACCTTCCATCGAGGAGGGGGAACTAATGGAAGTAGAACAACACCCCTCATGGATGGATCCTTTCGTCACCTTCTTGTCCACCGGAGAATACCCGGAGGGAATGGACCGAAGAGGGCTCAAGCACAAGGCGGCATACTACCTCCTACGTGAGGGGCAGTTGTACCGCAAGACCCTCTCAGGGATGTTGGCCCGTTGCGTGGCCGAAAGAGAGGTGCACAAAATTTTGGAGGAAGTCCATTCCGGTGAATGTGGGAGTCATTCGGGGAGTCGGACCCTGGAAGGGAGGATCGTCAGGCAAGGGTACTTCTGGCCCACCCTCGGTCAGGATGCAGCCGAATTCGCGAAAAAATGTCATAAGTGCCAACTATATGCCCCACTCCAGCTCCAGCCGGCTCAGAGGTTAAGAAGCATCATGACACCATGGCCCTTCGCCATATGGGGGCTGGACCTCGTAGGACCTTTCCCTCAGGCCAGCGGGCAGAGGAGGTTTTTGTTGGTCATGGTTGATTATTTTTCTAAGTGGATGGAGGTGAAGGCTCTAGCCAAGGTGACCTCTCAGGTAGTCAGGAACTTTATCTGGGGGGAGATCATCTGCAGGCATGGGCTGCCACAGGCTATCGTCACGGACAACGGACCTCAGTTCGCCAGCACGGAGTTCATTCGTTTCTGCGAGCAGCTAGGGATTGACCTTCGGTTTGCTTCTGTTCATCACCCCAGAAGCAACGGGCAGGTGGAAGCGGCCAACAAAATCATCGTGAACCTCTTAAAAAAGAAAGTGGAAAATTTGAGGGGAAGTTGGGTGGAACAGCTTCCATCGGTCCTCTGGGCCTTGAGGACCACCCCCAATACGGCCACAGGGGAGACACCTTTCAAACTCTCTCACGGCTGCGAAGCCGTTCTACCTATCGAATTCGAGGTCCAGACGCCTCGGGTCGTCGAGGCAGGAGCCGGAAGGGAAGAATGGAGGTCAGAGAATGAGGAGGAGCTTCGACTCTCCCTTGATATGGTGGAAGAACTACGCGACTTGTCCGTCGTCAGGCAGGAAGAGGCCAAGCGAAGGATGGCCAAGTATTTCGACAAACACGTCTGTGTCAAGCAGTTCGCGGAAGGGGACCTTGTCTTGAAAAAGGTGGACGCGGCAGGGAGATCAGCCGCTGTGGGAAAACTCCACCCCAATTGGGAGGGCCCCTACATTGTGCAGGAGGTCTTGAAATCAGGGGGGTATCGCCTCCAAGATGCAAGAGGGGACACCCTCAGCCACACTTGGAGTGGCGACGATCTGAAACGTTTCTACCCTTGAAAAAATTATAAATATCTTGGCCTTAAGAATGAAAACAAATCTCATTGTCGTATTCTATGCTCTGTCAAAACAGTGAGGGTAAAGGGGTTCGCAGCTTAAACCCCCAAGGGGGCAAAAATTTCTAAGTCTTCTCGCTCTGGGGTTAGGTCTCGTCACTCCCCTGCCAGGCTCCCACCTAGCTGGCACGGCCGAGTCTCAATGGACATCGCTGTGACCCTGGGGCTGAGCCCGGAGGATGTTCAACACCCGCCCTCAGGCTCTCACTTAGCTGACTGGCCAGGTGGTAGCACCCGGGAGAGGCAAAAATTTCTAAGTCTTCTCGCTCTGGGGTTAGTTCTCGTCACTCCCCTGCCAGGCTCCCACCTAGCTGGCACGGCCGAGTCTCGATGGACATCGCTATGACCCTAGGGCTGAGCCCGGAGGATGTTCAACACCCGCCCTCAGGCTCTCACTTAGCTGACTGGCCAGGTGGTAGCACCCGGGAGAGGCAAAAATTTCTAAGTCTTCTCGCTCTGGGGTTAGGTCTCGTCACTCCCCTGCCAGGCTCCCACCTAGCTGGCACGGCCGAGTCTCGATGGACATCGCTGTGACCCTGGGGCTGAGCCCGGAGGATGTTCAACACCCGCCCTCAGGCTCTCACTTAGCTGACTGGCCAGGTGGTAGCACCCGGGAGAGGCAAAAATTTCTAAGTCTTCTCGCTCTGGGGTTAGGTCTCGTCACTCCCCTGCCAGGCTCCCACCTAGCTGGCACGGCCGAGTCTCGATGGACATCGCTATGACCCTGGGGCTGAGCCCGGAGGATGTTCAACACCCGCCCTCAGGCTCTCACTTAGCTGACTGGCCAGGTGGTAGCACCCGGGAGAGGCAAAAATTTCTAAGTCTTCTCGCTCTGGGGTTAGGTCTCGTCACTCCCCTACCAGGCCCCCACCTAGCTGGCACGGCCGAGTCTCGATGGACATCGCTATGACCCTGGGGCTGAGCCCGGAGGATGTTCAACACCCGCCCTCAGGCTCTCACTTAGCTGACTGGCCAGGTGGTAGCACCCGGGAGAGGCAAAAATTTCTAAGTCTTCTCGCTCTGGGGTTAGGTCTCGTCACTCCCCTGCCAGGCTCCCACCTAGCTGGCGCGGCCGAGTCTCGATGGACATCGCTATGACCCTGGGGCTGAGCCCGGAGGATGTTCAACACCCGCCCTCAGGCTCTCACTTAGCTGACTGGCCAGGTGGTAGCACCCGGGAGAGGCAAAAATTTCTAAGTCTTCTCGCTCTGGGGTTAGGTCTCATCACTCCCCTGCCAGGCCCCCACCTAGCTGGCACGGCCGAGTCTCGATGGACATCGCTACGACCCTGGAGTTGAGACTGGGAGTTGGCCCGAGAAAAACACCAGGGTGCGAGCTCGCCAGTCAAGACGGCGAGCTCGGAATATCCTACCCCCCCCCCCCTCTCTCTCTCCAGCTCGCTACTAAGGAAGCCCTGGTCCTGTCCCAGACCCAGGGGAAGGAAAGCGGCTCTCTCCAGCGAGCCTAGCCTCGCTCCAGCTAACTCGGCGAAAGACACGCCCTGATGTCTAAGGCGGATGCCGGCAACATCTTGACCCAAGCGTATTTTCACTTGTCTGAATTATCGAAAAACTAAGGCGAGACATGGCGGGAGAAGGTGAGGCGCGAGTAGGATATGGCGCGAGCACGTGTCCTAGGGATTCGCCGCGAGCACCGCGGGGGCTGGTCCTAACTCAAGACATTCTACAGGCGAGGTCGCTCTACCAAGCGCGCGGGTATAATATCGCAAGTGAGCTTAAAAAGAAGATAGTAGAATTGTGCAAAATATCTTTGATTCATCATTACAAGTTTACAAGGCCCGCCTCGGCAGGGTACAAAAAAAAGAGAGAAAGAAGAAAACAAAAGTTAACTCTCGCCCTCCCCCCTCGAGTGACGGTCCTCCTCGTCGCCAAGCCGAGCGTCCTTCTCCCTCACCCCCGCAAAGAGCGAGTCGAAGCTATCTTCCTTCTCGCTGAGCGGGCTGGGCGGGAACAGGGTTGGCAGAAGTTCCCGGACGGTGACCTCCTCGCAGCCTTCCGCCAAAATCCCCGTCCCCCTCATAGCTTGTAGAAGACACTCGGCAGCCTCGACGGAGTTGACTCGCAGCCGCTCTGCGACGTCAGACTCGCCAAACACCCGGGGCCTCTTGAAGGGGAAGGCCGGCTCGCTGGCGTCCGGGGGAAGGAGAGCGTCGGCTTGGCGGAGGACCTCTCCCAGTAGCCCCTTGTTCTTCTCTTTCAATTCCTCCACCTCCGCCCCCAGCCGGGCGGCAGCAGCCTCCTGCTCCTGGGAATATGCCTTTTGCTCGGCGAGCTGGGCTTCCCGCTCAGCGAGCTGAGCCCGCAACTGAGCTACCTCGTCTCGCATCGCGTCAGCGGCTTCGGCGTCCTGTAAGGGTTAAAAGTTCAGAACACGCGCAGGAATAATCTTAAGCAAGGTAAATAGAGGTATCCAGTGATTACCAAGCCACCGACAGACTTCGCGAGTAGAGCGTCCGCGAGGCCGAACCGCCTTTCCGCGTCGACCGCGCTCTCCTTCGCCAGGTCGCGCTCCTGCTCGGCAGTCAGCAGGGCGTTGCTGAGTTGGAAGCCGCGGCGGACCATCATGTGATGGAGCTCGAAGGCCCGCAGGTGGGCCTGCATCCCCTCGTAGCCGAGCTGACTGGGGGTAAGTTTCTTGTACGACTCGGCGCTGTCGCGGCTGTAGAGGCCGAAGCCGAAAGCGAAGGCGTGGGCGGTGGGCGGCCGGCGAGCTCCCCAGGAGGGGGCGCGAGTAGAGACGGAAACTCGGTGAGCCCCCTCGTCCCACTTCAAGATGGGCTCGCCAGCCGCATCTTTGCTCTTGCACCCCTTGCCGAAGTTGGGGTGATCCTTCGGCAGACTGGACTCGCGGACGGCGTCCTCCCCGGTAGAATCGGAGGACGGCCCGCTCTTCTTCTTCCCCTTTCGGGGGGAGGAGGCTTCTTTCAACGGGCTCAAGGGCGGCTCGTCGGACAGAGCCTCCGGCGAGCTCATGAACTTGGTAGGCGACGGGGGAAGGTGCAGCCGTCCGTGCGAGACCACCTTCGCCCTCTTCTTCTTGGGGAGCGAAGGATCGGAGCGCGAGCTCGACCCCCCGGACTCCAAGCGCTTCTTGCCGGGGGGTTGGACTCGTGCTTGCTCCTCGCGACAAGCCGCTGCCGCCGCCCGGGCCAGCTCCAGAGGGTCTGAGAATATCCCCGGGTCGGCGAACGGCGGATGCTCCGGCAGAACCCGTTCCCCTGCGGAGAAAGACTTAGTCAAGAAAAAAAAGGGGGGAAAGAAGAAAATATATGATAAAGTTCGCGAGAGGGCAGAGCGAGATATACCTTCACCGGGGAGAACGGGTTGAAGCGAGTCAAGGCCGCGGCGGAGGAAGGCAACCTCGAAGTCCTTGTGGAGGAAGAACTTGTGGAGGTCGGCGTCGCTACCAGACAGGGAAGGAGGACAATATATGTCCTCGCTCTTCTGCAGGGGGCGAAAGGGGATGTTGCCGAGCTCGCCCTTAATGAAGACGAGCCGGGTCATCCAATTATGATTCTTGTTCGCAAGCTCGCGAACCTTGATGAAGGACCCGCCGAAGTAGGCGACCCCGTCGGGGGTAGCCTTGTAAGAGAACAACTTGCGGAACACCGCGAGGTTGAACTCGATTTGCTCCCGGCGAAGGAAGCAGGCGAACGCCACCATCATAGCAATGGCGTTGGAATTCAACTGCGCGGGCACCGCGCCGTAGTACTTCAGGATCTGGCGGATTTCTGGCCAGAGGGGGAGGCGCAGTCCCACCTCGAAGTGCGAGATGGGGAAGGCGAGCTCACCCTCCGGGAAGGAATTGATGGCCTCATGCTCGGCGGGCCTGCGAGCCTGGAAGCCGGGGGGGACGAACGCCGCCGTGAACTCGGCAAGCTCCTCCTCTGTAATGTGCCCCTCGAAAAAGCAATGATCAACAAAGTGCTGGGCGCACTTAGACCGACCGTCCGCGTCAGGGTTGGTCTTGACCATGGTCGCAGAGAAAAGGGAAATCGCGATGATAGTTTAACTTTCAAGGCAGCCTAAACACCTAGAGGGGGGGGGTGAATAGGTCCTGCTTCTTTTTCTAAAACTTCTAGACAGAATTCAATTTATTAACTAATACAAAAACACAGCAATCACAGAAAACAACACATCACAGATTGCACTATGTTTTATAGTGGTTCCCCAAGGTCTGGGTACATCCACTTTCCCCCTTCACCTATCTAGCTGTATGCTAGATTCGGCCAAACTTCCACTTATCTCAGATCAATAGATCTTACAACTCAGAACCCAACTGGTTCCTACAACTCAGGCACAACTGCCCTACCTCATCCTTGCCCCAAGGCCTACAACTCAGAGAATATCCTTCTCCTACACTCAGGCAATCAGCCCTACCACTCAGAGTTCAACACTCCTACACTCAGCCTTTATAACATAGGCTTACAACTCAGATCTGTATAAACAGATCCTACAGAAATATAGAAAAGATTGTTTTAAATTGTCTTGCCAAGTTGAGAGAGAAGAGGCAATGACAATTCTTAATCAGCTGATGCAATCAACTGTTTCTTAGCCTTCTTCAAAGCTTCTTGAAAATGTACTTAGCTGAGTTGATTCCAAACAGCTTCTTGAGAATCCACTGATGGATTCTTTCTTCTTCTTCAAATTCTGACTTGATCTCTCTCTGTCCAGAACTTTGAATGATTCTTCTGAATTCTGATTAGAACTCTTCTTAGATCTATCCTTAGATAGTCTTCTTAGATCTCCCGGAGAAGATCTTCTTAAGTGCCTAGCACTTTCTTGAAAATGAGTAGAATATAACCCTTCTCCAATGTATTTCAAAGGATCAGTTCTATATCTTCTTAATTGTGTGTGTTGTTCATCCTCCTCTCCTTCTGAATCTGTCTATTTATAGACATTCTTCATGGTAACCGGCTGATCCGGTTTCTAACCGTTTTCTGACAAGTCTGACAACTTCAGTTAACTGGTGATAACCCACAGCTGTCAAGTCTTCAAACAAGTCCTGTGCCTTAGTGTTGAAACAGTCTGTCAGAAAGTGTCGAGACCATCTGTCTATTTGTGTCGACACAATTAACTTTGGTGTCGACACTGCCTTCAGTGATGTCGACAAAATTGCCTTTGTGTCGACACATCTTCTTCTGAAAATAACTTGGTCTTTGACTCTGCAGTGTGTCGACACAAGTCCTGTGTGTCGACACAGTTGTTGTAGAATCATAACTTTAATAAGTGTTGACTTACTCACTATGTGTCGACACATTCTGCTGGTGACGACAAACTTGTGGTCGACTATTTTCTTCTGTGTCGACATATTCAGATGATGTCGACAAACTTGAGATCGACTATACTCTTCAGTGTCGACACATTCTCCCAATGTTGAGGTCGACGTTTTTCTTCTGTGTCGACACAATTTCCCAGTGTTGTGTCGACTTACTTCTTCTGAGTCGACACAATTTCCCAGTGTTGTGTCGACTGACTTCTTCTGTGTCGACACTTTTTCCCAGTGTTGTTGTAGACTATGTTATGTGTCGACACTTTTTCCCAGAGTAGTGTCGACTTACACCTTCTGTGTCGACACACTTTCCCAGTGTTGTGTCGACAACTTTCTTCTATGTGACGACACATGTTCCTTTGTGTCGACACTTGGACTTAGAATTTTTTCTGTAAACTTTAACAATTCTTTACCTGCACATGTCAACTCAAAACAACATCAAATACAACATGATGTATATCATTGAGCTAGGTTGGGCTTCTTCAAATCAGGTACACATTTTCCAATGTACCCAACACGCGAGCTCGGGAAGACAGAGACGAAGCAAAAATTCGAAAGCAATAAAGGCGTGCCTCGGGGGTAGGTGAGAAGGTCTATTTATAGAAGAAGGTAAAGAAGGGCGAGAGGGAGGGCGAGTCAGCCGATCGGTCCGGTCTCGCCGCGCCACCTCGCCACCCTCTCCTCGCAAGTCCTGCGAGCCGGCCAGGCCCACGAATGGGGAATTCGAAAAGACTCACCAAAATATTGAAAAAGCGTCTACATATACAAAGTGGTTGAAAAGTTGTTCCAAATTATTACAAACAGACCATTCGGAGCAAATAAAAGAAAAAAAATATAAATAAGGGCGCAAGGACCATGCGAGGGCGGGGGCGAGTACCGGCCGACTGACAGAGGAGCCGCTTCATTCTCCCCGGTCTCGCCGGCCCGCCGTCGCAGGCCGCCGCGCATGAAGTTCCCGAAGCCGCCCCATGTTCCTATTTATCACCCGCAGGTTCTCGTCAATTTCGTCCATCAGCACCAGGGAAGACGCCTCCTCGAACGCCAGGCTGACTCCAGCACCGTCCGCGAGACGCGAGCACTCCCACTGCAGCCTGTTGTTGTCCTTCCGCAGGTCGTGGAGCTCGCGCACCAGCTTCTTGAGAACCTTCCGCTCCCGTCTTGCGCGTTCAGGGCTGCCTACCTCGGAGTCCAGGAAGGCGTCCAGGGCGCTTGGAGAAGGGAGGGGCGAGTAAGGAGGTCGATCCACGGACTCGCCGTCCTCCGTCCGCCCGGGAAATTCTGGGTGAAAAACTGAAAGACGGTCAGAAAAGCAAATATCCACGGAACAGAAGAGCAATGCCGGAAATTTACCGCGCGAGCCTGGCTCCTCCGGGTTGGCGCGAGGAGAGAAGTGGCGCAGGTCCTTTCCACGCCCCGGCAGTTCTTGAGGAGCAAGTTGGTAGCCGGGAACAGGGATAATCCCGGCGCCTCTCCCCACGACCAGGGATCCAGGGGAGGGTTGCCGGGAAGGGAGGCGACTCGGCGACGCCGGCTCTCGCGAGCCCGGCTCCTTAACCTCGGGATCCTGCCGTGGCGAGTTGACGGGAATGCTTTTGGCCCGAGGGGTGGATGCTTCGCCGCTGTTCTCCCGGTCGGAAGACAATTCCACTAGATTTTTAGCAGAAGAGCCAAGAACTGGCTGGTTGGAGGAACCGGCCCCGTTCCCCAAGGCGGCAGTAAAGTCGGCCAGAATGGGTTCGGCCCCCGGGGGAAGGGGCTTCGCCCGCTTGGCCGAGCCAAAATCGGCAAAACGGCGAGCAGGGGCCTCAAGGTTGGTCAGCCCTGCGGCCTGGGCAGCGATCTCCTCGCGGGAACGTGCGAGTCGCTCTAAGACTTCTTTGGGGAGCGGCATCTTATCAGAATTTGGGGAAGGGCAAAGGTCAGCCAGATGCGCAGGGGTACGTATATATAGCTACCTGTGGGGCCTACCAGAAGATTCCTTTTTTCCCCTGTCGCACTCGCCGGATCCTATGGGGTTGGATGTTTCTTTCCGAGCTTGTCCCAACCTCGCAAAGAGCGGGGATTATGTACAACCCCGTATCCCGCGAGTGGTCGACAGGGGTTGAACCGGCCGGCTCAGACCAACTTGGACCCAGTATGCCGAGCCCGAGCTCGGCAATAGTCAAGCTGAGCTCGGCGATGGCCGAACGAAGCCCGGCATGCCGAGACCGAGCTCGGGTGCAGGAACAGGGCTCGACGATAGTCGAGCCAAGCTCGACGATGCCCGTGCCGAGTTCGGTTTCTGACGGAGCTCGGCGATCGTCGTGCCGAGCCCGAGCTCGGCAATAGTCAAGCCGAGCTCAGCGGAAGTCGAGCACAAGTCTGTCGAGTACCTGCCCGCCTAGGCCCAAGACGAGGCGAGTCAGGCCTCCTGCCAAGCGAGTGCCCCCTCAGGTCCAGCTCGCACCTCGGCCATGGCATACCTTTACTATGGGGCCCCTTTTGGTTTGCCTGTAGTCCTCGAAAACAGTGAAGGTTGTATATTAGCAGGCCATCTTTTCCTATAAATAGGACCCAAGGGGTACCTCAGAAGACACTTACTAATTCTCCGGCCTACTAGCGCTTTCTGAGGTACCTTAGCCCGGCATTTGGCTAAGGAGGGGAAGCGCTCTAAGATCTTCTGGGTGTGCGGTGGGACCTCCACGCCGGGCCCTTGGTCTTGTCCTTGTTCCTTCTCTTTTTCTTTGTCATTTTCTTGCAGGAGTAAAGTAGGTGCGCGGCCACCCCTTCCCCAAGGGTCGAATTCCACAAGAGACCGGTTTTCCGGTTTCAACAGCGAACTGTTCATCTTCTTCCAAAATCGCAAGCGCCATCATTCCGCCCGTCTGCCCTTCCGCTTTTCAGATTTTGGACTTTGGTGAGCTTTCTTCTTAGTTTATAGTTCTTAGTTCTTAGCTTTCTTCTTATCAAAGCGTTGGATAACAAAGAATTGAAAACCATGGAAGGGTGCAAGGATTTAGCATGTTTGGCATCTTTAAAGGCATATTTGTTTTCTGATGTTCTTTTGCCATGCTATTCAAAAAAAGGAAGATCAGATATATGATTTACAGATACTATGTGATTGCTTGAATATAGTTGATAAGCATTAAAATAAAACTATGTGACTTATCATATATTTTTCCCAAATAAATAGATAAACTAGAAAGAAACAGTTTGTAACTAAGCACACCTGCTCGGCATTTTGAATGAGAATAGTACCCTTTGTTTCAGTTGCAGATGTATCCACGCCTCCAGTAAATACAACAATCTGAGTAAATAGATAATAGTATCAAGCTTTAAATAGAAGACCGGGAACTATAATGAATGATGCGAAATTTATAGTCAAGATTTTCATCTTTGCACAAAAGCTTTCTTCTTTTGAAGGAATGTAATTCTTCTTTGCAGAAAATCTCAAGCAAGATTTTCATTCACTAAGAAGGTATGCTACAACATTGCATGGAAGATTTATTTGCTGAAATACGGAAGAAATTATAGCATGCTTTCTGTCCAACAAAAACAAAATTAAGAACCTTTTCCTTAGTATGAATTATAGGTACAATAGGGAAAAAATAAAAGAAAAATTATTTGTTCACCATATAGTTGGCCCAGAACAAGAATGGGAAGCATGAGAATATTTCCAATAAAAGGAAATGTTGTGAAATTATGTATAAAGATCGCAAATATGGAAGTCCACATCCATCCATGAACAATTCGAATGAATGTTTTATACTCATATGTAACAAAAGAAAATTTTGCATTTCTCACAATCTATTCCTTTAGCTAAAAAAATCACACAGTAACCCTTGCTATTGGCATTATTAAGTGAACTGAAACTTTAATAAAGAAGATTATGTGATGCTGCTAGTAGGATTTGATCTTTGTTCAGAACTTCTTATCAATTCTTTGTTATCCTGCATTTGTTTCACAAATTCTTGCTGATAGAAGTCTCCAAGTTGCTATGATCCATGAAATTCTTGCCTTATTATTTTTTTTTTGTATTGATTTGAAATTCTTGCCTTATTATTTATTATTTAATTAGTTTTGTTAATTAGTTCAATTTAGTTTACTAATATTAATTGTACATCACTTGTTATAGGCTTCAACCTACAACCTACAGCCACCAAGGAAAGTTGGAGACGGATTTCTCGTTTCTATTTATACGGGCATACTGCTCATCTCCAACTACGGATTGTAGCTTAGGTATTGTCTTCTTCTTACTTGTTTTTATTTATATACATGTATTTTAATTTTTAGGGGTGCTTTGAGGTATTAGTCAAGTAGTGGCTAAGCAAAGCATATAGTCTCTGTGAATCTGTGATGATTGCTTGTAGGGCTGCTCCGTAGTATTGGCCGGTAGAAGGTCAAGCGGAGTAGATAGATCTGTGACGATTACTTGTTATTTATATGTTGTCATTCTTTACACCAGTTTTTTATTGATATGTTGTCATTCTTTACACCAGTTTTTTATTGATATGTTGTCATTCTTTAAATCAAATTTTTATTAGATTCGATAAAATGGAAGGTGGTGATTCTTCAAATGTTTCTACACAAGCTATTCGTGACAAAAATGATCCAGGATGGGCTCATTTTAGTTTAGCAAAAGATGTGAATGGAAAAAATAAATTTAGATGTTTGCATTGTGGAAATGTTTATAGCGGTGGGGGGATTAATAGGATGAAACAACATTTAGCCGGTGTTAAAGGAAATATAGCGGCTTGTAAAAAGGTTTCTCTTGATGTTCGTCACCAAATGCAAGAGAACCTTAAAGGAATTTCAGGAAAAAAACAAGAGATTCAAGAAGCAAGAGAGAATATAGACATATATGATGAACATGCAACTGAGGAGTTAGCATCAGCAGGATCACAGCCGTCTAGAAATTCTATTATAGAAGATAAAGGTAAAAGGAAGATTGACGAAATTGATAATTTCTTCGCTCCTAGAACATCAGCAGGATCACAACCGTCTATTAAAAGTGTTTTGGCGTCAAAGCAAGTTGTACATCGTGCTGATATGGCTGTGGCTAGGTGGTTTTATGATAGTTGCATACCAATGAATGCTCTAAACTCACCTTTTGCACAAAAGGCTATTGATGCAATCACTGCCATTGGTCCTGGATATAAATTACCTACATATCATATGATGCGAGTAAATCTATTAAAAGATTGTAGGGAGGAATGCAAACTGCTAGTGGAAGCTTACAGGAGTAGTTGGAAGGAGACCGGATGCACAATTATGGCTGATGGCTGGACTGATGTGAGGAGTAGAACATTAATAAACTTCTTAGTTTATTGCCCTCGTGGTTTATCTTTTTTGAAGTCTGTTGATGCTTCTGATATTAAGAAGGATGCAGAAACATTGTGCGAGTTATTTTCTGAAGTTGTTGAATGGGTTGGAGTTTGCAATGTTGTTCAAATAGTGACTGATAATGCGGCAAATTATAAAAAGGCGGGTGCTTTGCTCCATGAGAAGTATGCTAATATTTATTGGTCTCCTTGTGCTGCTCATTGCTTGAATCTTATTTTAAAAGAAATTTGTTCTATGAATCATGTCAAAGATCTTGCTAACAAAGCTTCCAAAGTAACAATACTTGTGTATAATCATATTTTCTTACTATCATGGCTAAGAAAAAGAGAAGGATGGAAGGAAATTGTGCGTCCTGGGGCAACTCGATTTGCAACTACTTTCATTACCTTAAAGAGTGTGCATGATCATAAGCATGATTTACAAGCTTTGATAACAAGTAAATATTTCTCTGATTCCAAGTTATCTAAAACAGTTAAAGGAAAAGAGGCAACTTCAATTATTTTGGACAACAAGTTTTGGACTTCTTGCTTGATAATGACAAAAATATCAGGTCCTATCATAAGGCTATTACGTATTATTGATGCAGATGAGAAACCATCACTTGGATATGTTTATGATGGATTATACAGGGTAAGAAAAGCAATCAAAAATTTGTTCAAAAATAACAAAAGATTGTACAAGCCATACACAAGTATTATCAAGAGCAGATGGGATAGTCAGTTTCGTCAAGGGATACATTCTGCCGCATATTTTCTAAATCCAACATTTCAATATGATAAAGATAATTACAGTCACAAGCCTGAAGTGATGCAAGGATTGGTTGAGTTAATTGGAAACAAAGATGTATGTAGCAAACCAAAAGATGCAATGATGGAGGTTAGACTCTTCCGTGATCAGCTAGAAAGTTTTGGAAAGCCCATTGCTATTAAATTAGCGATGGAAATGCAGCCCGGTGAGAACACAAATTGATTTTGTATTTTTAATTTTTTCAATCTTTTGTTTGAATTTTCAATTATCATAGTCTAATAATTATCTTTCTATTATTTTTTTATCTAGATGAATGGTGGAGAATGTTTGAATCTAGTGCTCCTCAATTGCAAAAGTTAGCAATTCGTATTCTTAGTCAAACATCATCTTCATCGGGTTGTGAAAGAAATTGGAGTGTTTTTGAAAAAATTCACACCAAAAGAAGGAATCGTTTGGAGCACCAAAGATTAAATGATCTTGTATATGTCCGATATAATCTAAATATGAGAAATCGGTATAACTTTCATTTACCCTCTTTTAAATTTTATATTTTAATAGTTTTATATTTTGCATATTTTTAATAACATTTTTCATTTATATATTCTATCATTCTACGTTTATTTTAGGTTTACATGTACGAAAAGGAGTTACGATCCTTTAGATTACACATGTATTGATTTGATGGACTTTTGGGTGGTAGAGGAGGAACCAGTGCCGGAGCTCACATATGATGATCTAGAAAATGACATTTATAATGAAAACGCTATCCCAATAGGTGGAGAGCAAAGCCTTAATACTACATTACCAACTCAAAGTAAGTGACTAAGTGTATATCTACATGTCAATTTTTATACATAATTGTATTATTTGTATGATTAAAATATAAGTTGTTTCATAATTTAAATATATATATATATATTGAATTTGCAGATGATGAACAGATTGGTATTACTGAGCCATTTGTTGAGCACACCGACTTGGAGAATTTTGGCGACGAGAGTATTGCGAATTTTGATGGTGTTGGCAATGACTTTGGTGGAGGATTTGAGTTTGACTTATTACAATATGATTTGAATTTGTGAATTGTGATAATGTTATTAAAACGTTATTATCTATTAGTAGATCATTACTATTTTGAGACAATCATTTTATCATTACTATTTTGAGACAATCATTTTATAATTGTAATATGTTTTTATATTTTGTTACTTTGTTTTACAAATTTACTTATTTAAATATATTAATAATTTAATATAATAGTATAAATGTATATTACAACATAACGGTTCAATCCCGGTCCGATCCCGGTCCGATCCCGGTCCGACCGGTCCGACCGGTCGGACCTTGAACCTTTGATCTTACCGGTTCGATATCCGGTCCGGTTCTCAAAACCTTGCCCAGGGCCGAAGGCCCGTGCCTGTCACTTGTCTATATATATATATATATATACCCTGTGTAAATATATACTAATATAAAGTTAGGTATAATTGTGTAATATACTAATATAAAGTTAGGTATAATTGTGTAATTATGATTACCACTTTGAGGGCTATATAGGGACATCAGACAATGTTTCACCAAAGATTAGTTTTCCCATATTAGTATATATATATATATAGGGAAGTATAAGTGCAAGAGTACGGGCGTACGGTCAAGGGGTAAGGAGACTTCAAATTTAAAAGTGATCACTATGAAAGTTGTAGATCTCGACAAGACGAACAAATTTCATGTTGATTATTTTTTGATTTGGAGCCGTCTTGGCCCTCGATTTGGGCCCCAAAATCTCACCGCCCCAGATTTCGGGGCCCAAATCGAGGGCTAAGACGGCTCCAAATCAAAGAGTAATCAACATGAAAGTTGTTCGTCTCGCCGAGATCTACAACTTTCATGTTGATTACTTTTCGATTTGAAGTCATCTTGACTCCCAAAACGCCTTGTCTGTACACCTACATGCAAGTTTGCGCGCATATAATATATATATATATATATATATATATATATATATATATATATATATATATATATATATATATATATATATATATATATATATATATATATATATATCAGATTAATGCAAAAACGCGCAGCGCGTTTTGCTCTAAAAAACGCGCTCCCCGAAAATACGGAAAAAGCACCCCCTAAACAGCATTTTTAGAAAAAGTGGTCAACATGAAAGTTGTAGATCTCGACGAGATCTACAACTTTCATGTTGACCACTTTTTCTAAAAATGCTGTTTAGGGGGTCTATTTTCAAAAGGCGCGAAGGGGGTTCCGCCCGGTAAATATTACGATTTTTTTTTTGCGCGGACCTCCATTCGCTCCTTTTGAAAATAGACCCCCTAAACAGCATTTTTAGAACAAGTGGTCAACATGAAAGTTGTAGATCTCGTCGAGATCTACAAATTTCATGTTGACCACTTTTTCTAAAAATACTGTTTAGGGGGTGTTTTTTTTCATTTTTCCGAGGAGCGCGTTTTTTTGTCCAAAAAGCGCTGCGCGGAAATTCAGTGCCCCCATATATATATATATATATATATATATATATATATATATATATATATATATATATATATATATATATATATACCCTGTGTAAATATATATATCTCTACTAATATACGAAAACTACTCTTTGGTGAAACATTGTCTGATGTTCCTATATTACCCTTATAGTTGTATTCATAATTACACAATTATACCAAACTTTATATTAGTATAATATAAAAAACAATATCCTTTTAGGTAATTACACAACTTTACAATATTAAAATACAAAAAGTAAAAACACTAGATACCCTAAACCTATTGTCTCTAGCTAGGAATGACAAGAGAAAAATTAATGTTTTAACGTTAAAATATAATTCGTTTTACAAAATAAAAATTGTATTCTTGATTTATATTTTTTACGGTCATTTTGAGTACTCATATGTATATGTTGCGGGTTGGGCGGAGCCCGCCGTCGTTGGTCGGGTACTGTCACGCGAGGCCATAGGGGCGGGTCTCCTTCAGCGCTTCACAATGGTGGAATACTCTGATGAGTATTAGGGCGTGCGGTCGTAACCGTTGAAGGTCGAAACCACCTTTTCAGCAAGCTAGCCCCTAACACATGTTAGTGCAACGTATCACCAAGCACTACCCAAAGCAAGCAAAGGAAGTAAAGCCAAACTAAGAACTACCACAATATTTGCAATAGTAAATCATCATAAACATTGTTAAGAGTTCCTAGCAAGTTTAGCAAATATGCAAAGAAACAACATCCAAATGAGAGTAAAGAGGAGATTTACAACCCAATAATTGAAGGCGAGCCACGATTCTTGGTCGGAGTCGAAGGTTGTCGGTCTTCGTCTGGGCTCGGTCAGTAGTTGACGTCCGAGGAAGCTTGAAGTGTTGTCACCTACTTCAATGGTTTTTTCTCCGTCTTCTTCACGAACCGTGAAGGCTGGTAGTTGCCGGAAAACTCTCCAATGGCAGTGAGAAGAAGCTCCAAATGCTCCTCTTTAGATGGAGATGAAGGAAATGGCGGAAGATCTTCGCTTGCGGTGAAGTTTGGAGGAAGAACGGTGGTCGGACGAGCTCTCCAAGGAGGAGAGAGGAAAAAGCGGCCGGAGGACGATTTTCCCGCTCAGAGAGGTGAAAATGGAGAAATCTCTGCTCCAGTCAACTCCTGAACTTAAATACGAGAAGGTCAGGAAAATGGTCATGCACGGTTTGGCGGACAACCGTGCGTTAACCGTGCAATATTAACTTCGAAGACAAAGCTGCGGAGGAAGATGAGTTGACCCGTGCGTTTTACCCGCGCATGGACGCTGCCGACCGTGCATGTACGAAAACGCACGGGTAACCACTGAACGCTAGAAAACTCTGCAAGAAAGTGGAACCGTGAGTTTTACTCGCACACGGGCACTTCTGCCCGTGCGTGAACAAATCACACGAGTAAGCACAGATCACTATAGAACAAGACAATCACACGATTTACATAGGGTATATATATATATATATATATATATATATATATATATATATATATATATATAAGTTTGAAATATATAAGCTCAAGCTTTTTTAAGCCTAAAAAAACTTGAGTTAGTTCTCCCACAATATAAGTCGGAATTAGGCAAATAATATATGCATTTTATAGCCAAGAACGAGATCTACAACTTTCATGTTGAACATTTTTCCAAATTTTGCACGGTTTAGCCGGAATCTGACCCGAAATGTTGCTGGCTCGAATTTTAAAATTTATTATTATTATATTTATTTCGAGCCAGCAACTTTTCGGGCGAGATTCCGGCCAAACCGTACAAATTTTGAACAAATGTTCAACATGAGAGTTGTAGATATATATATATATATATATATATATATATATATACAGAATAACATATATAAGCTCAAGCTTTTGTAAGCTTAAAAAAGCTTGAGCAGATTCTCCCATAATACATGTCGGAATTAGGCAAATAATATATGCATTTTATAGCCAAGAACGAGATCTACAACTTTTATGTTGAACATTTTTCCAAAATTTGCACGATTTAGCCGGAATCTGACAAGAAAGGTTGCTGGCTCGAATTTTGAAATTTATTAGTATTATATTCAATTCGAATCAGCAATCTTTCGGGCCAGATTCCGGCTAAATCGTGCAAATTTTGGAAAAATATTTAACATGAAAGTTGTAGATCTCGTTCTTGGCTACAAAATACATATATTATTTGCTTAATTCCGACATGTATTGTGGGAGAACCAGCTCAAGCTTTTTTAGGCTTAAAAAAGCTCGAGCTTATATATGTTTTTTATATATATATATATAGGGAGATATCAAATGCGGGCAGCCTTAAATGCGGGCGTACGGGCAAGGAGTTTTGAGGGTCAAGGAGGCTCCAAATCGAAAAGTGATCAACATGAAAGTTGTAGATCTCGGTGATCCGAACAACTTTTATGTTGATCACTTTTCGATTTGGATCCATCTTGGACCTCGATTTGGGCCCCGAAATCTGGGGCGGCGGACGCTTTACTGTAGCAGTTCCGCCGCCCCAGATTTCGGGACCCAAATCGAGGTCCAAGACGGCTCCAAATCAAAAAGTGATCAACATGAAAGTTGTTCGTCTCGCCGAGATCTACAACTTTCATGTTGATCACTTTTCGATTTGAAGCCTCCTTGATCCTTACCCGTACGTCTGTACGCCCGTACGCCCGCACTAGAGTAACCCCCATATATATATATATATATCATATGCAGGCTAGCTAAGGTGTGGGCGTACGGGTATGGGGTTTTGGGGGTCAAGGAGGTTCCAAATAAAAAAGTGATTAACATGAAAGTTGTTCGGATCGCCGAGATCTACAACTTTCATGTTAATCACTTTTTGATTTGGAACCTCCTTGACCTTCGATTTAGGACCCGAAAATTGGAAAATTGTAGCCTTACTGTAACAGTCTCGCCGCCCAGACTTTTCGGATCTCAAATCAAAAGTCACGGAGGCTCCAAATCAAAAAGTGATCAACATGAACGTTGTTCGGATTGCCGAGATCTACAACTTTTATGTTGATCACTTTTTGATTTGAAGTCATCTTGACCCTTGCTCGTACGCCTGCACTAGATATATCTCATATATATATATATATATATATATATATATATGTATATATATATAGGGTATATATACATAGGGGCTCGAGTTGCATGCATGGATGCGTCGAATAATGTGGCCGAGAATCTCATGCATGCAAAGATAGTGGTGTTGAATATATTCGGCTATGTCCACTAATTTGACTCGCACGGAGACATTGGACGTGACAGCGGGATAAAATCCCCCCAGACCTGCCATTTTCCTACAAAATAGAAAGTATGTGATAAACCTCAAAATATTATTTTTTCTACGAAATGTTTTATAAAAATCACGAACATATGCAAATATTTAGAATATCTAATTAAGATAATAGTCCTAGATGATGACTAAATTACTAGTCATCACATACCTCGAGGCATATTCATCATAAACTATATTGTCCTGTCGCACTCAGTAGCTTAGTATCTATAGATTAGACACATCATGACATAATCTGATAATATTAACAGAGATTAACAATCCCAAATCAAACATTGCACGTAATTGTTATGTTTTAGGTTCTAGTCATGCATGTCCTAAGAATGATTGATCCATACATTTTTAGATGTAGATAAAATACGCAAGATGTGGAAATCATGCAAACAAGAAAACATATTTTTGTGTTTTGGTGTTTTATAATTTTTTTTGTTTTAATAAATGAAAATTAAACAAATCAAACAAGCAAAACTGAAACGACAAAAAAACATGTTTTTTGGAATTTTGGGTTTTTCAAATTTTTATTTGATTTTTCTTGAAATATTTTTCGCGAAATAGATTTTTAGAAAACATAGAATTATTTATCAAGCCTTTTTAGTTATGAGATTTTTTATACCAACAAAAATGCAAACACATTATAGAGATATAATATGCAACCACAAAATAGCCTGATGGAGCATTATGCATGGTTTTAACGAACATGAGAAGTGAAATAATGGTCATGCTATGTATATGAGAATCATGAGTATGCCTAAGTCAAAAACTACCCAAGCAATATGCCGACACCCTAGCCCCGTACTAAATGACGGATGAGCATGATGATATGCATAAATGTCGTAGGGTGGGGTGCTAATCCCATATGCATACCGAAAAACCAGCTCGACCTAACACTCTTTTCCCCCAGTGCCACTCATGGACCTACTAGAACTCTCCCCGGTTAAGGACAAGACGTGGTTTACAGTTAGCGTCTCTAATGCACACAACACTATGCCCCCGCTATTGTGAGACAAAAACAATGGTGAATGATCATGATCATACTTAAGCATTTAATCCAAATTACCAATTTATTATAGTGAAAATATAAGTCATTTATTGGTAATGGATTTAAAAGGATAGATTTAGATAATAAGTAAATTTTTGCCACTTAGCAATGATATAACTTTTATTTCAATTCATTCAGTTGGATTGATTTATCATTAAACTTAATATGAGAAAGTCATATAGTAAAAATATATGTAACGTGTCCATGACATGTTGGCTTTAAAACAAAAAAACAAAAAGGGCATTAATTACATCGTGAAGTAAATTATTGAATATTTCAATTTGACTGGGTTCTACTCCACGCATTTTAAAGATACATAATAAATAAGAGCTTTAGATATCCAAAGAGAACCAAGTGTGACGGTTCCTTTGGGTATCCAAATGCTTCGTGTCGGCTTATGGGGAGGCAAGGATGAATGAGCCATTTCTAATGATGGGTCTTCATTCATACTTTAGTTTAATATTGTATTTATATTGCACAATTCCATTATGATATTTAAGAACCTTTATGTGATGATCATTACTTAGACAACATTGCGTTGGAAATTTAGATATATTGAATTTATTTTTCAAGTTAGAATTATATTGCTTAAGACAAAGACACATATCATAGAGATTCATTTGAATTTATTTTTAAGTTGACAGTATATTGAATTTGTTTTCGTTCATTTGTTTTTAAGTTGGGAGTGATTTGATTTTGCAAATTACGGTGATTTTTATGTTTTGAGATTTCTTTTGTACTAGCTTGAAGTTTTCTACTCCCTTTGATTGGTTTAACTAATGTGCGTGAGCTTATGTTCAACAAGCTTCTGGCTTTTGTTTGATAATATAAATTTATGTTTTGCGAATTCTTTTTTATAATTTTCTTAAACAAGTTAAATTTCATTTTCAAATCTTTATTCTTACTTTTGAGACTCAATCCAGCTTTGCTGTAAGCAATTGCGTTATTCTTAAGAGTGGTGACTACAAAATTTACATGAGAGTTAAAATTATCTCTAAGATTTTCAAACGTTTCTTCCAACTCTTTAATTTCACTTTTGTAATTCTTGCACATACCACAATCGCTTTTTAAAGATGAAATTTCTAAACATATTTTTTCATTTTGTTTTCTTACAAGAAGAGACTCTTTTTCCAGACCCATGTATTTTTCTTCTAACGCACTACAATGAGTATATGGTGAAGTGTTTTCAACTAAGGAGCATGCGAGTGAACTGGATACATTATATTTAGATTCTACATTAAGTTTTGCTTTTAAATTTTTATTTTCTAAACACAGTTCTAAATTAATATTTTTTTAATTTCTTAATTCTACGTTTAGCATTTTCTAGCACACACAATGCAGGAATAGATGTTGGAATAAAGGAGTTTTTACTTACAGAGGTTTTAAAAGAGACAATATTTGAACACAAGGTTCCTTTGACTCCCTCTTGACTTTCTTCTTCCATGATTGAGATTCCATCTTCACTTCTGCATGATGTGTTTGACATGTTGTCCTCCAAGAGTAAGTCTTCTTTTGGTTCTTCACTTGGATCCACAAGAGATTGCTCAGATTCATTATCTGTAGAAAAAGAACTATAAGTAGACTCAAGAAATTTCCATATATCATAAATAGTATGAAGCGTGCAGATGAGTTTGAAAATTTCATGACCAAGCCCGTAAAATAGACTATTCATAACTTTGTCATTTAAATGACATTCGTGTGTATTTCAATTATTTGGGGGCTTGACACAAGTCATGTTCTAAGCTTCTATAGCTAATAATATAAGAAATTCTTTCATCAATATTTTCCACCTTTCATAATTCATACCTGTAAGCAGAGGTAGTGCTAATAAATCTTCGGTATATAAATTTTCATCCCCACTAATAGATTCGAGATCAGGGTTGGCATTATTCCAGGCGGTAAAACCATTTTGGAATAACCTCCTCTGATACCACTTGTTGGATCAGATGGCCAACCTTAGGGGGGGTGAATAAAGTTTTCAGATTAATTCAAAATTAAAATTAGTTTTACCAAGGGAAAACTATTTCTGGAGGCTACCACGGGGTACTTGCTTGCTAGCGTGCGGCAGTAGGTCACAGAAGTCATTTTCTTCGTAAAACTTCATCTTATAGAGGCTCATACAACCTTTATGGATCTACCAACATACAATCACGAAATTACAATGAGAATAACAGAACAATAATCTACTCAAGGATAATGAAAGTTGTTTACGATCAAGAACAACTAGATCTCCATGACGCCAGAGATCGGAGGTGATGAAATATAAAGTTCTCTTTTTTGTTTCTATACTGTCCCTATACCCAGACCGGTTGCCTCTCTGCTCCCCCCAGGAAGGTCTTCGAACCGACTCTTCACCTCCCTCCCCGGAAGGGTCTTAGAGCCACCTAAATCCCTCGATCTAGACATCCCTCACCGGGACAATTTCTCGCAAAATCCTTCTCGGATTCGACGACCCTCCGATCGATTTTTCTCACACGCAAACAACTAGACAATAAAGAGAGTTCAAAGTAAAATACAAAGAGTTAAGATATTATTTCTCCCTCAAACATAGAACTCTGATGAACGGTGCATAATCAATGTTATTGAATATATTTCTTGTTGCCTTCGATCTATCGCGAATGGTTGTTGAAGATTTCATTCGCCGGAGTTCTTCGATCATGAGTGGGAGGAAGAAACAATGCTTTTCCTTCAACAGAGATGAGAGCTTGCCTTTCTCCAGATGACGGTCGAACCCTAAAATGAAATATTCTCCTTGGTTATGTCTCCGAGAAAAGAAACGGGTGCTTTTATATGTCTTGAAAAAATGAGCTACCGTCGGCGGTAGAGATAGCGCCCGATGGTAGTTCGATGCGCATGGATGTGACAGCTATCCAGCAAGTTTGAAAAAAATATCCAAATAAAATATTTTTCCACTTTTTTTTCTACCTCGATGTGGTATGAAGTTATCACCTGGCAGTAGCATGATGACTCGACGCACGTCAATATAGCTAGCGCCTGACGGTATAAATAACGTCATGTGGTAGGCCACAAAGTGCTCGTCTAGAATTAAATCGAAGTTAGCACGGGCGATAGCGCTAGCGCTTGGCGGTAGGTGGAAGAAGTTGATTTTCTTGTTCTTTTGTACTTGTAAACCTACACACTATACCCAACACACGTAGGATCAAATACACAACAAGATTTGATATTGTCAAACTAAAGAGATGCGAACATGTCTAACCATATAGTCTACTTGGTTTGATTTTTTGTAACCGCCTAGTCGCATGTGAGTGTTGTTGTATATTCACTCTCTTATTTTTCTCTATCTTCCCCCTTTTTCTATAAATGGAAGGCATACTCTTGTATTATATAACTTTTGGAGCAACAAAATTCTATTATTTGGCTCTTTTCTCACAAATGTAATCCAGAAAAAGCTTTTAAGCGTCTTCATTCTCCAAACGTCATTCCTCATCACCTTGTCCTATCGCAACGACTCTTAGGCTTCTAAATTCGAGCTCCACTGGGAGGAGAGCTTTAGACCCACAGGATAACTTGAAGGGCGTTTCTCCCGTGGTTGAGTTAGGAGTAGTTCTCGGAGCTTATAGGACCTAAGGAAGCTACTCTGCCCAGTTCCCCTTCAGATTGGTGACCTTATTCTTCATGAGGTTGATAATCAACTTGTTGATGACCTCCACCTACTAATTGCTCTGAGGATGATGGACAGAGGCAAATTAGAGATCTGTCCCTAGCTTCCTGCAAAAGTCTTCTTGCTCCAAGCTAGAAAATTGCAGGTCATTGTCGGTGATGATGGTAAGAGGAATCCTAAATCTACAGGCAATCTCTCCCTAAATGAAGTTCTTCACTATCTGAGATGTGATTTTGGCTAGAGCTTTTATCTCAATATACTTGAAAAAGTTGTCGATCATGACAATAACAAACTTCCTTTGATCGCTTGTCCGAGGAAAAGGACCTATCAAATCCATTCCCTAGATGACAAATGGTTAAGGGGCGGTAATCGAGCTAAGTTGTTGAGCTGGCTACAACTGGAGGGGAGCGAAGAGCTGACACTCCTGACACTTCTTCTAGAAGACTTCCGCACTCTCCTGATGGTCGGCTAGAATTGAAGTAGCCATGCTTGAGAATTTGTTGTTAGAGTGCGAGTCCCAGAGTGGTTGACACACTCTTCTGAATGAATTTCTCCAAGTACCCTAAAAATTTCAACCTTTATCACACATCTAGCCAGGGGGACCAAGATGGTCTTGCAGTATAGCTCTCCTTCATACAGTAGGTAGTAGGCTGCCTTGTATAAGAACTTTCTTTGGTCACTATTGCAAGCTGGAAGTCTGCCCATTGCTAGAAAGGTGACGAGCGAATATATCCAGGAAGCTTGTTGTTCAATCTCCATCATCTCCCCCCTTTCAATGGACGGTCGAAACAACTCTATCACGGTTTGCCTAACCATCGGGTTGTATTTGGCTAGGCTGTCATCTACCGAGTTCTCTTCTCGCTACACATGTTCAACGAAGAAAGACTGAAAGCTCCCCATCAAGCCTTTCACCATTACCAAATATCTTTGTAGGATGAGGTCGTGTACTTCAAGCTCTCCCCTAATTTGTGATGCGACCATCATTGAGTCGAAAAAGGCCCTTATATCTTGAACTCATAACTCCTTGGCGAGATGTAAGCCTGCAACATGGCCTCGTACTCCGCTTGATTGTTCGTGACGGGGAAAAGGTTCTCGACTGCTTGCTCAATCCTAGTTCCTTGCGGGCTTACCAACACGATGCCCACTCCCAAAGAATTCTTTCCCCAAACATCATCCACGAACATCTTCCAGGAAACTGGTTTTAAAGAACCTTCGTCTCTTCCTGCCTCGGCTGAGAAGTCATCCAGGAAATCTATCATGACTTGAGCTTTGATTGCTACCCTTGGTGAGAAAGAGACGTCGAACTTATTGTGTTCTACTACCCACTTTGTTAGCCTTCCTGAATGCTCCACTTCATCTAAGATACTTCAAAGAGGATGATCAAAGACAACCTTGATGAAGTGAGCTTGAAAATAAGGTCGGAGCTTCTGCGCTGAAATCACCTGGGTGAAAGCTAACTTCTCTAAGATAGAATACCACATTTCCACCTTATGGAGCACCTGACACACAGTAGATAGGAAGATGCCCCTTCCCTTCTTCCCTAACGAGCACCGAGTTGATTGCTTTCGCTCCCACTCCTAGATAAAGGAGGAGATCTTCACCTTTTTAGGGCCTTAGAGCAGAGAAGCTTAAGTTAGCTGCTTCTTAAGCTATTTGAAAGCCCCCTCACACTCCTCGGTCCACTTGAAGTGTTGATTGCCTCAATTTATTTTAAAGAACGGAGAGCACTTCTCTCATGCCTTGGATATAAAGCAGCTAAGACCTGCCAGCCTTCCCGTTAGCATCTGAACTTCCTTGAAATTTCCCAGGGATGCCATCTCCAAAATAGCTTTTACCTTGTCGGGGTTAGGCTCCACCCCCCCCCCCTCCCCAGAGTGAGGAGGTGACCTAAAAACTTTCCCCTTCCTGCTCCGAACACGCACTTTGCCGAATTGTGCCTCATCTTAAACTTTTAAAGGGTTGCGAAGGTCTCCACCAGATCCTTGGTGTGTTCCGTGATGCTCCCATTTTTGACTAAGATATCATCTACGCACACTTCCAGGTTCCGCCCCTTTTGCTCTTTGAAGACATGATCCATCATTATTTGGTATATATCTCCTGTGTTCTTCAACCCGAATGACATCATTTTATTACTATAATAGCCATCGCTGGTGATGAAGGAGACATCACGGTAATCAGGGGGATGCATCTGGATCTGGTGATACCAAGAAAAAACATCAAAAAAACTCATCAAAGAAAAAACGACGACTGAATCAATTAGTGCGTTGATTTGAGGCAAGGGATAGCAATCCTTTAAACAGGCTTCATTCAACATCGAAAAATAAATACAAAGTCACTAGCCCCCTTTGACTTTCTTCACCATTATAACATTAGAGACCCAGCCTGGATACTGGATCTCCGAATCAAAACCTGCATCTAGAAGCTTCACTCCCTCCCTGATGGGTTCAGATAGCGTAGTTGTGCTCTTCCTTTGTTTTTGACGGACGTGTGTGACATTGGGGTCCAGATTAAGACGATGTTAGGCTACCTTTGCATCGATTCCTGGCATCTCTGCGGTGCTCCAAGCGAAGATGTCTACGTTCTCCTGTAGAGGGGTCGCTATCTCTACCTTCCCGCCTAGGGTTAGAGATCCTCTGATATTTTGTAGTCCGGGTACTCCATCCTTGGAGATCACCTCCACTTCCCTCCAGCTCCTTCGAAACTTTAGCATGTCCTCTCCTTCAAGGATCTTTTCCAGCCTCTCCACGTTCTCCATCTAGTTAATGAAACCGATGACACTGAGATAATACTCACGAGCAGCTTTAGGTCTCTCCTGATCCTTACTTGGATGTCTCCATGACAGTACTTCAGGCACTGCTAATAGGAGGATGGGACGAATTTGAAGTAGTTTATGATCGGCCTCCCAAAGATAACGTTGTAGCAGCTTGGTGCGTCCATAATGAAAAACCTGCATCTGATCGAGGTGACACAAAGTATTACCAGCAGATCTGTAGCTTCCTCCACCCCCTTCTCTCCAAAGAAGCCAAATAGGGGACCATCTGCGGCTAGGACCCTAGGTGCCTCCACCTACAACCCGACGAATGTACTTTTGAAGATGAAATTCACCGAGCTCCCATTACCTAACAGGATCCGATCGACGGTGAATTCTTCGATGGCTGCTTGGATGACGAGGGCATCATGAAAGGGATTCTCATTCCCTAGTATGTCCTCTTTTGAGAAGGTGATCTCCTCTAACGGGGCAGGTATTTGAGAGGTCGAAGCAATGCTCTTACGGTAGATTTGATGGAGACTTCTCTTTCAAGAAGCTCTTAGCCCGGCTCCCCCATAGATCACCCCCACGTGTCCTCATCTTGCTCCTTGGACCACTTCCCCACGACCGCCTTGGTCGACCCAGCCTTCATTCCTCCTCCTCCCTGGAGCTTGGAATGATGTCGGTCCTACTGGGGCTTTCTGCCTCCCTTGCTCTATTTTTGCCACTCTTGCTTCCAGCCTCCTCCTTGCTTCGCAAAATCAAGGCATGCCATGGTCTTATGCCCATCCTCTATTCCATACAGATCATAGTAAAGGGTAATCTCCTCCGTCTGGTTCTTCTATGGTTGATTACTTCTACAATGCCTATTCCCATATCAGGTAATAGACATCGCCTCCTCACACGCTCTTCCCTGCCTCCTCCCTTGTTGAATACCATTTCTCCTCTCCGGGGAAAATATCCTTCTGTAACACCCCCATCCGTCGTATGACATATAACAGAAGGTCCAGCTGGAACCCGACGCCATATACCACGGACAGTAAGTGGGGTTACAGAAAAATACCAAAGACTCAACTACTCGTCCTAACACAGAGCATTCTAGCGAAAGCTTTTAAACAGTTAATAGAACCCAAAATTTGCATAAGCATGGCATGAATGTCAATTAATCAAAATAGGAATGAAATAAAACGAATACACAGAAAAGTGCATGGCCTTATGGCCTTACAAAGTTTCTCTTAACGAAGTAATGTCTTACAAACATCGGCTCGCAGGCCGGCCATACATGACAGAAAGTAAAGATAGTAGTTCACTACGGCCTTTGAGGGCCGACACAGCAGCTTAGGCTTCAACCCACTACTTGGCGCTTGGTTCCACAGCACCTGCAAGCAATTATTCCACCGCATGGTGGCAAACAGAGCAACGGTCAGCTAAAGCTGACCAAATTATAACGACCCCGCCCCCTTAATAGGGACGGCGGTGCTCCTTCCTTGCATATCGTTAGCCCAGCTAAATAATAAAGTGCATAAAAGACTTTCGCTACAGGTGTAGGCTCGCTCGGCCAAACACCCTGTGCACTCATGGCACATTCACGGTGAATCCGGTCAATTCCGTGGCTTCACCACCATCCTTAGGATGGCAAGCAATGTGAGCATTTTTGAGTCCTTCTGACTGTAGTCCAAGGCTCCCGACTATGCCAATGGCCAGTTCCACTTTAGGGCCTCTAGCACCGAACCACATAGCCCAGGTCCGTACCCACCTGCCCGTTGCTCACGCCGCCTCGTCACTTTAAGACGTACGCGTGGGCCAAGCTCCACCCGGATCCTAAATCATTTCCAAACAACACATAACCTAGTTATGTTCAAGGCTGACTCCCCGACCGCCAAGTTAGCAGAATTACGTTTCCGCCTAGTTTTTCGGGTGCACCTTGGAGTTAATCTCCAAGGATCCCTACCGTAATCTACCGCGTAGAAACCCGAAAACAACGCATGGAGTCTTCTCTGGTTATTCATGCAATACAACATCACCGATCCAGACAAATACGTCCGGGTAGGCTTCACACACAATGCCTATGCCCGTACTTCGATTCCGGACTCTAAACAAGGGGGACTTCACATATCTACCCCAAGGAACACCGCGCACTCACCGCACACTCGCGGGAGCGGGTTTTCCCATGCAAAGGAAGAAAAGCTTCAAGTGATCAAGTTGAAAATCGTTACCCTTGAAGTCCGCTTCGGCGCCATAAAAAACTAGTCGGATAGAAAGCTTCGCAAAGGAATTCTTTCCACGTATCTGGTCTCAGTTCTCAGATTGGTGCTCCGATGCTCCGCCGGCAGCCGGATTCCTCCCTTCCTTCTTCTTTGATCTCTTCTCTCTCTAACTTCTTAGAAAGAGGGAGTTAAAGATGAAAATGAGGAATAAAACCTCTAATCCTGGATTAAACACAAGCAAAAACTCATCTGGGCCATTGGATCTTATTTTAAGAAAACGAACGGCTCAGATTAGCCTGAAAACTTTCATCCTGGGCCAAACATGGCTTTGCACACAGCCGTGTTCCAGGCCGTGTGCCTCGATCCAGCCACTCAAATCAAGCACAGAAAAGGACACGGGTTGGGACACGCCCGTGTCCCAACCTGACACGCCTGTGTCGGGTCCTCGACACGCCCGTGACCAGGGGTCGTGTCACGGATAACCGCCATGCCAACCGCCACGTCGCTTGGTGGACACGGGTGACGACACGCCCGTGTCGGATTTGACACGCATGTGTCAACCAGTCCACGGCCGTGTTCGATAGTCGATACAAAACTCAGAAAATTCCAGGGAAGTACACGGCCCTAGGAGACACCTGTGTCCTTCACTAGATGACCCGAGCATGACACGGCCGTGTGACACGCCCGTGTCACAGGCCGTGTTCACCCTACCAAGATCCAAACTTGGTACAAACACCGCTCATTTCAACTCTAAATTTCGAAGTGTTACAATTCTCCTCCCCTTAAAGAATTTCGTCCACAAAATTAAGAAAAAGGTACACAAAACAATTTAAACATTACCTGAGTTGAAAAGTTCGGGATATTCCTCCAACATAGCCTGCTCTTGCTCCCAAAAAAGCTCCCCACGTCCGCAGACCTTAACCATTCGAATTTCCTTGTTGCGGAGCCGTTTGACTTCAAAGTCTTCAATGCAAACTGGCTTTACCTTCGTCGTCAACCCACTATCAATCAGCACTTGATCGAAGGCAACGACTTGTGAAGGCTCTTGCACCACCTTCCGCAACACCGATACGTAGAACACATCGTGTAGCCCACTCAACTCCACCGACAGCTTCAACCGATACGCTTCTTCCCCTATCCGCTCTAGGATCTCAAACAGCCCAAGCTATCTCGGACTCAGCTTCTTCAGGCGTCGAATCCGCGAGACACCCTTGAACGACTTGATTTTCAGATACATCCAATAACCAACACTGAACTCCACATTCCTATGCTTGACATTATAGTATTTTGTCTGCCTGTCCTGAGCGATTCTTAACCGTTCCTGAATCGTACGTACCATTATAGTGGCTTCTTCCACCGCCTGACGTTTGAATAACTTTGACTCGCCCGCCTCCAACCAAGACAACGGTGTGCGACACCTTCTCCCATAAAGGTCCTCGTAAGGTGTCATTCCAATACTTGCTTGAAAACTGTTATTATATACAAACTCTACCATATATAGGTGATCCTCCTAGTGTTTTCCGAAATCTAGGATGCACATGCGGAGCATGTCCTCCATCGTCCTATTGACCCTCCCAGTCTGACCATCCGTTTGCGGATGGAAGGCTGTGCTGAAACTTAGCTTAGTTCCAACAACTTATGCACCAGTCTCCAGTCATTGGACGTGAAGAGCCCATCTCGGTCACTAACAATACTGCGGGGCACACCATGCAACCGTACAATATTATCCACATAGAGCTTGGCTAACTTTTCCACCGGATCTTCCTTCTTATTAGGAATGAAATGCGACACTTTTGTCAGTCTATCTATGACCACCCAAATGACGTCATTTCCCTTCTGTGACTTTGGCAAACCGTGCACAAAATCCATAGATATGTCGTCGAACTTCCATTCCGAGATTGGCAAGGACTTTAAGAAACCTCCGGGCTTCTGGCACTCCGCCTTAACTAAGGCACATGTTTGGCACTTTGCCACATACAGTGCTACATCCTTCTTCAGCCCTGGCCACCAGAACAACTTCTTCATGTCCCTATATATCTTCGTGCTCCCCGGGTGGATTGAGTACTTGGTATGATGAGCCTCATACATCAATTCCTCCCAAAGTCTATCTGCACTAGGAATGCATAGATGACCGTCCGTCCTTAGCAGTCCATCCACAACTGCAAACTGGGAATTTGACCCGTCCAACGATTCATCCAATGCCTACATCATAGTGCTATCCTGAACCAAAGTCTGCCGAATCCTATCAGCTAGGTCAAACTGCACCTCCGTCCAACATAATAATGCTTCAGCACGAGATTGCTTGTCGACGCAAGAGATCTCCAATGCCTCCAAATCACGGACTAATCTCTCATAATGCACCGCCAACCAGTTGGCCTGTGCCGGAGCCCTACGACTCAAAGCATCCGCCACTACATTTCCTTTCTCAGGCACATAATGTATCTTGAAAGTGTAGTCCCCCAAGAACTCCATCCACCTTCGCTGTCTCGTGTTCAGGTCCTTCTGATCTAGTAAATACTTCAGGCTCTTATGATCGGTGTAAATATCAACCTTTACACCGTACAGATAGTGCCTCCACAGCTTTAAAGCGAATATCACGGTCGCAAGTTCCAAATCATGGATCGGATAATTTCTCTCATGGACCTTCAACTGTCGCGATTCATAGGTTATTACTCTCCCATGCTGTAGCAGAACACAGCCCAAACCACTGCCTGAAGCATCACTATAAATTTCGAATCCTTTGGATCCACTCGGCGAACACAAGATAGGTGCCGAGATCAACCGCCTCTTCAACTCTTAAAAAGGCTACACGCACTCCAGCGTCTATACAAACTTCTGATCCTTTCTTGTCAACGTCGTGAGTGGTAGCACGATTCGTAAGAAATTCTCCACAAAGCGCCTGTAGTAGCCGACAAGCCCCAGAAAGCTCCGGACTTCCGCCACCGTAGTCAACTCAAGCCACTCCTGAATTGCCCCTATCTTCGCCGGATCCACCGCAATCCCATTACCACTAACAATATGCCCAAGGAACGCTATTGAGGACAACCAAAACTCATACTTGGAGAACTTAACATACCACTGATTCTTCCTCAACGTCTCCAACACCATATGCAGAAGCTTGTAGTGATCCTCCTCATACCGCGAGTACACCAAGATATCGTCGATAAACACTATCACGAATTGGTCCAGGTACTCTCTAAACGTCCTGTTCATTAAATCCATAAACACGGATGGCGCATTGGTCAGTCCAAACGGCATGACCGTAAACTCGTAATGTCCAAACCGCGTGCTGAAAGCTGTCTTAGGAATATCACATTCCTTTATCCTTAACTGGTAGTATCCGGATTTCAGGTCTAGCTTCGAATATACTGTTGACCCAACTAACTGATCAAATAGATCGTCAATCCTTGGGATCAGATACTTATTCTTTACCGTAAGCTTGTTCAACTCCCGATAATCAATACAAAGTCGCAAACTTCCATCTTTCTTCTTAACGAAAAGGACTGGTGCGCTCCAAGGCGACGAACTTGGACGTACATACCCTTGCTCTAATAACTCTTGCAGTTGTACCTTCAACTCCGCCATCTCCTTAGGCGTTATCCGATGCGGAGAGCGTGACACCGGTTTGGCACCCGGCACCAGCTCAATTGTAAAATATATCTCCCGTTGAGGAGGGGCTCCCGAGAGATCGTCTAGAAATACATCAGGATATTCAGACACCACTGTAATACTATCTAGACTAGGATTAGGCATTGAAGCCTGTACTGAAATGACAAACAGCTGAGCACCAGACCGAACTTCCTTAATCACCTGAAGAGCCAACATCATAATCTTGCTCGACCCTTTCATGCCTGCAAACGTAGTCTCCCGCTCAGTATTCATTCCCAACCTAACCTCTTTTCGGTTACAGTCAATGTAGGCTCGCTGCTCCGAAAGCCAGTCCATACCAAAGATTACGTCGAACTCTACTAATGGCAGCACCGACACTTGCAAATCGAACTCCTGATCCCCAATCTGCAACTTTACCACGCAGATTCTATCAGCGCGTATTGAGCACCCATTGGGCAACAACACATCCAGCTTGTCCTTTGCCATCGAAGAAGGGACTCCGATGAGTGACACGAATCTTTCGGACAAGAAGGAATGCGATGCTCCTGTATCGAACAGGGCTCTCGCCGGACGATCGATAATCAATACAAAGCCTAACACCAACACTAATAAGCTAACACATACAAAGGTAACAATTACAACAAAAGCTAAACTATAATAAATTTAACTCATACCTGTCACCATGTCAGCTTGTTTGATGTCCTCTTGCAGGACAAGGTTGTAAACTCTAGGCTGGGCTGGAGCATGATGGGATGCGGTTGACTCCGCTGTCTTCCCCTTTTCCTCATAAGTTGCTCCTTGCCTCCTTTCGGACTTTGCACGTCCGCTCCAACAATCTCTTGCAAAATGTCCCATCTTTCCACAGTTGTAACAGGCTCCTGAGACTCGACTAGGGTTTGCCCCCATCGTACTAGACGAAGGGGCTGAGCTCAAAGTCTTCTGCTTCTTATTCTATCTACGGAAACCTGACTTTGAATTTGACACTTTAAACTCTGACTTCTTCTCCACTGGGTCCTTCTTCTCTTGCACTTTCCTTGCAACCCTTTCCAAAGACCGAGCCACATTTACCAAGGCTAGGAAGCCCTGCATCTTAGGCCCAGCAAGGAGTAGCTGTAGGTCGCTCCATAGACCCTCATAAAATCGGTTGGTCTTCCTCTCTTCTTCAGTAAACATAGCACCAGCATAACGACCTAACCGAGTAAACTCGTGGAGATACTCATCTACGCTACTCGCTCTCTGAGTCAATCCAAGGTACTTATTCTCCATCTCAATCTTCTGGGCAGAAGGTAGGTATCTGGCCAAGAACAACCTTGAGAATTCCTTCATCGGTACGTCAGCAAGTTGTCTTCCTACTAAGAGATGAACCTCCAACTCGTCCCACCACATCCTTGCCTCACCGGCCAATAGGAAGGTCGTTATTGTGGTCTTCTACCACTCTGCAGTTTTTGTGACGGTCATGACCCTCTTCATCGTAGAGAGCCAATCCTCAGCTTGAGTTGGTGTTCCCAACCCATCGAATACCAGAGGATTGAAGCTCATCACGTGCTTGAGCTGTTTCTCCGTGGCTCTTCTTGATGCTACCAGATCAACTGCCCCACGCTCTACTACTCCTGGCACTGCCACTCTAATCGGTTCTTGCTTATTAATAGGTGGTGCGTGCTGCACTTACTGAGCATTTATAATGGCAAAAACTGCTTCAGCCACCAATCTGATGGTTTCTGCTGAAGGAGGTGTTGTAGGCACGTCTCTTGGTGCGTTACTTTCCGCTGATTGTGGATGCTCTGATTGCCCCGCACCGCTTCTAGACACCTATAATAGCATAAACCCTTGATTAGGCGACACACAAATTGCTAAAAGCAATCATTGGAATACTTAAGTTCCCAAAACAAATGCATTTTTTTATTCCTAAGTTGACATTCATGGGTTCTTTTATGTTATAACGATGACGCACATACATGTGCTCACCATCCCTTAAAAGAATTCGCCCACGAATTCGATTACAAACGACCGGCACCCTAGTCTGATACCAAATTGTAACACCCTCATCCGTCGTATGACATATAACAGAAGGTCCAGCTGGAACCCGACACCATATACCACAGATAGTCAGTGGGGTTACAGAAAAATACCAAAGACTCAACTACTCGTCCTAACATAGAGCATTCTAGTGGAAGCTTTTAAACAGTTAATAGAACCCAAAATTTGCACAAGCATGGCATGAATGTCCACTAATCAAAATAGGAATGAAATAAAACGAATACACAGAAGAGTACATGGCTTTATGGCCTTACAAAGTTTCTCTTAACGAAGTAATGTCTTACAAACATCGGCTCGCAGGCCGGCAATACATGACAGAAAGTAAAGATAGTAGTTCACTACGACCTTCGAGGGCCGACACAGTAGCTTAGACTTCAACCCGCTACTTGGCGCTTGGTTCCGCAGCACCTGCAAGCAATTATTCCACCGCATGGTGGCAAACAGAGCAACGGTCAGCTAAAACTGACCAAATTATAATGACCATGCCCCCTTAATAGGGATGGCGGTGCTCCTTCCCTGCATATCATTAGCCCAGCTAAATAATAAAGTGCATCAAAAGACTTTCGCCACAGGTGTAGGCTCGCTCGACCAAACACCTCGTGCACTCAGGGCACATTCACGGTGAATCCGGTCAATTCTATGGCTTCACCACCATCCTTAGGATGGCAAGCAATGTGAGCATTTTTGAGTCCTTCCGACCGTAGTTCAAGGCTCCCGACTATGCCAATGGCCAGTTCCACTTTAGGGCCTATAGCACCGGACCACATAGCCCAGGTCCGTATCCACCTGCCCGTTGCTCACGTCGCCTAGTCACTTTAATACGTACGCTCGAGCCAAGCTTCACCCGGATCCTAAATCACTTTTAAACAGCACATAACCTAGTTATGTTCAAGGCTGACTCACCGGCCGCCAAGTTAGCAGAATTACGTCTTCGCCCAGTTTTTCGAGTGCGTCTTGGAGTTAATCTCCAAGGATCCCTGCCGCAATCTACTGCGTAGAAACCCGAAGACAACGCACGGAGTCTTCTCCGGCTATTCATGCAATGCAATATCACCGATCCAGACAAATATGCCCGGGTAGGCTTCACACACAATGCCTATGCCCGTACTTCGATTCCGGACTCTAAACAAGGGGGACTTCACATATCTACCCCAAGTAACACCGCGCACTCACCGCATACTCGCGGGAGCGGGTTTTCCCATGCAAAGGAAGAAAAGCTTCAAGTGCTCAAGTTGAAAATTGTTACCCTTGAAGTCCGCTTCGGTGCCATGAAAAACTAGTCGGATAGAAAGCTTCACAAAGGAATTCTCTCCGCGGATCCTGTCTCGGTTCTCAGATTGGTGCTCCGATGCTCCGCCGGCAGCCGGATTCCTCCCTTTCTTCTTCTTTGATCTCTTCTCTCTCTAACTTCTTAGAAAGAGAGAGTTAAAGATGAAAATGAGGAATAAAACCTCTAATCTCGGAATAAACACAAACAGGAACTCATCTGGGCCGTTTGATCTTATTTAAAGAAAACGAATGACTCAGATTAGCCTGAAAACTTTCATCCTGGGCCGAACACGGCTTTGCACACGGCCGTGTTCCAGGCCGTGTGCCTCGATCCAGCCATTCAAATCGAGCACAGAAAAGGACACGGGTTGGGACACGCCCGTGTCCCAACCTGACACGCCTGTGTTGGGTCCTCGACACGCCCGTGACCAGGGGCCGTGTCACGGATAACCACCACGCCAACCGCCACATCGCTTGGTGGACACAGGTGACGACACGCCCGTGTCGGATTTGATACGCCCGTGTCAACCAGTCCACGACCGTGTTCGATAGTTGATACAAAACTCAGAAAATTCCAGAGAAGTATACGGGCCAGGTGACACGCCCGTATCCCATGTCGTGTATACTGACACGCCCTTGGACACGCCCGTGTCCCAGGCCGTGTCCTTCACTGGACGACCCGAGCATGACACGGCCGTGTGACACGCCCGTGTCACAGGCTGTGTTCACCCTACCAAGATCCAAACTTGGTACAAACACCGCCCATTTCAACTCTAAATTTCGAGGTGTTACACCTTCCCTGATTTTAGTACTTGGGTCTTCCTACTGGACTCCATGGGGCCGATTCACCAGATATTAGAACCTTCATGCCTTCTCTCTTCTATCTGAAGCTGCTACGGGCCTCCTCTCCTCCTGTCTTTGAGTCCTTTCCTACCTTCTCGGCTCCTCCCTTCTTCTCGGCTCTTCTCTCCCTCTCTCTTCTTCCCTTCCTTGATCTCCCCCGAGCCTTTTCTCAGACGTTCCTCCTTCCTTCTCATCTTCCCAGGTCACCTTCTTTAACTTAGCCAAAAAGTTAGCATTTGCCTCCTCCCCCTGCACATTCGCCCTCTCAATCAGGTTTTCATAAGACACTGAGGGATTTGAGACGACCACCATATAGAAGAGACCTTACTTTAGGCCGAATGTCATGGGTAGCTGTAATGTGAAGCCATCCACCTCCTGGATGCTAAGGACTTCCTCCTGGAACCAATCGATGTAGTGGCCAAGCCTCTAATGCTTCCCTTGCTTGATATGGAAGAGAGAGGTTGTCTTCTTCTTCTTCTTCGACGTCACAAACCTTACCATTAGCCCTCGGTGCCAATCTTTGAAGAAGTAAAATAGAAACTCCAAGTAGCTGGTGAAACCAATCCTTAACCTTCCCCTAAAAGGTGATGAAGAAGACTCCACACTTCAACACATCCGTCATATTACAGATGGATACAATATCCTCGAGCCACTGGAGATACCTGATCGGATCATCTCTTCCAGAGTAGTAACTTAGGACTGGCTCTCTAAAGTCTTTCGCGACAGGGGTTGACAATACTTCGTGACTAAATGGGCTCCTCCCTCAATGGTGACGAAGAACCTCGCCTGGCGAGTAATACCTCCATACTCGCCACTATGTCGAGCATCCTGGAATCTTGCCAGATTCTCCACATCTTGAAACTTGATGCCCAGAGAACTTGTCGGGTAGAAACGTGACTGTATTAGTCGCTCCATCTCTTCCGTCATCTATCTTTTCCTTGTCGCCTAGGGGGACCCTCATCCTTTGAGGAAGTCCCGTGACGAAACGAGGTCGATGCGACCTCCGAACGAGGAAGGAACGTTGCTCTCATAGTCCCTTCTATCGTCCGCACGAAGTCTTCAAAAACTGACACAGTCACATTGCCGCCGCCTCCTGCCGAGTTACCGACAATCTCTTCATTCTCGTCTGCATCAACCATCTCGCCTACTCACAAGATCTTCTTTCCCGGCTATGATCCACGCTCATCACACCAAAGTGTTGAAGCTTGGAAAATTCCTTACTCCAAATTTTGGATCTAAGTGTAGCCTAAGGTTACTGGTCAAGCGGTCGGGCTTGACAGACAAGGACAAAATGACTAAAAGGGAACTAAAGGACCCCAAGTGTTGCGGCAGGGAGGTCCCACCACTTACTTGGATGCTTAGAAAAAGCTTCCTCTCCACAACAAAAAATGACCGAGCATGGTACAAGGTGGACACTGACTTGACGACTATTAGAAGAAGGTGACCAAGGGGGGATGATCTCTGTCTCATGACTCAAGTACTTTATAGTAGGATCCAAAAACTCAGCCAAAAGTCCAGGAAAAGATCTCCAACCTTATACCCCTGAAATCCTATTTATAGGCAAATTCAAGGGTGAGGTGGGGGGGGGGGGTCTTATTTATAGCCCGACCCCCACTTGGCGACCATACGACTTCTGGAGGAGCTCGCTTGACTTGGGCGAGTATCTATGTTGGTCACCTACCGGGTGAGTATGCAAGGGGTGCTCACCATACTTGTCCAGGTCTTCTATTGTCTTGAATACTGACTTTGACTTATACCTTGACCTGTTGACCTTAACTCTATACTGACATGACTTTGAGTGAGCCCATCCTCGACGAATATGAGTTGTACAATGTGAATCTTGGATCTTCTCTAAAGCTCTGGGACGAAGTGGCCCTAAAAAATATTTGTGTTTGTCCGTGGAGTTCTCGGGAGACAGTGAGTGACACGATCTTTAAATAAAATAACGTGAACTATCACCAACAGTAAAACTACAGCGAAGTAAATAATTCATTTTCCCTCTCTCAGTTGATAATTTGGAATCTCGAGCAGTCATTTTAAGCATCATGTATTGCAGTACGATAAAGCTATAATCGGGCAACAACTCAATATATCTTCACATTCAAACGAGATCACATGCTTCATTTGTCAAATCATTCTCAGTTTGATGGAGCTGCTTAAATGTTATCGTTAGGTGATAATGCACCATGGCACGATAAGGTATTCCATATTCAACTCCTTGTCCCGACCAAGTCTTCTTGAATTGTTCCTTGATAGCTGGTCATTCTTCCACGAGAGCTATCGCGACCATAACACTATCACCGGCGGTAGGTGACAATTCTTTTCATATCCGACAATGAGCGTTCCTAACAATTTTCAATTTACTCGTCTCCATTTTACTTATAATCCCTGCACCCTATAAACATAAAGAAGATAGATCAAATATAATTTATGATTTATTATTCAGAAATTAGGAGATAAAAAATTAATATTAAAACACATATGATGCACTGGTATTGATCACCTGGGAAGGAAAAATAATTTGGTACGATATTGTTCCGTGCGCGAGAAGATCTGGCCGTCCGATCCGCAATTCGACGGTCAGATTTTCGGCGAATATACAATTGTATTTTTGTGGATCGGACGGCCAGTTCTTCTCACACCAAAAATTTTCACCCGGGCAAGAAGGGGTCAACGCGGCTGACTACACAGATGACAATTTTGTTACTAAAAGCTTAAAACAATCAAACTTTTGACATGGATTTGATCGCATTAATATGAAAAGTGAATACTGATTTTTTTTATTAAAATTGATATTTTTGTCTAAAATAGGAGAGAAAGCTGCCGGCGGGATCATCAAGACATAATAATACTCGTGAGTCGAGGCGCTGCTTCTCCACGGTGCTTCCATCTCCGCCCCTAAATATATTCTCTCTCCTCACTATCACGCTCGTTTTTAGCTGCTTGACGATCTTGTCCAGCGTGCGCGAGAAGATCGGCGGTGATGGCCTCGAGTCTTCGCCTGCTCCGGCGGCCTGCGGCGGTGAGATCTTCGTCCTCGAATGTCCCTTCGCCTGTTTCAAAATTTCATCTAATTTTTAGATATCTTTTTATCTTGTTTTTCAGTTTAATTACCGAGGATTTTTTTCCTTTTGTTTTTGTTTTGGGTGAGATATTTGTTCTGTTGGATGTGGATTAGATCTCGAATCCATCATTTCGAATATGGAAACACCAGATTCTTTCCGGCAACAATGTGGAGGGCAGCCGATTGTTTATGTCATGAATGGAGTCACCCGCTGGTTTGGCACTAGGATTAGGTTCTTAATGGAAATCAGAGGTTTTTTTTTTGAGTAATAAATGTACAGGCACCATTACATTAAATTGAGAACATTAAGCATGGATAACTATATCATTAACAATAATCAATCAAACATTAAATTACTAAGGCTCCATTTGGCACGGTGGTGGCCGTCGGAAACGAAAGGGTTAAACCGTCATCCGTTTGGACATAAAAGTGGGTGAAGTTCCTTAGGTGGGGGTTGTTAACGAATGACAATTTAACCCCTATGTTCATGACCGCCACCACCGTGCCAGACGGAGCCTAAATAAGTAGAGAAAGCTCACATACGGTTCATCATTTTATAAATTTTAGAGCCCATGGATTGCCATTTCTATTTTTGTGTAGGCCCAAACTGATCAGAAATCAGAGGTTTTTAAATAGTTTGACTAAAATATAACTTTGAGAAGAAGCCATTCATTCAGAAATCCACTAGAATTGATCGCATCATAGAAGGAAACCATGAAAAGGCTAGACTGATTGGTGTTCATTTTGGTATGTAGAACACTTGGATAATGACTTTAAGGACTTTAATAGATCAATTATGTACCATACACTGTCTCTCTAGCTCCGAGCTTGTTCATTAAGGACTTGAAAAATTCTTAACTCTGCAGTATATTAATAATGTACATTTGGAATGGATGCTCACTAGAATTTTCATTTTTTGTGGGACATTTTTTCTTCTCATTGATGTTATTAAAATGTATGATGAATATTAAAGCCCTTTTTCTCACTAACGCACTTGTAATTTTCTCTATTTTCATCACGAACACTTGGTAATAACACAATTTTCTTTGTCTATTTGTGAGATGGTGATATATTGGTTTTTCCGTTGGATCATTGCCATAAATAAATCTTGGTGGATGATAAAATTTCGAATGATGCATTGCCCTTCTATTTCAACAAGTTGTTTATAATTTGAATGTTTTAAAGCTTGCATGGTTGCTAATTCTACCTCATTCTTGTTGGTTACCTTTGTGCTTTATTTGGAATTTGCTAACTTCTTTTATGCTTTGAAGATTGTTGTTCATCATTTTATAAATTTTAGAGCCAACAGATTGCCATTTCTATTTTTTTGTAGGCCCAAACTGATCAGTGATCACAAACACATGCATTAATCTACATGTACTATATGAGAAGTCATATCAACATCATAATCAGGAACATACCAAACTTGTAAAGAACAAGAGAGGGTGGGATTAGCCGGCACCAATCAGGAAAGGAAGACATGAATAATGACCGTGGGAAGAAGACCCATGTCACTAATTATATGAGGGGAAATTGGAGAGAGCTAACTGACCACTTAAGTGGGAAAAGTTTATAGTGTAATTAATCTCTCATTTATTCTGCACCGTTTATATAGAATATAATCCTCTTCAATGTTATTAGAGCATTCTAAAGAATGAAATCAGTGAGACTTTAAATTCTTGCTTCAACTTCCTTCCTTCAAACATCACGAGCCTTTAAATAGGTTTACATGATACAAGGCTCAACCATCTATTAATGACTCAACTAACAACAGCATATTAATGACCAAAAAAGTCACCCTATTAATAACAAACTAACATAATGATTAGAAGACTCACAGGATAACTAGGCACGATGGCCTATAACGTCACCCTACTCCAAAATGAGTTTGTCCCAAGCCTAGATGGTAATTGAATTATGGATGATCTTGCCTAATTCTATCTTCATCCTCCAAAATGAGTTTGTCCCAAGCTTAGATGGTAATTGAATTATGGATGATCTTGCCTAATTCTATCTTCATCTGGTTCATCCATCTCCAACGAAAAAAGTTTTTGCATCGGCGTCCTCATATAAAGTTCTCATCGCAATTAAAACATAAGCCTTTTGCTTTGCATCTAGTCATTTTTGCATGCGATAAGCGTGAATATTTGGAGGTGGATTTTCCCCAGTCTGCCATAGCGATTCCTCTTGACCATGTCTTTTGAGAAACAATCGCTGTGATCCACGCGCAATCAACGTTCACAAATCCTGGCCAAAATTATAACAACAATTAAGTTTGGTGGATTCTCGAACTCGATGTCTATTTCATCATGCTAATGAAAATCTTCATTTGATTATTAGGGTTATGCTTGATGTTAAGAGCTGGAGCAAGTTGTAGTGCTCTATAATATGATTGGTTACGAGATGACTCAACTCACTAGAAGAGGAAGTCGACGGGTTACTTATAGTTCCATGTGATCCACACAATTTCCTATGATGCCCCACCCAAAGTTGTCTTATTCTTTTAAGTTAATTATCCTATCGAACTCTACTAAAGGACTTTCTTATGTCTTGTTGCAGTTTGCAACTATGCAATTATGAGCTCGAGAAAGAAGAGGGGCTGAAATCCGGGTTTGATGGAGAAGTGTGCAACTCGAATGATGCTCTCGAGGAGCGATGCCCTGGAAGGAACAACATGTAACAAGTGTTTTTTCAGGACTTGCGAGGGTCATCAGTCTTACTAGGTTGTCTCCTGTGGGAATTTTTGCTAGGATGACAAACACGTACAGTGATTCGAGTGCTCTGTCTTCCCACAACAATAGGAGCACATGTCGATGAGATTGCAGGCTTGCGGGGAAAGTGTCGGGTGTGTCGACTCAAATGAATTAAAGGGCAGCTGCGATCCTCTCCTTTGATTGAAGACGACACCAAGTTGTTACAGGCAATACCAAGGAGGGGTGATCAATTTGTCTATGGGCAGGGAAGACAACTTTTGGTGTCTGTGACCCAGGATCCAATCAAATGATTAATTTCACTGCTAATGCAATATAAACTTATAATGTCGCACGCAAAACTTAAAATGAAATAGAAAGATTGATGATACCAGGTTTCAACTAAGTTGGTCTTTAATTTTGCCAAAGTTCCAAAATAATATTAATGGTTGACAATTTATTTGAGAATACTTAATTTCAATTTAATTAATTTGGTTTTGAACCGAAAGAAGTTTTTAGTTTTGAATCGACTTTACGCAATCCGAAAATCCATAGCCACCCCTCCTTTAGAGTGTACAGAAACCTCTCTCATGACATGTGAGTCGGTTTTTGAAAACATAACAACAAGTGTCATTATTAAAAACTAGTTTTTGGAGTTAACAAAGAGATAACTTGAGAGGTCGTGGAAGATCTCTAAGAGATACAATGATAATATTTCGTATTAGAGACATACGATCTTCTGCCTTCCGCTAGACCTTCAGATGTACCCGTCAAAATCAAGGTTGTAGATATCAGATGCCAGACTTATGTCGATTTGGGTTTTTAAGTTGGATGTCGGATTGCGGGGATATATCGTGGACATTTCAAAATGTTGGATTGTAATATTATAATTATGTATATATATTTCATAATATTTTTATTTATTAATTAAATGGTAATTATTTTATCTAATTAAGTATAAACTAAAATTTATACTTATGTATAAATTATGTATAATTATGTTTAGTTTATTCTTAATTAGATAAAATAATTACCATTTAATTAATAAATAAAAAATATTAGGAATGAATGTATCAGGGATAAGACAGGAGTAGCACCAATTGCAGAGAAAATGCCAGAAGCTCGACTAAGATGGTTTGGACATGTACAAAGGAGACCATTATAGACACCTGTTTGGCGTTGTGAGAGTCTAGTCACTAGGAATGTTAGACGAGGGAGGGGTAGACCAATAAAGACTTGGAATGAAACTATAAGGAAAGACATGATGTACTTGGGCATTAGTGAGATTATGACAAAACATAGGGCACAATGGCGACAAATGATCCATATAGCCGACCCCACTATAATGGGATAAAGGTTTGAGCGTTGTTGTTGTTGTAAGTATAAATTAAAATTTGTATGAGAAAAATTAAACTACTAACAAGTGTCTAACCAATTTATAATAAATAAAAATGTTACATACTTTCAATTATGTAATACAAATATTCAACATCACAAAATCATATTAAACTAAAAGTATAGTCGTACCTTAATTTAATACCAAAATGTGAGTGTACTGTTCCATAAAATCTTTTACTTTAATAGAAATCTATAATATTATTTTCCTGCAATCAATGAACGAACATTTGAGTAAGAACTAAGAATTATATTAAAGATTTGAATATGACAAAAACGAATTAACTTAATAAAACTCACCTAATAATATCAAGATTTTTGATTTGTTGGATAATCATCAGAAGTGTAAATCATTAATGCATCAGCAATGTCCTCAAAACTCTCATCCTCATCCCTCTCCAGCGTAGGCTGGTTTCCTTTTGTTTTGTTACATATACCTTCTTTAAATCCGGCTTTGCACTTCTCCTAGAAGTAGAACCACATTAACATCGACAATGTCCCCAATCTGAGTCCAAGTCAACCCTTTTCCAAGAAACACTTCGTCATCATCATCAGCTACAACATCATTAGCAGGACCCGCTAACCACTCAACAATTTTCCTTCATCAATACTCTTTGCAGACAATGAGTCTCGAGATGGATTCAAATATTTAGACTTTAACTTAGAATTAAATTTCACAAATACAAGATCATTCAATTTTTGGCTTTCTAGTCTATTCCTCTTCTTGGAATGAATCTAAATATAATATAAATAAACATTAAAATTGTTATCATTTTAAAATATTAATGAAATATCATATTAAAAAATATATTTACAAGTAAATTACCATCTCAAATGTGCTCCAAATCCTTTCGCAACCGGAGGAACTAGTTGTCAAATTTAAGATTCTCATAGTCTTAGTTCTCAAATTTGGAGTTTCAATTTCATAAAACTTCCACCAATGAGCTTATAGAAAAATAATAAATTATTAGTGGTTCAATACAAAAAAGCAATCCAACAATTATTTGATAAAAATAGAGGAAGATAATATATTTGGATTGAACCCTGACAATACTTTTTGCCTCTTTGCTATGTCCTGGCCAAATAATCCTTGCTCTAACTGATAAACTTCAACCTCTACAGTAATGACATCTTGCATAGAAGGATCATGAGATACGTTCTAGTGACGCAGTCAATAAACCCACCCATAAACTTTGGGTCTCTATCTGTCTCTTCCCTATTAGGGTAGTAGAAGGGATTCAAAAAATAGCCCGTTAGGTATAGAGGGTTGCTCATCTTAGTCTATACTCTTCTATCAATCAACTTTCATATATGAAGATATTTTCTCTCTTTAAACTCAAGAGCAACAACAACATCCTCTCTAACCTTCTTTATATCACCATACAACTATCCCATTGAAGATGTGTCTCCATCAACTCTTATAAGGACTTTCACCAATGTGGCAAATACAAGAAGGGAAAACTCGACATTCACCCCAAAAGTACCCCCTAAAATTGTAGTTGTAGCCTCAAATTCAAGAATCAAGATAAGAGATTGATGATAAATAACAGATTAATCATAATTCATTGAAACAAACTACTAAGATACCTGTTTGCACGCAGCACTGCCAGATAATTTGGTAGCATCCCACCTTGCTGGTGTAAACATCTCCCACAACTGCCTCTTCTTCTCATGGATGCTTTGTAATGAAAGAAATGTTGTTGCGAATCTGGTCACTCCAGGGCGCACAAGATTATGGGACTCCAAGTCTTTTGTAGTCTCCCTAAACATGTCAAGGGAGATAGTATGACCATATTTAAATACTTACAATTGACGTCCCATTGTAATAACATTTTTGATTTGCTTTAATCTTGTAATGTCCTGAAAAAGCAAATTGATTGTGTGTGCAACGCATGAAGTCCAAAAGAGCCTTGACCTCTTCAAAGCCATCAACCTTGATGTCGCCATGTTATTGGATGCATTATCTGTCATAACTTGTGTAACACCCCAACCTAGTTTAACAACCAATCAGCCGTTCGACCGGGCTTAACGATAAATAGTAAACTAAGAAACAATATTAAAATTAGTACATAACATGCATGATTGAAAAGAAACTGAAAAGTAACTTACAACAAAAGTTGAAGATGAAATTAAGGGTAAAAGTGTGCCTCAACAAGCTGAATTCACAGAGGCACTATAAAGATGAAAAACCAAATAACTGAATACCGGAAATAATGCACAATGTCTGGTACACACAAACTCTTAAACATTAATATTACAAATGTTCAATAATAACAGTACGGTACTAAAAGTAAACAACTGAAAGGAAAAAATAAACTATATGTGCTATTTCTCAAGCACACTCATCCTATGCGCAACTTCCCACCCGAGTCCCCTGTAAAAACAAGCCCAAAGATGGGTCAGCCCAAAGGGAGAGTAAGAAAAACTATTCCTCCTATTGACACTAAAATTGTTTTGACCTAAAGATGGGTCAGCCCAAAGGGAGAGTAAGACAAACTATTTCTCATAGTGACATTAAAATTATTTTGAAAGAAATGTATGCTTGTTTTTTAAAAATAATCTTTGTGATTTAAAAAAACTGTTTGTTAGTGTACTAGACATGATTTTTTCTAAATTTAAACTAGCAAGATAAATAACTGTTCTAATTAATCATATTTTTGCGCAGTTTACTCAAGTTCCGAATAATTTGGTTAAGTAGGAGTTTCTACAGTTCTGTCTAAACTTGAGTTCTAAAGTCACATATGGTTGTCCTCCTTTAAAGCTCTAGGCAGATTAATTTATATCGCGCAATACTAGTCTAACGATTCAAGTCCTACTAACGAACTCAAGTGTTCTAGTGTCTCACGGACACAGACTCGAATCTACTAATCTTCTAAATCAGGGTATATCTCCCAAACATTGTGAAAGGTTCACTACATCCCACGAGAAAGATAGTGTGCCTCTATCAAACACGGGAGGAAATCTCCAGTGTGCCACTAAACATCTTCTAACTAGTGCCACTCAGCTTGCGAACATGTGTGCATAGTAAAGACAACTCATCATATTAATTTACTCGACTAAAAAACATATTCTTGAAGTCAATATCTCATGTTCGTAAATATATAAGAGTATTTTACATGTAATTCGTATGGACTAACTGTTTGAGATGTTTATAATTTAATTACGAACATCAAATACTAGCTAAGTGATAATAGAGCTATAAATCTCTAACAATAGTAGCGATTCTACATGACAATATTAATTTTACTGAATTATAATATACGCTACAGAACAAGCTATCTGATATGTCTAGCCAGAAAGAATAAGGATTTTTTACAGTGGTGATGCAGCGCTTATAAACCTGACGCGATGGCATAACTTTATGCTACTATGAAAATGCTAAAAGTCCCTACAACCCCAAAAGGGCAAATAAACTTAAAATCATTTTTTTAAACTCTAGGGTATGATATTCCAAAGTGAAGGAAAGAGATTTACCATTCCTCTAAAGACGAAGGGTTAGGGTTTCTGAAACGGATGAATTATTTTCCCTAATTTCTGCAAGGGAAAGTAGGGTCCCTAATTTCTGCAAGGAAAAATACATTTGATATCACTCAAGGGAAAGTAGGTCACTGATTTCATAGTAAACAATACATTGATTGAAAGGATCAAGGGGAAAAATTTCCTTACATGGACTGAAATTTGAAAGATAAGGCCTACTGGATTGATCTTCTGCTGAAAAACTGGCCGCTGGAATGACACCAACGATTAGTATAGGAGAAAACTAACCTAAACCCTTACCGGGGATGAAATCCAAAGCCGAACCTCCACTGGAAAGAGTCGGCTGCCTCCTCACGCAACGAAAAAACGGTGCTGGGGGTATTCTGGAGTGGGCGAAGTCGACTGCTATCGTCGTCGGCCTCGAAGACGCGCGGAGAAGACGACGCGCCGTCTGAAATCGGGAAGAGGAACGAAACACCCTAGCCCTTCTCTCGATTGAGTCGTGCGGGAAAAGGATGGAGCGGCTCATTCGGAAATGGGATTTACAGTTTTGAACCCTAAGCGACACATTGAGGTTTTGGTAACCGCCGAATGAGGGGTGGTGAAACGTGCTTTTCACATAACATTTAGGAGAAATCTCACACTTCCAAAATATTACCAGTTTGCCACTCCGCTTCAACACTTAAAATTTGTGCTACGCCCTCGTTCTAAAAATTTACATGCGTCGAACGCATACACAATAGCTAAATTTAAACCAACAATTAATGTACAAGCTTTAACCCTACAAAAATTTGCCTCGTTATAAAAAAAATTACTTGATCAAATTCACTCCAGATTGAACCCTGCAATAAAATTATATCTTTGCGTCAGTTTGCAGGTGCTACAAATCTCCCTTGCTAATAAAAATTTTCGTCCTCGAAAATAACAACATACATGAATAAAAAAGAAAAGCATAGTCAGCTTTACTCTGAAGCTCATCCTCTCTCTTCCAAGAATATTCTGGTCGGCCACAGTTCATCCAAAGAACCTTCACAAACAGGATCTCTCTGCTCCCGAGCTTCTGAATCCTTGAATCCACTATCCTGACAGGTTTAACACTGATACTAAGATCTGAATTGACTGGTGAAACCTCGGTAGTGATTATCTGGCTAGGATCTCTAACTGCTCTCTTCAGATAGGAGACGTGAAATACATCATGTAAACCACTCATTTCCTCAGGTAAAGCCAACCTGTAAGCAATTTCACCAACGCGCTCCAGTACCTCGAATGGACCCACGAACCTTGGACTCAACTTCTTCATCCGCTTGATTCGAGAGACTCCTCTAACTGGTCCGACCTTCAGATACACAAAATCTCCAACATTGAAATCCACTGACTTATGCCTCTGGTCATAGTACTTGCTTGACGATCCTGAGCTATTTTCACGCGTTCCTGGATGAGCTTGATGCGATCTGTAGTCTTATCAATCCAAGCTTCACTGATGGAAGATCTTTCTTCACTGTCAACCCAATATAACGACGTCCGACAACGCTTGCTATATAGTGCCTCAAAAGGGGCCATCCCGATGTTTGCCTGAAAACTATTGTTGTAGGAGAACTCAACAAGAGTAACATACTTCTCTCACTTTTCTCAAAAGTTCAGAATACACATCCGAAACATATCTTCCTAGGTTCTATTTGCACGCTCAGTCTGTTCATCTGTCTGAGGATGGAAAGCGGTACTGAAAAGTAGCTTTGTGCCCAACCGTTCTTGAATTTATCTCCCCTCTTTAGAAGTAAACCTACCATCTCTGTCTGAAATTATGGTCTTGGGAACACCGGGAAGTTGAATAATCTCATCAACATATAAATGTGCCAATCTGGGACCCTGATCTGTCCTCTATTAGGAATGAAATGGGCAACCTTAGAGAGACGGTAAACTATAACCCATATGAAATCATTCCCACTCTATGATTTGGGAAGGCCATGAACAAAATCCATTGATATGTCCTCAAAATTCTACTCTAGGATAGGAAGAGGCTGCAACTTGCCTCCATGCCTTTGACATTCGGCTTTAACTAACCTGTATGTTTCGCATCTCCCAACATACTCGGCAACGTCACCCTTCAAGCTTGACCACCATACTATCTTCTTCAGATCCGCATACATCTTTGTGCTACCTGAATGTATCTAATATCGGGAATTATGGGCCTCAAACTACATGTCCTCTGGAAGGTGGCTAACATTTGGAACGCACACTTTACTACCGTACAACAGTAAATCCTCGTGTATACTGAACTTCTCTTTCTGGTCTGCCTGAGTCAAATCCCAAATCCCTGACATCTTCGGATCTAATGGTAGAGCTGTTCTGATTCTATCCTTGATATCACAAGTGATTTCCATCCAACTCAACCTTGCAGATCCAAAATTAGAGCGCGGCATCACACTGATTTCTAGCCTCTCCAACTCTTGCACCAACTGCTTCTGCTGTGAAAGGAGAAAATGACTCGATCCTCTACGAACCTAGCACATTCGTATTCCCTGGGTGGTTTCGAATGTCCACCTCATAGTCTGACAGAAATTCTAACCATCTGCGCTGCCTCATATTGAGCTCTTGTTAGTCGAAGATGTACTTGAGACTTTTGTGATCAGTGAAAATCTCACAACGGACTCCATAAACATGGTGCCTCTAAATCTTCAGGGCGTGTATGACTGCTGTTAGGTGCAAGTCATGTACGGGATAGTTCTTCTCGTGGACCCTTAACTGTTTGGAGGCGAAGGCTATGACCTTACCATGCTGCATAAGTACCAACCCAAACCTTGACCCGAGGCGTAACTATATATCTGAATTCCATCCGACCCTGATGGTAAACTCATAATCGGGGCGGTCATCGGCCTGGTCTCCAATTCCTCAAATGCCAAATCGCACTCCACTGTCCAACTAAAAGCTTTACCCTTCCCGGTAGGCGAAGTCACTGGTAAAGTTACCTTCGAGAAGTCTTTGATGAATCTCTTGTAATATCCCGCTAAGCCCCAAAAGCTACGAATTTCTGTAACTGCCTTCAGTCTCGGCCAATCCTTTATTGCTTCTACTTTTTTCGGGTCAACGGAGAGACCTCTCTGACTAATAACTTGTCCTAAAAATGCAACCTATGACAGCCAAAATTCGCACTTAGAAAATTTGGTATACAACTGATTCTTCCCGAGCGTCCCCAAAACAGTCTTGAGGTGAGAGACGCGATCTACCGCACTCCTAGAATACACTAAAATATCATCTATAAAGACGATAACAAAACAATCTAAGAACTCCCGAAAAACCCTATTCATCAGATCCATAAGAACGGACGGAACATTGGTTAGCCCAAACGGCTTAACCACGAACTCATAATGTCCGTATATGGTACTGAACGCCGTCTTCTGAATGTCTGCTTCCCGAATCTTCAACTGATGATAGTCTGACCTGAGATCCAACTTAGAAAACATGCAAGAACCTTCAAGCCGATCAAACAAGTCATTAATCCTGGCGATATGATACTTGTTCTTAACTGTCAACTTATTCAGCTCGCGGTAGTCAATGCACAACCTCAGACTACCATCCTTCTTTTTTACCAACAGAACTAGTGCACTCTAAGGCGAAGTGCTGAGGCGAATAAAACCCAGGTCGAGCAAATCCTGCAACTGAACCTTCAACTCTGCGAGCTCTCTGGGAGCCATGCGATAAGGGGACTTGGCCACCGGTGCTGCTCCAGGTAGAAGATCGATCTGGAAGTCAATCTCTCTAGTAGAAGTGACACCCAGTAATTCCTCTGGAAAGACATCGGGAAACTCTTGAACCACAAGTACCTCCATCAAATCAGCCTTGGCTTCTGCATTCAACAACACTAAGAAGGTTTCACAACCTTTGCTAATGAAGTTAACAACCTTAACTGACTAGATAATCGGCTTAGCGACTCCCTTCATGCTCTGGAAGGTAACAACGATCTGGTTGGGTACTTTAAATTGTATCATCTTATCTCTACAGTCTATCTTGACGTTTACAACCGATAGCCAATTCATTCTCACAATCAAATCGAAACCCGCGATAGGAAGTAACAAGGCTTCTACAACAATTTCCGCTTCTCCAAATTGCACTGGTACCCTACACTTATCTCTGGTCTGCAAGAAAGATCTATTAGGCATCATGACTTCTAACGATACTGCCTCTGGAAAGACTTCTAATCCCAATTTACGTACTAGAGATTCTGCTATGAACGAGTGCGAAACGCCTGTGTCAAAGAGAATTTTGGAGGGTGTATTATAAATCATAAGAATGCCTACATGAATGATTGAATAAAAAAATTAACAGTGTCACTAAGGAGGATTTAATTAAATTTTCTATATGACAGACATAATCTAACACATACCTGTCACCACGTCCTCCTGCTTCTTGACTTCCTGTTGGCTAAGGTCGTAAGCTCTAGGCTGCACTGGTCCTTGCCCCGGAGTTGTTCTCGCATCAACACCCATAGGTGCTTTACCCTTGTCAGCTCTACTTGGACCACTAACTTCAAACTTTGACTACAAGAAAGGGTTACGCTTAAAACAAACTAAGATGAGAAAGGTAAATAAATTCTAATCAAACACTTAACTTAAATTACCTGATTCCCAGATGTTCCCTGACAATAACGGGTATGTGTCATGGCTGCTGACACTTATAACATACCCCCACAGTAGCCAAACACTCACTCAGATGGTCGTGGTAACACTTAGGACAGAGAGGGTAATTGTTACGGTCTCCCGACCTCGATCTAATGATCGGCCCAAGGGAAGATGACGATCTCGCCGGTTGGGTGGAACCCGTTGTGAATCCGTCGGTGGCTGTGACTGGAGGTGGGGGTAAGAGAAGGAGAGGAAGAAAGAAGAGAAGGGAGAGAGAGAAATAGAGAGAAGAGGGTAAGTATCGGGAGGGAGATCGGCCGTACGGCGTGCGGCGCGGGATCTGCGGGCGCGCCTGGCTGCTAGGGTTCACGCGCACGAGAGAAACGAGAGAGAGAGAGAGTTTTAGAGAGAGATAGGGGAGAAAGGATTAATTCTTCTTCATACCATCATAAAGTTCTGAAACACATATATATCCAAGTTCATGCCCCCCACTTGGGCTTAAACACGTGGGTCCAATAAGAAACACACATACGAAGATAAAATAACATAAAAACATAAAGCCGCTAAACTTTCATCATGCGGGCGTGGCGGGTGGTCGACGCTGATACGTACGCCCCCAACGCGAGTCGATCTTGTCGCGTGTCGATGAGTTATGCGGCGTAACATCACCACCCTCGTCGGAAGACAACTTGTCCTCAAGCTGTGATGGAATGTCAACCAGAGGAGCCGGCCGTGGAGTCCCCACGAAAGGCTTGAGCTGCGAAATGTGGAAGACATCATGAATGCGGGCTCTCGGGGACAAGTCGAGGCGGTAACCAATGTGCTCCGTGATCTTGAAAGGTCCAAAAAACTTGGGCCCCAATTTGTTGGAGGCCGGTCGGGTGGCGGAAGTTTGGCGGAAAGGGCGACGCCGCACCCACACCCAATCGTCCATGACAAGTGTGAGATCGCGGTGGCTCCGGTTATAGGCAGTTTCCATACGCTGTTGTGCTTGGAGAAGGCGGTCCCGAGCTGCCAACAAGAATGTGTCTCGCTCCTCCAATTCCTTGTCAACGACTGTCAAACGGGTAGAGCCCCTCGTATAGGACAAGAGCCGAGGGGGATCGCGACCATAGATAAGGCGAAAAGAAGTGGTTTGCAGCGCGGTGTGATAAGCGGTGTTATAACAATATTCGATCCAAGGAAGCCAACGCGGCCAATCGCGGGGTCGGTCGCCGGTGATACACCGTAAGTACATGCCCAAGATCCAGTTGACCACCTCGGTTTGTCCAACCTGTTGAAGTATGAGACCGGGCGGTCTGACGGTCTGTCTTGGCGGACTGAAGACCGCACGGTCTGGCGGTTTCCCTTCAACGGTTTGGTTGCTGTGCTGTTGCTGTTTGGAGTCCGAGCGGTCTAGCGGTTTGACTTTGACGGCTTGGAGACCGGGCGGTCTAGCGGTCTCCCATGACGATCTCTCCTTCCTCTTTGGTGGTAGCCGAGCGGTTAGCCCTTCCATCTAACCGCGCGGCTTGTGCGGGTTGTTTCTGTATAGACCGCTTAGTCTTGTATTTTTTTGTCCCACATCTCTTTTTTGTATTCTCTCTTCTCTCCTCCATTCTATAAAAGGGAGGTCATACCTTTGTAATAAATACTTTTTTCAGATAATAAAATTTCTGTTATACTCCTTCCGGTTTGTTTTTTGTTCGTTTTCTACATGGTATCAGAGAGACTCGATCTACTCCTCCTGACTCTGTGCTTTCTCTGACCGCACGACCTGTCTGCGCGGCTTGCTTCTTCTTCTCGCGACCTGACCTCGCGACTTGTTTCTTCCGCCTGCTTGCGACCTGTTCGCGCGGCTTCTTCCTCTCTTTGCCGTTGCCCTTTGTGTGCGCGACCTCTTCTTCTTGCCGCGGCCTGTTAGCCTTGTTTGTCTTCCCGCGGACTTTTCTCTATTTCGCGCGGTCTTCTCTTTCTTCTGTTCGCGCAGGCTGCTTTCTAGCCGCTCGACTTCTTTCCCTCTGCTTGGTTCTGCGGCTTGATCGTGACTTTTCTAGCCGCTGGTGTCTGTCATCGTGACCGCCGCAGATCTTTTTCTCCTAACCGCTACGATTTCTCCCTGTTCACGCGGCTTGTTTTCATAACCGCACGGTTTGTTTCCTAACCGCGCCGTTGGTCTCCTTTAGTCGCGCAGTTTCCTCTCTTTCGCACGAACTCTGCTTGTTCGCGCGGCCTGCCTTGCTTCGTGCGATCTCCTTTGTTCGCACGACTTCTTCTTCCCTTCTTCTTCTCTAGTCACGCAGTTTGGTCGTGGCTTCTCTGGCCGCTGGTGTGTTGACACATTGACCGCTGCATTCTCCTTGATTGTCCGCTGCGGCTTTCGTCGAATCCGCTTTGGTTTCTCTTGCTCTTGCGGTCTCTTTCTATTTGACCGCCTCTCGCTTGTCGCCACGATCTGTTCGTCTTGCCGCGACCTGGTCTGCTTCCTGGTCGTGGCCCTTCTTGCCGCTGGTGTGCTGACACCGTGACCGTTGCAGCTTCTTCTTCTCTTAGCCCGCTGCGGTTTCTTTCTTTTCCGTCGCGGTCTTTTCTTTTGTCCGCAAGGCCTTCTCGCTTTCTATCCGCGCGACCTCGCTTCTACTCGCGCGGTTTAGTGTGTTTCTCTATGGACAATTTCGATATCTCTACCTCCGCCTCCTCTCGGCCGTCTGCCTCTGTGGCCACCACTTCAGGTAGTGCCCATGTTGTTACCCAAGGTAAGTGGCTGATTGACTCTGGTGCTACAAATCACATGACCGACAATCCTCAATGCTTCTCTCTCCTAGAAACGCATGATCGGTTGCCTCCAGTTCTTGTTGCGGATGGTTCACCTTCCCCGGTTCATGGGACGGGCGTGGTTCAAGTCACCCCGTCACTTCGCTTGCTGGACACCCTCTATGTCCCGAAGTTCCCTTACAACTTATTATCTGTTACTACTTTATGCAAGCAACTTCAGTGCTCTGTCTTATTCACTCCAACTTCTTGCTCTTTTCAGGACTCGAGGACCCAACGGACGATTGCTACTGGGACTGAGAGCGGCGGCCTCTACTTCCTTGACAACGTTTCCGCTCTGTCTGCCTTCTCCTCCTCTTCTACAGATCTGCTTCAATGACATCTTCGCCTTGGACATCCTCCTCCTCGGATTCTTCATCAGCTTCTGCCCCACTTACCTCCTATCAGTCTTTCGCTCAACTGTGATGCATGTCAGCTTGGCAAACATCACCACTCCTCCTTCCCGTCGAAGCAAGGCCGTGGCTTTTCTCGCCCGTTTGATCTCATTCATTCTGATGTTTGGGGTCCTGCTCCTACTCTCACCGTTGGTCGGGGTAGTTCTTACTTTGTAACCTTTATTGATGATTTCTCTAGATGTACATGGGTATATCTCTTAAAAGATCGCTCTGAACTCTTTTCTGTATGACAATCCTTTTATTATATGATTAAAACTCAGTTTGATATTTCTATTAAAATATTACGCTCTGATAATGCTAAGGAATATCTTAGTCATGAGTTTTCCTCCTTTTGTATGCAACATGGTCTTATCCATCAGACCACCTGTGTTTACACCTCCCAACAAAATGGGGTGGCAGAGCGTAGAAACCGTCATCTCCTCGATGTCGCTCGCACTCGTATGACGCAGATGCAGGTACCTCGCTCCTACTGGGGCTATGCTGTTCTCCTCGTCTGCTATCTCATCAATCGCCTTCCCTCTACGATTCTCCACTGCCAGACCCCCTTCTCCATTCTCTATCCGGGCAAGAAACCATTTCCTCTCCCTCTCCGTATTTTTGGGTGTATGGCTTTTGTGCATGCTCCGTCTGCTACCCGTGACAAGCTTTCCCCCCGTTCCACCAAGTGTGTCTTTTTGGGTTACTCGACCACTCAAAAAGGTTATTGTTGCTTTGACCCCGTTCTACGCAAGCAGTTTGTCTCTGCGGACGTGACCTCATTCGAAAATGCGTCCTACTTCTCTCCTCAATCCCCTCCTCCTGATGTCTCTGACTCTCCACCATCTCTCTCTGTTCCTTCCACGCATATCGACGTCTCCACTCCTATCTCATCTCCTCCTCCGTCACCTTCTCTTTCCGTTATACCCCCTCCATCTCCCCCCTCCTCTCCGCAGCCGTCTCTCTCCAGTCCCGGGCCAGCTTTCTCTGCCACGGACGCTCCGGTCACTGAGGCACGAGATGACCTGGATCTTCCCATTGCTCTTCGCAAAGGGGTGCGGGCGTGTACCCAACACCCGCTTGCGGCAGTTGTTTCCTATGCTCGGCTTACTCCCTCTCGCAGGTGTTTTGCTTTGGCTATCTCGGCTACTACCACTACCCGCACCTACCAGGAGGCTCTTGCTATTCCTCATTGGAAATCTGTCATGGATGAGGAAATCGCCACTCTTACTGAACGAGGTACCTGGACCCTTGTTCCTCCACCATTGGGTACTGATGTGGTCGGCTGTCACTGGGTGTTTGTTGTGAAGTTTCGCCCAGACGGCACTGTGGTGCGCTACAAGGCCCGGCTGGTGGCCAAAGGCTTTACTCAGACTTATGGAGTTGACTACTTTGATACTTTCTCTCCAGTTGCTCGCCTCAGCACAATCCAGGTTCTTCTCTCTGTGGCCGTCAACCGGGATTGGGCTATTTCCCAGCTTGATGTCAAGAATGCCTTTCTCTATGAGGATCTTTAGGAGGACGTCTACATGGAGCAACCTCCTGGGTATGTTGCTCAGGGGGAGACATGAGTATGCCAGTTGAAGAAGACCATCTATGGCCTAAAATAGAGCCCTCGGGCATGGTTCGACAAGTTCAGTGACATTGTGGCTGCCATCGACTTTGCAAGAAGTTCGGCCGATCACTCCTTGTTTATTCGCAAAATCGCATCGGGACTGGTGGTTTTGGCAGTGTATGTGGATGATATTCTTCTTACCGACGATGATTAGGCTGGGGTGGATTTGACAAAGAAACACCTACGTCAACACCTGGTCACGAAGGATATGGGCTCCCCGAAATACTTTTTGGGGATAGAAATATCTCGGAAGCCCAACTCGTTGGTTCTCTCCCAACGGAAGTATGCTCTTAATCTTCTACGAGAGGCAGGATTGACTGGTGCGAAACCGGCCCGGTATCCCATGGCTACTGGAGAAGACAAAACATGGACAGATGACTCACCTCTTCTATCCGATGCCACGAAGTACAGACGTCATGTAGGCAAACTCATTTATCTCACGGTGACCAGACCCGACATCGCCTATGCTGTAGGCAAGGTTAGTCAGTTCATGCAAGCTCTTAGGGAATGCCATCTTCAGTCTGCCTTGAAGATATTAGAGTATGTCAAAGCAACACCAGGAAAATGGTTACTCTTTCAGAATAATGATCATCTGAGGGTTGAAGCCTACTCAGATTCAAGCTATGCGGATGATAAAGATGACCGTAAATCTACATCTGGCTTTCGCACATTCGTTGGAGGAAATCTTGTGAGCTGGAAGAGCAAGAAACAGTCTGTTGTCTCCAGGTCCAGTGCAGAAGCCGAATATCGAAGTATGACATCAACCACGTGTGAGTTAAAATGGTTGCGTGCTCTCATGCTTGACCTAGGAGAGGTCTACGACTATCCTCTTCCTATGTTCTGTGACAATAAAGCCGCTATATACATATCCAAAAATCCAGTCTTCCATGAGAGAATGAAACATATAGAAGTCGACTGCCATTTCATTAGGGAAGAGGTCTTGAAGAGACAGATTTGCACTCCGTTCGTCACCTCCGACAAAGAGTTGACAGATATCTTCACCAAGCCGGTTTCTACTTCCTTCTTCCACATTTGTGACAAGCTGGGCATGATGAATATCTATGCTCCAGCTTGAGGGGGAGTGTTGAAGTATGAGACCGAGCGGTCTGGCGGTCTGTCTTGGCGGATTGAAGACCGCGCGGTCTGGCGGTTTCCCTTCAGCGGTTTGGTTGCTGTGCTGCTGTCTGGAGTCCGAGCGGTCTAGCAGTTTGTCTCTGACGGCTTGGAGACCGGGCGGTCTAGCGGTCTCCCATGACGATCTCTCCTTCCTCTCTAGTGGTAGTCGAGCGGTTAGCCCTTCCATCTAACCGCGCGGCTTGTGCGGGTTGTTTCTGTATAGACCGCTTAGTCCTGTATTTTTTTAGTCCCACATCTGTTTTTTGTATTCTCTCTTCTCTCCTCCATTCTATAAAAGGGAGGTCATACCTTTGTAATAGATACCTTTTTCAGATAATAAAATTTCTGTTATACTCCTTCCATTTTGTTTTTTGTTCGTTTTCTACACATCCGACTGTGGGTGATATGCAGATGAGAAAGCAAGTTTGGTGCGGCTTGTAACACCCCAAAAAGGGCCAAAAGACTCAACTTGAAGTTGGAGTAGCAGGTCAGGTTACACGGCCTGGGACACGGGCGTGTCCCAGGGCGTGTCGGGTGTACACGGCCTGGGACACGGGCGTGTCCCAGGGCGTGTTCAGGCTAGTCGACGTTTGAGAGTCGACGAGCGTCGAGCCTGGGACACGGCCATCGACACGGGCGTGTCCCAGGGCGTGTTCTATTTATTTTGCGAAATTGGCCTATTCAGGTCAGAGCCGGACACGGCCTTGAACACGGCCGGGAACACGGGCGTGTCAGGCTGGACACGGGCGTGTCAGCTGCCGTGTTCCGACCCGTGTACTGGTTGCAGCTCGATGGAGCAGGAGACACGGGCGTGTCTCAGGTTTGACACGGGCGTGTCTCAGGTTTGACACGGGCGTGCCAGGTCCGACACGGGCGTGTCGATGACCCGTGTTGGTCAGTCGGTTCAAGTTGTGTGCACCGCTTAAGGGGTACACGGCCTGTGACACGGGCGTGTCACAGGCCGTGTCGGCCAAAAAGTGAAATTTTGGGACAATCTTGGCCGTTCAGTTTCCTCTCTTTTGATCCAAAGGCTCAGGTGGTTTCTTGGGCTGGATAAGTCGTGAAAGAGGATTGAAGAAGTCATTCTTCATTATTCTTAAGGAAGAGAAAAAGAGAGAGAAAGAGAGGAAGAAGGAGGAGGAGAGCAAGCCACCGGCGGAGCTCCCGTGGTTCGATTCGTGATCCGAAGCCGGCGTTGTGACGGCAAGGCTGCTGCGGTTCTTTCTCACCGGCTAGTTTTCGATGGCACCGAAGAGATCAACAAGGGTAACGATCTCCCTCCTTGGACATGTGAAGTCCTTCTTTTCTGCATTGCATAGGGAAAGCCCTTCCCCGCGAGTGTGCGGTGGGTTGTGGTGTCCCTTGGGGTAGATATGTGAAGTCCCCCTTGTTAGAGGCCGGAATTGGAGTACGGCTCTAGGCATGCTGTGTGAAGCCCATCTGGATGGAATCTGGATTGGTGATGCTTGTTTGCATATCGGAGAAGGCTCCGTGATAATGGCTTGTGATGCCTATGGCTTGTGATGCCTTGTTCCTACCTGTTGCTTGGTGCGGCAGGAAGTACTGGACGATGTCCAGGAAATGAAGAGGGTTGGCGGCAACTCTTGTGGCCGTGCGTTGCCACTTTGTGAGTAGTTGAGCCGTTGGGCTGCAACTCGATGAAAAGGCAGATTGCCGAACAGGAAAGGTGAAACCGACCCGCGCCTATAAAATGCCATGGATACTTCCGTATTCGAGGTGGCTCGGCGACTTGAGCAACGGGGGGTGGCTGATCCGTACCTGCGTTAGGTCCGTCCGACTTGGAAGCCTGGTATAGGTTTTGTTGGAGCGCCTAATGAGAGTCTTAGGCCCGCGCGCCGGAAAGACTGAAATGCTCAATTACCGTGTAGACGGTGGTGTTGACCCTGGTATTCCGGTACACCGAAAATGTGCCCTGAGTGCACGGACTGTCGGGCCGGGTGGCCGATGGTTGTGATGGCTTGAATGTGCCTGCGCGCACATAGTTGCTATTGATGATGCCATGCTTGCAGGGAAAGAATGCTCATGCCCCGAGAAAAGGGGTAGGATTGTTATAATTGGGTCAGCTGAATGCTGACCGTTGCATTGTTTGCCACCGGTTGGGTGGATTGTTCCCGTGCAGGTGCTGGAGAGCCAAGTGGTAAGTGATGGGCTGGCGAGCCCTCCTGCTGTTGCTGCTGCTGCTGTGGCTAGCCCTTGAAGGCTAAGCGAAGGGCTTTGTTGTGTTTTCTCTTTTTACTCATGTATGGCCGGCCTGCGCGCCGAGGTTTGTAAAACATGATGTATGTTCAGAGGAACTGTAAGGCCTTAAGGCCAAACTCGTGTGGTTGTGTACATTCCGTGGTATTTATATATAAAGGTGGTTTTATATATATTGGACATTCCGGTTAAGAGTTCAAAGTTATAACTTAAAGCTTCCGCTAGAATGCTCTGAGTTAGGATTCGTAATTGGTTTGGTATTATCCTGTGACCTCACCGTCTGTTTGTGGCATATAGTGTGGGGCCCCGGCCGGACCTTCTACTATACGTCATCTAACGGATGGGGTCGTTACATTTTGGTATCAGCTTTTCGTCGGTCTTCCTCTTTCGAATTCGTGGTCGAATTCTTTTGTGGGGTGGCGAGCACGTGTTTGTGCGACCTGCTGTAACGCTAATGAACTCTGGAATGTCCATTAAGGAATGTACAAAATCTTGTTTGAGGAATCTGCGCGTTCCTTTTTGTGTTGTTTTGCTTGCATACGTTCGCTAATGTGTGTCTTGTCCACCTATAGGTGACACGTAGTGGTGCTGGGCAGTCTGAGCCCCAGCGTTCTGATGAGAGTGCGGCACCAGCTGAGGTGCCAACACCTCCTCCATCTGCGGAAACTGTTCGCTTAGTGGCTGAGGCGCTATTTGCCATGATTCAGCCGACCGGGCAAGCGCAGCCGGCGGTAGTGCCAGTTCGTGTTGATGTAAGACCCGAGCCGGTTGAGGCTGTAGATCCACGAGCAGCTGACCGACAGTTGAAGCAATTTATGAGCTTCAGTCCTCCTACGTTTGCGGGAATGGGATCCCCAACGCAGGCGGAAGATTGGTTATCGCGTGTCAAGAGGATAATGACAGCGATCAGGGCGGAGGAAACTCTCAAGGTCACCTTAGCCACCTTCATGCTGGAAGGGGAGGCGCGGTTGTGGTGGGACGAGGTTGAGTTACACCATTTGGCGGGCAGGCAACTAAAACAAGTGTCGATTGAGGAGTTCTCTCGATTATTTCTGGCGAAACATGTCCCAGCGGCGCAACGTATTGCTATGGAAAATGAGTTCCAACGGTTAAAGCAAGGGGACGATAGTGTGGATATCTACTTGCACGAGTTTACCAGGTTGGGACGATATGCGGGAACAATCTTCGCGGATGACCAAAGGAAAACGAATCGGTTCTATGAAGGATTGCGGGATGAGTTACGATTCCTGCTTTCGAGTTCTGTGAGCCAAGGGTTTCAGGCGTTGGTTGATACTGCGTGCGCGTTGGAGAAGGACATGAGGCGAGTGCAAGGGAATAAGGGCTTGGTGGTGTCTAAGCCAGAGTCTCAAGCACCTCGTCCAGGCAAGTCGTTTTACCAGAAGAAAGGGGGCAAGAGGTCCAAGCCATCTGGGCAAGTGACTACGACTGTGGTGTCGGGAGCGACATCAAGGCCGGATGCTCGTACGTGCTATAACTGTGGCCGAGTGGGGCATATTGCTCGTGACTGTCGAGTTGTGCAGCCCAAAGGGGAAAAGAAGACGGGTGCGTCGTATGCTGAGAAGGGCAAAGCGGTGGTGGATTCATCTGCTTCTCAGGCGCAGCCCCGAATCTATCAACTTGGCCAGCAGGAAGCGATTAAGCAAAGTGACGTCGTCACAGGTACGAGTTGAGGTAGTTTACTTGCTGTGCTTTTGGTTTTGGTTTTGTTTAGCTTGTGCATGATGTGTGTGTGCTGCAGGCTTTGTCCTGATTCGGAATACTTTAGCGAGAGCCCTGTTTGATACGGGTGCTTCGCATTCTTTTCTGTCTGAGGATTTCGTATCTCGCATTGGGGTACCGAGTCATGTGACGGTGGATAGTACAAGGGTGCTATTGCCGAATGGCTGTGTGATGCTTGCGGATAGGGCTTGCGATGTGGATGTGCAAATAGGAAGTCGGGATTTCGGTTTGCGTGCAGCTGTGCTACCGTTATCGGAGTTTGATGTGATCTTTGGTATGGACTGGCTCTCGGAGCAGCGTGCCTTTATTGATTGCAACTCCAAAGAGATTACACTGGGCCAGAATACCGGGCTTGTGACGAAGTTCGCTGGTATGCGAGGAGTTGGTGGAACGTTGTTGTCTGCACTCCAAGTCGTCAATGCTGTGCGGAAGGGCGCGGAGTTATTCTTCACGCTAATTCAGGCTGTTGAGCCAAAGGCCAGTGTCGGTGAGGTGCCAGTTGTGTCAGAGTTTGCCGACGTGTTTCCTAAAGATCTTCCTGGGTTACCACCCCAGCGGGAGATTGACTTCTCTATTGAGTTGGTGCCAGGTGCGAAACCTGTGGCCCGCTCTCCATATCGCGTTGCGCCAAAAGAGATGGCTGAGTTGAAAGTCCAACTGCAAGAGTTGTTGGAGCAGGGATATATACGCCCAAGTATGTCACCTTGGAGCGCGCCTGTTCTCTTTGTGAAAAAGAAAGACGGTAGCTTACGGTTGTGTATTGACTACCGCGAGTTGAATAAGCTGACGGAGAAAAACAAGTATCCGATCCCACGGATTGATGACCTTTTTGATCAGCTGGCGGGATCAACGGTCTATTCCAAGTTGGATCTGAAATCGGGATATTATCAGCTAAGGATTCGGGAAGGTGACATTCCCAAGACAGCGTTTGGAACACGCTACGGTCATTATGAGTTCACGGTAATGCCGTTTGGCCTATGTAATGCGCCTTCGGTATTTATGGACCTAATGCATCGAACGTTCCGAGAGTACTTGGATTTGTTTGTTATTGTGTTTATCGATGACATCTTAGTATACTCTCAGTCGGAAGAGGATCACGCAAACCATTTGCGGTTGGTCTTGCATACCCTGCGGAGGAATAAGCTTTTTGCCAAGTTCTCAAAGTGTGAGTTCTGGCTCTCTTCAGTAGCCTTTTTAGGCCATGTGGTAAGCGGAGAGGGTATCGCGGTGGATCCGTTGAAGATAAGTGCCATCCGAGATTGGCCAGTGTTGTCTTCAGTGGCTGAGGTCAGGAGCTTCCTTGGACTTGCGGGCTACTATAGACGGTTTGTGGAAAATTTCTCACGGATTGCTTTACCTCTCACCACGCTGACGAGAAAAGATCAAAAGTTCATATGGACGCCGGAGTGCGCGCGAGCTTTTGAAGACTTGAAGAGTCATTTGACCACGGCGCCTGTGTTGACATCGCCATGTGGTACCGATGGGTATGAGATCTATAGTGATGCATCTGGGAGCGGCTTAGGCTGCGTTCTTCTGCAGTTTGGGAAAGTGATTGCTTATGGCTCGCGTCAGTTGAAAGTGCATGAGCGGACTTACCCCGTCCATGATTTGGAGTTGGCGGCGGTAATCTTTGCGCTCAAGTTGTGGCGGCACTATCTATATGGCGTGAAAGTGGATATCTATACAGATCATAAGAGCCTAAAGTATTTGTTGGATCAGAAGGATCTGAATATGCGACAACGAAGATGGATGGAGTTCCTCGGGGACTACACCTTCGAGATTCACTATACCCCCGGGAAGGGAAATGTGGTCGCTGATGCTTTGAGTCGACAGACTCCGGTACGGGCAAGCTGGTTGCAGAGGCATGATCAGCGTTTGATCCAGGAATTGGAAGCATTGGAGATATCGTGTGTTGACAAGGGTGCGTCAACCGATGCGTGCTTGAACTGGACGGAGGTGCAGTATGACCTTACGGACAGAATTCGGCGAGCAACGGAGCTTGATGAAAGTCTCCAGCGCTATGCTAAAGATGGGCCGGATGATCACTTCTCTTGGGATAACGGGTTGTTACGGAGAAATGGTCGAGTATGCGTCCCAAGTGTGGGTAAACTGAGGGAAGAGTTGATGTACGAAGCTCACTTTGCAAAGTACTCAGTTCACCCAGGGAGCACAAAGATGTACAGGGACATGAAAAAGCTGTTCTGGTGGCCCGGATTAAAGAAAGATGTGGCTTGTTATGTGGCTAAATGCAACACCTGTGCGTTGGTGAAAGCAGAATGCCAGAAGCCTGGCGGTTTTCTGAAGTCGTTACCTATTCCGGAGTGGAAGTTCGATGATATTTCGATGGATTTCGTGCACGGGTTGCCGAGATCTCAACGCGGTCATGATTCAATCTGGGTGATTGTGGACCGGTTGACGAAAGTGGCGCACTTCCTTCCAAACAGAAGAGACGATTCAGTGGAAACCTTGGCCAAGCTGTATGTGGAGCAGGTTGTTCGACTGCACGGTGTTCCCCGGAGCATCGTTAGTGACCGTGATGGGCGGTTCACATCGAATGATTGGCGGCTCGTTCATCAAATGTTGGGTACAAAATTGGCGTTTAGTACGGCCTTTCATCCCCAAACGGATGGTCAGACTGAACGAACCAACAGGACGATGGAGGACATGCTCCGCATGTGCGCCCTAGACTTTGGTAAGAGATGGGAAGAGTATATATTTCTCGTCGAATTTGCCTATAATAATAGCTACCAAGCGAGTATTGGTATGACACCATTCGAGGCGTTGTATGGTCGGAAATGCCGTACACCCTTAGCTTGGGCAGAAGCAGGCGAATCGAAGCTGAGTGGGAAAAAGGAAGTCGAAGAAGCTACTTCGCTCATACGCTCTATTCGGGAGAGGCTATTGATAGCCCAAGATCGTCAAGCAAAGTACTACAATGCCAAGCACCGGAACGTGGAGTTCGCGGTGGGTGATTGGGTATATTTGAAGATCAAACCCTTCAAAGGTGTGTCCAGGATTCGGCGTTTGAAAAAGCTCAGTCCGAGGTATCTTGGTCCGTTTGAGGTGGTGGAACGAGTTGGGGAAGCTGCTTATCGACTAGCACTTTCAGCGGACTTGGGTGGATTACATGATGTGTTTCACATCTCAGTCCTTCGTAAGGCGGTAAAGGATCCAGCTCAAGTCGTGGAGGCTGATCGGGTACCGGTCGAGTATGGGCTAACGACGAGGGTTAGACCCATTCGGATCGAGGATCGAGCCGAGAAACAGTTGCGGAACAAAGTAATCGGGATGGTCAAGGTCCGATGGGACAATTGTGGCCGTGAAGAGCTAACATGGGAGCGAGAGCAGACCATGCGAGCTGAGTTTCCCGAGTTATTTGTATGAACTGTAGACCGTGTACTTTTTGTTATAACAGTATTATAGCATTGCTGGTTTTGTTTCCTTACCGTGCAAATTTCGGGACGAAATTTTGTTAAGGGGGAGAGGGTTGTAACACCCCAAAAAGGGCCAAAAGACTCAACTTGAAGTTGGAGTAGCAGGTCAGGTTACACGGCCTGGGACACGGGCGTGTCCCAGGGCGTGTCGGGTGTACACGGCCTGGGACACGGGCGTGTCCCAGGGCGTGTTCAGGCTAGTCGACGTTTGAGAGTCGACGAGCGTCGAGCCTGGGACACGGCCATCGACACGGGCGTGTCCCAGGGCGTGTTCTATTTATTTTGCGAAATTGGCCTATTCAGGTCAGAGCCGGACACGGCCTTGAACACGGCCGGGAACACGGGCGTGTCAGGCTGGACACGGGCGTGTCAGCTGCCGTGTTCCGACCCGTGTACTGGTTGCAGCTCGATGGAGCAGGAGACACGGGCGTGTCTCAGGTTTGACACGGGCGTGCCAGGTCCGACACGGGCGTGTCGATGACCCGTGTTGGTCAGTCGGTTCAAGTTGTGTGCACCGCTTAAGGGGTACACGGCCTGTGACACGGGCGTGTCACAGGCCGTGTCGGCCAAAAAGTGAAATTTTGGGACAATCTTGGCCGTTCAGTTTCCTCTCTTTTGATCCAAAGGCTCAGGTGGTTTCTTGGGCTGGATAAGTCGTGAAAGAGGATTGAAGAAGTCATTCTTCATTATTCTTAAGGAAGAGAAAAAGAGAGAGAAAGAGAGGAAGAAGGAGGAGGAGAGCAAGCCACCGGCGGAGCTCCCGTGGTTCGATTCGTGATCCGAAGCCGGCGTTGTGACGGCAAGGCTGCTGCGGTTCTTTCTCACCGGCTAGTTTTCGATGGCACCGAAGAGATCGACAAGGGTAACGATCTCCCTCCTTGGACATGTGAAGTCCTTCTTTTCTGCATTGCATAGGGAAAGCCCTTCCCCGCGAGTGTGCGGTGGGTTGTGGTGTCCCTTGGGGTAGATATGTGAAGTCCCCCTTGTTAGAGGCCGGAATTGGAGTACGGCTCTAGGCATGCTGTGTGAAGCCCATCTGGATGGAATCTGGATTGGTGATGCTTGTTTGCATATCGGAGAAGGCTCCGTGATAATGGCTTGTGATGCCTATGGCTTGTGATGCCTTGTTCCTACCTGTTGCTTGGTGCGGCAGGAAGTACTGGACGATGTCCAGGAAATGAAGAGGGTTGGCGGCAACTCTTGTGGCCGTGCGTTGTCACTTTGTGAGTAGTTGAGCCGTTGGGCTGCAACTCGATGAAAAGGCAGATTGCCGAACAGGAAAGGTGAAACCGACCCGCGCCTATAAAATGCCATGGATACTTCCGTATTCGAGGTGGCTCGGCGACTTGAGCAACGGGGGGTGGCTGATCCGTACCTGCGTTAGGTCCGTCCGACTTGGAAGCCTGGTATAGGTTTTGTTGGAGCGCCTAATGAGAGTCTTAGGCCCGCGCGCCGGAAAGACTGAAATGCTCAATTACCGTGTAGACGGTGGTGTTGACCCTGGTATTCCGGTACACCGAAAATGTGCCCTGAGTGCACGGACTGTCGGGCCGGGTGGCCGATGGTTGTGATGGCTTGAATGTGCCTGCGCGCACATAGTTGCTATTGATGATGCCATGCTTGCAGGGAAAGAATGCTCATGCCCCGAGAAAAGGGGTAGGATTGTTATAATTGGGTCAGCTGAATGCTGACCGTTGCATTGTTTGCCACCGGTTGGGTGGATTGTTCCCGTGCAGGTGCTGGAGAGCCAAGTGGTAAGTGATGGGCTGGCGAGCCCTCCTGCTGTTGCTGCTGCTGCTGTGGCTAGCCCTTGAAGGCTAAGCGAAGGGCTTTGTTGTGTTTTCTCTTTTTACTCATGTATGGCCGGCCTGCGCGCCGAGGTTTGTAAAACATGATGTATGTTCAGAGGAACTGTAAGGCCTTAAGGCCAAACTCGTGTGGTTGTGTACATTCCGTGGTATTTATATATAAAGGTGGTTTTATATATATTGGACATTCCGGTTAAGAGTTCAAAGTTATAACTTAAAGCTTCCGCTAGAATGCTCTGAGTTAGGATTCGTAATTGGTTTGGTATTATCCTGTGACCTCACCGTCTGTTTGTGGCATATAGTGTGGGGCCCCGGCCGGACCTTCTACTATACGTCATCTAACGGATGGGGTCGTTACACGGCTGAGGGTAAACAATTCCTGCCGGAAAGAGTCGGTGAACACCCGGTCGCGATCGGAAACAAGAGTTTCCGGCAGGCCATGTAACGTGAAAATCTCCTGAAAGAAAACCCGCGCTACGTGCTCGACAATAAGCGGCCTTTTCAAAGCTATAAAATGGGCCCCCTTCGAGAACCGATCCACCACCACCATCAAAATGGACTTTCCGCGGACAGAAGGAAGCCCTTCCACGAAGTCCATGGACAGATCCGCCCAAATTTGAGTAGGAACCGGTAGAGGCTGGAGCAATCCGACTGGAAGAAGATGGTCGGCTTTGTTCTGTTGACACACAATGCAGGCGACGATGTAATCATGGACATGCTTGCGCATCCCTTTCCAATAGAACTCTAGGCGGAGGCGTTGGAGTGTGCGGTGAACTCCCTCGTGACTGCGAGCATGGACATCCTCAATAATAGTCGGAATGAGAGTAGAGGCCGCATCCACATACATGCGAGAGCGGTACAGAACCAACCCATTGTGGGCTGTCCATTGTGGTCCCGCGATCCGCTGTTTTGCTCGGCGAAGGAGTTCGGCCATACTGGGAGAGCTCTGGATCTCCTGGCGGAGGGTGGTGAGGAGATGCGTCATCGGAAAGGAGATGAAGATAAGAGAGGCATCATATGGTGTGTCGCGGTGAGAGAGAGCGTCGGCGGCGCGGTTTAAAACACCCGCCTTGTGCTCTACCTGAAAATCAAAGCCAATCAGTTTGCTCACCCATCGTTGTTGAGGAACGGTAGTAAGCCTTTGTTCTAGTAAATATTTCAAGCTAAAGTGATCCGTCCGGATGACAAAAGGCCGCCCCCAAAGGTACGACCGCCAATGCTGAACAACCTTTGCGAGGCCGATGAGCTCCTTTTCGTAGGCGGGCAGTTTGCGGTGATGTAGAGCAGTCGGCCGGCTGAAATAGGCGATAGGATGTCCTTCCTGTTGTAAAACAGCCCCGTATCCGACGCCGGAGGCGTCACACTCTACAAGAAAGGGTATGGTGAAATTCGGTAGACGAAGGACCGGAGCGGACAGTAAAGCAACCTGGAGGGAATGGAAAGCCCGAGTAGCGGTGTCCGACCATGAAAAAGCATTCTTCCGAAGCAGCGCAATCAAAGGGGCGGCGATGGTGCTGTAATCCCGAATGAAACGACGGTAGTATCCTGTGTGCCCAAGGAAACCCCGTAGATCGGTAATGGACTGCGGTCGCGGCCACGACGCCACACCTTGGAGTTTTGCCGGATCGACGGCTACACCCGCCACGTCTACAATACACCCTTAGTAGGAAACAAAGCGTTAGCCGAAAGAGCACTTTGACGCCTTAAGGATCAGGTGGTGCGCCCGCAACAGGCTTAGGACGGCCCAAAGGTGTAATAAGTGTTCCTCCCAAGTGCGGCTTTACACAAGAATATCGTCAAAGAATACGAGAACGTATTTGCGGAGTAGGTGTTGGAATACCTCGTTCATCAATGCTTGGAAAGTCGATGACACATTAGTTAGGCCGAAGGGCATAACTAGAAACTCGAAATGGCCGTGGTAGGTGCGGAAAGCGGTCTTCTCCAAATCGGGCTCTGCCATCCGCACCTGATGATAGCCCGAAGAAAGATCGAGCTTGGTAAAAAAACATGCCCCATGTAACTCATCCAGAAGCTCCTCGACGACCAGAATAGGAAACTTGTCCTTAACTATGATGGCATTCAACGCCCAGTTGTCCACACACATGCGCCAAGAATTGTCCTTATGCACCAATAGAACCAGAGAGGAAAAAGGAGACACGCTCCGCCGAATAAGACCATGTTGGAGAAGAAGATCACATTGCCGCTCAATTTCATCCTTTTGGAGGAAAGGGTAGCGGTATGGCCGTACCACCACCAGAGCTGCCTCGGGAAGGAGGCAAATGCGGTCCTGTCCTCGCCGTGGGGGAAGGTCCAAAATCGGGCTGAAATGCTCGGGAAAAGATTGCAGCAGCTGGGTAACATCCGGATGGTGATCCCCCGACGGAGGGAAAGAAACGGTCAGCGGCTCGGTATGAACTAAGAAGGATGCCAGGGACTGTCTCAGGGTCTGACCCTGCCACTATATCAGGCGGGAGCCCTCGTGCTATGAGATAGTCAGACGATCGAAGTCCCATGTGAGAGGTCCTAAGGTGCGCAACCAGCGGATGCCCAACACAATGTCAAAGCCTCAAAGGTCCACCACGAAGAAGTCGGTCTGAAAAGGGTGGCCTTCCACTATGAAGTCGATGTGCCTACAGACGCCCGAACATGTCATCTGTTGGCTGTTGGCAACTGCCACTTTGACGTGACTGCGAGCAACGTATGGAAGGCGAAGCCTCCTTGCCTTATCCTGCCCAATGAAACTGTGGGTTCTGCCTGTATCCATGAGAGCTAAAAGGGATGTGCCTGCCACCGAAATGTACATCTGTATAGTGCGTCCCTCCTGCGGCCCGACGAGGGCGTGTATAGAGAGCTGCGGTGTGTCCGACCCTTCAAACACATCATCCTCCTCATCTGGAGGGTCGTCGACCTCCAACCAAAACAAACGTTTGCACCGATGATTAGGTGTGTAAAGCTCGTCACAATTGAAACATAACCCTTTTTTGCGTCGCGCAGTCATCTCTGGGCGGGACAGACGACGACGATAAGCCGGTCGTGGGGGCTCATCTCCAGGTGAAAACTTGGGTGCAGTCAAACTTGCTGGTGGATGGGGGCTGAAGAAATCGTGGCGGCCCGGAGGAGGTCGATCCAGTGCAAGGCGGCACTCACACGCACGTGCGAGGCTTATGGCCGTGAGAAGGTCCGGCGGCCGTTGGAACTCAACGTCCCAGCGTAACCGTTCCGGTAATCCGGCTGTGAAAAGAGGAATCTGCTGCGACGGTAACACGGTAGTGGCATGGGATAACAACAATTGAAATTGCTCCAGATAGGTCTCAATGGTCTCGGTTTGCTTAAGAGCGATGAGGTCGCCAAGAGGGTTCCCCGATATAGCCAGGCCAAACCGAAGAGTGCAAGCTGTCTGGAAATCCCCCCAAGATGCGTCGGGTTGTTCGCGGAGTAGTTGAGTCACCCACAATTGTGCCGGGCCAAGGAGGTGGAAGGAGGCCAAACCAACACGTTTCTCCTCCGGAGTATGCTGATTTGTGAAGAAGAACTCGTAACGCATAAGCCAATGCAGAGGGTCTTCGCGTCCCTCGTAAATAGGAAAATCCATGCGGACGGTGCGGGGAAAAGAGAGTATCCTCGCGGGGGCCCGAAGCAATCCGGCTGGCCGTTGGCGAAACCACGTGAGACGGCAAGGGCGGCGATGGGGCGTCTTGGAGGGCGTCCAAACGGGCGTTGAGAGCTTCCATCTTCTCAGTTTTTGTGGCCAACATGGCTCGGAACATGTCCATGACTTGAGTGAGGGAGGGGCCGCCGTCAGCCATGGTTGGTGGCCGCGCAGGGACTGCGGGTGGCACTGGTAGAAGTCCGGCGGGTTTTGAAGGTGGCAGAAGAGGAATCGGTGGCCGGCGAAGGCCGGTGAGGGCGGCTCGGTAGGTGTCAGAGAGAGGAGGGCCGGTGTTTCCCTCTGATACCAAGTTGTTACGGTCTCCCGACCTTGATCTAGTGATCGGCCCAAGGGAAGAGGACGATCTCTCCGGTTGGGTGGAACCCGTTGTGAATTCGTTGGTGGCTATGGCTGGAGGTGGGGGTAAGAGAAGGAGAGGAAGAGAGAAGAGAAGGGAGAGAGAGAAATAGAGAAAAGAGGGGGAAGTACCGGGAGGGAGATCGGCCGAGCCGCGTGCGGCGCAGGATCGGCGGGCGCGCCTGGCGGCTAGGGTTCACGCGCACGAGAGAAACGAGAGAGAGAGAGTTTTAGAGAGAGATAGGGGAAAAAGGATTAATTCTTCTTCATACCATCATAAAGTTCCCAAACACATATATATCCAAGTTCATGCCCCCCACTTGAGCTTAAACACGTGGGTCCAATAAGAAACACGCATACAGAGATTAAATAACATAAAAACATAAAGCCGCTAAACTTTCATTATGTGGTCGTGGCGGGTGGTCGACTCTGATACGTACGCCCCCAACGCGGGTCGATCTCGTCGCGTGTCGATGAGTTATGCGGCGTAACAGTAATCCTTGATCCTGGCCCCAGACTGATCACCTTTCTGGGCTCCTGACCTCTGCTTCTTGTTCCAATTTCTGTCCTGACTATTCTTACTTTGTTGCTGCCGATGTGCATCCTGAGGTCACTTCGAACGAAAGCTGTTGCGCTTCTTCACCTTCTGCTGATCTGGTTCAACTTTCTGGCAGGTTCACTAAACTCTTATAATGTGCATTCACCATCGTCATCAACGGCTTCCGCAGAGAACTTCGCAGTCCGTCCACAAAGTGACTACACTTCTCGTTCTCGCCCCCCTGCATCGTGCCCGCATAACGAGAAAGATGGGCCAACTCTCGTTCATACATCACCACTGACTTGTCCCCCTGAATCAACTTAAGGTACTTCTCCTAGAGACTGCGACGCTCGGACAGGGGAACAAACCAGCTAGCTAGCGCTGACGAGAAGTCATTCTAGGTGAACATGTCTGCGGTGCGACCTGACCACATGGGTAAACACAAGCTATTACGCTAAAAGGATAAAGAAAAAAATAAACCAGGGAAAGACAAAATTTTAAACTAAGGCACTTACGAGCGGGGTCATCCGCCAATTGCCTGGTCCACCACTGATGGGCCTCCCATTTCAGGAGAAAACCCGCTAATAGAACCTTCTTGTTCTCTGGGCACTCCATCACCTCCAGCAGTTCACGGGTCTTAATCAGCCAATCATCTCTCTATTGGCGTCTCTTCTCCAATATAGTTGGAGGGATGAAGATCATGAAGATTCCTCAGGTAGCTCTCCATCCTTAAATCCCCTGCATCTGACACAAAAAGTTCGGCTGGATCTGTAGCAGGCAATGCATTTCTGAATTCCACCATGGCTAAGGCCACCGCTCTAGCAATAATGACAGCTATATCTGCTGGGTTTGACACTGTTGGTGCTGGAGGCTCTGCTTGGGCATTATTATCATCCATGACTATCTCAGGTGTAGTATTTTGGCGAGAAGGCTCGCTGGCCTCACTGGTACGCGGTGCCTATAACACGTAAGGAAAGGAAATATTGATGTACTTGGCAAAAATGAATGATCTATTATATAAATATATATTTTTTGCACATGCACAACTGGAATCTAGATAAAATTTGATCTCTATCGTCTCAAGCGTAACTCAGACGAAATCCTATGGCTCTGTGAATTTTCTTGGTCATGGGATTCAAAACCTGGCTCTGATACCGATTGTAGCATCCCAACCTAGTATAACAACCAATCAGCTGTCCGGCCGGGATTAGCGATAAGCAGTAAACTAAGAAACAATATTAAAATTAGTACATAACATGCATGATTGAAAAGAAACTGAAAAGTAACTTACAACGGAAGTTGAAGATGAAACTAAGAGTAAAAATGTACCTCAACAAGCTGAATTCACAGAGGCATTAGAAAGATGAAAAACCAAATAATTGAATATTGGAAATACTGCACAATGTCTGGTACACAAAAGCTTTTAAACATTAATATTACAAGTGTTCAATACTAACAGCACGGTACTAAAAGTAAACAACTGAAAGGGAAAAACAAACTATATGAGCGACTTCTCAAGCACACTCATCCTAGGTGCAACTTCCTACCCGAGTCCCCTGTAAAAACAAGCCCAAAGATGGGTCAGCCCAAAGGGAGAGTAAGAAAAACTATTCCTCCTAATGACACTAAAATTATTTTGAAAGAAATATATGCTTGATTTTTAAAAATAATTTTTGTGCTTTAGAAAAACTGTTTGTTTGTGTACTATGCTTGATTTTTCTAAATTTAAACTAGCAAGATAAATAACTGTTCTAATTAATCATATTTTTGCGCAGTTTACTCAAGTTCCGAATAATTTGGTTAATTAGGAGTTTCTATGGTTTGATCTAAACTTGAGTTCTAAAGTCATAGATGGTTGTCCTCCTTTAAAACTCTAGGCAGAGTAGCTTCTATCGCACAATACTAGTCTAACGATCTGAGTCCTACTAATGAACTTAAGTGTTATAGTGTTTCATGGATACAGACTCGAATCTACTAATCTTCTAAATCGTGGTATATCTCCCAAATATTGTGACTCATAGGGTTCATTACATCCCACGAGAAATATAGTGTGCCTCTATCAAACACGGGAGGAAATCTCCAGAGTGCCACTAAACATCTTCTAACTAGTGCTACTCAGTTTGCGAACATGTGTGCGTAGTAAAGACAGCTCATCATATTAATTTACTTGACTAGAAAAATATTCTTGAAGTCAATATCTCATGTTCGTAAATATATAAGAGTATTTTACATGTGATTCGTATGGACTAACTGTTTGAGATGTTTATAATTTAATTACGAACGTCAAATAATAGCTAAGTGATAATAGAGCTACAAATCTCTAACAATAGTAGCGGTTCTATACGACAATATTAATTTTATTGAATTATAATATACGCTACAAAATAAGATATCTGATATGTCTAGCCAAAATGAATAAGGATTTCTTACAGTGGTGATGCGACGCTCGTACACCTAACGCGACGGTATAACTTTATGCTACTATGAAAATGCTAAAAGTCCTTTTGATTTCTCCCTACAACCCCAAAAGGGCAAATAAACTTTAAATCATTTTTTTAAACTCTAGGACATGATATTCCAAAGTGAAGGAAAGAGATTTACCACTCCTATAATGATGAAGGATTAGGGTTTCTGAAACAGAGGAGTTAGTTTCCCTAATTTCTGCAATCGAAGGAAAAACACATTTGATATCTGTTGAACCCGAAAACCACGGCTAAACGAGTTCGGACCTGAGGGTAGCTCGTCTTTACTTCCTTCAAACTAATGGCTCAGCTGTTGACTTAGAGTTCGGCAACCTTCCCATCAGAACATCCTCAAACAGACCCCGAGTCGCAGCTAGGAGGCCTCGCCACACACCCAGAAGATCTTAGATTGCTTCCCCTCCCAAACTAAAGCTGGACCGAGCACCTTTGGAGAGCCAATGGAGCTTCCGACCATCTACCCGGAAACCACAGTGAGTGATGAGCTGAAGCTCCTGCCAACCAAAGCTAGTCAGGGGAGAGGAAAACTCAGAAAGAGGTCCTTTCAAAAGGTGCCCTTAGGGGTGTATTTATAGTTTTCTGGGGATGGTCTGCCAATAGTGTGATCCTGCATTCTGGAAACTGTTAAATGCAGCCCAAAGTGGTCTACCAATAGCGAGATCCCGCTGTTCGGAGCAGCTAAAGACAGACCAGAAACGAATTATCAAAAAAAGGAAAACGAAAATGAATATCCTCTAATGGTGAGTCGGCGCACCTTGACCCACTCACCTAGGCGGCGAGAACTCGATGGGACTGAGCTCTCGCCACTCGCCCGGTCGGCGGGCACCAGAACACTGCTGGATACTCGCCACCTCGACTCTTGCCTACAATGAGATCTCAACTCGCAGGGTCTGCTCGCCCATTACTACACTAGATAAGCAGCGAGCGCCTGATTAAACTTACTTCTTGCTCCCTGCCTTTTGGCCAACCGGGCCCACTTGACAAATACGGGGTTGTACAATATCACTCAAGGGAAAGTAGGGTCACTGATTTCTGAGTAAACAATACATCGATTGAAAGAATCGAGGGGAAAAATTTCCTTACCCGGACTGAAATTCGAAAGATAAGGCCTATTGGATTGATCTTCTGCTGAAGAACTGGTCGCTGGAATGACACCAACAATTAATGTAGGAAAAAACAAACCTAAACCCTTACTGGGGATGAAATCCAAAGACGAACCTCCACTAGAAAGAGTTGGTTGCTTCCTCACGCAAAAGGAAAAAACGGTTCTTGGGATATTCTGGAGTCAGCGAAGTCGACCGCTACCGTCGTCGGCCTTGAAGATGCGCGGAGAAGACGACGCGTCGTCTGAAATCAGGAAGAGGAACGAAACACCCTAGCCCTTCTCTCGTTTGAGTCGTGCGGGAAAAGGATGGAGCGGCTCATTCAGAAATGGGGTTTATGGGGTTTTAACCCTCAAGAGACACATTGCATTTTTGGTAACCGCCGAGTGAGGGGCGGTGAAATGTGCTTTTCACATAACATTTAGGAGAAATCTCACACTTCCAAAATATTAACAGTTTACCAATCCACTCCAACACTTAAAGTTTATGCTACGCTTTCGCTCTAAAAATTTACATGCGTCGAATGCATACAGAACAGCTAAATTTAAACCAACAATTAATGTACAAGCTTGAACCCTACAAAAACGTACCCAGTCATAAAAAAATTACTCGATCAAATTCACTCCAGATCAGATCCTGCAATAAAATTATATCTTTGCGTCAGTTTACGGGTGCTACAAATGTATTATATTCTCCTCTTTTGGGCTAGTAATCGCCTCATCCACAAAATTATAAATAAAATTTCCATCATGCGTGAATGATGATACATTCTTGAATAGCCAAAATGCCACCCCGACAATATTGTACACCACTATGGTCATAATGCTTCTCCCCTTTCTATTTGTTCATGCATCCGTAAGAATACTGCATCCATGCACCCTACAGGTTTGAGTCAATGTAGTTAACATCTCATTCAATCTTTGAACCTCCATCTCAAGAATTTCTCTCATATCATATGGGGTTGGTCCCTTCATCCCCGATCCACATAGCCCAACTGCATGCAATGCCCGTTGGAAGGATGTAGCATAAACGACATTAAAAGGAATGCCTATCTCGTATGCCCACCTAGCAATATACAAGCATGCGTCATCTCTATCCTTTTTCTTGTACTTGCTATCAATGGTGGTTTGTACCATTTTGCTGATATCGGTGATTTGAACAAATTGATCCATATGCCCTTCAGTACCTACACCTACATAAATACTCCTTTGCGTGGCTTCTTCTTTGTCAATATCCACTCCTCCAATGACTACCTATTCCAAACTGTTTGCAACCTTTCAGTTTTAGACTTTTTGGTTGTTTTTGCAGGGTTTAAATTTCCTTCAATCTTTTCTTTACCATCAAATGGTACCACCGGGCATGCCTTAACGCTGCCCCTTATTCCCTCCAAGTGATGCTCCAAGCGAGTAATTCCACCATTCACAATTTGCTTGCAATATATGCATCATATTCGATTGATGTCATTTGGCGTCACCTTCTTCCCAAATGTCCAACAAGGATCTCGACCTACTATGGAAGAAACACTAGGAATCTTGCTAGAGCCTTCTAATGAATTCATCCTGTACAAAAAAAATATAAAAAATTTGAACAAGTTAAATAAAAAAATGCAACATCAGTGATATTTTATATCTAAATTCCCGCAATATTGATGACATCATTAATCAATGATCATTGATCAGTCTAAAAATCTAAGGGTTAACATTATTTTGCAACATCAGAAATATTATATATTGCATATTTGCATATTTGTAATAAAAAATCAAGTAGTTAAGATAGGGTATCATAAAAATTGCTCATAATTTGTTGCAAAAATAATGTTGAAACTTGAGTGCATAGCTGAATAAATTTTTTTTCACATCATATGTTACCATAATGCCGCAATCATAGAGGACGAGGGAAGAGAGAAATGAAGAGAAATAAAAAGAAAGAAAGGATTAGAAATAGAGACAACCACATTGCCAAAATGCTACAATGACAACCTACTACCATAGGGATTGACCACAACCACAATGTCATAATGCCAAATGACTGCCATATGGATTTGTCACAGCCACAATGCCAACCAACTCCCATAAGAATTTGCCACAACCACAAGGCCCACAATGCCAGAATGCCAGTCGACTGTCATAGGGGCTGCTGGACTGGCCACAGCCGCAATTCCACAATGCCAGCCCATTGCCATAAGACTTTGCCACACCAACAATGCTACAATGACAACCGAGAAGATGGAAGAGGGCAATAGAGGAAGAGAGATCAGAGAAATAAAAGGAGGGAAATAGAGGAATAGAGAATAAGGACTGCCACAACCACAACCCACTGCCATAAGGCTTTGCCACACCAACAATGCCACACAGCCACAATGCCAGCCGAGAAGAAGGAAGAGGGAAATAGAAGAAGAGAGTTCAGAGAAATAGAGGAAGGAGGGAAATAGATGAATAAAGAATAAGGACTGCCACAACCACAACCACAATGCCAGCCGAGAAGGAGCAAATAAATAGAGGAAGAGAGATCAGAGAAATAGAGGAATAGAGAATAAGGATAGCCACAACCACAACCAAAACCACAATACCAGCCGAGAAGAAGGAAGATTAGGACAAGCTAGAGCATAACCACATGAGGACATAACAACTATCCATTGAAAATTAACAAATATTAGCTTAGAAAATAAAGAAAAAACTGCCGAGCATATGAGCAATAGAAGCGTAGAGGAGTGGAGAGGAGGAAATGGGTCGAGAACCAGTGCTGAGAAACAGAAGACAGCCGACGACAAACACCAAATAACCAGAAGAACACAGCCCAGGTGCGAGAATCACCAAGAACCATTGAACCGGAGAGCCAGGAGAAGCCGAGAGCCCAGTCCATTATGCTAAATGCACACCTAAATAAATTTTATTAAAATTCCTAACTCTTGGGGCGTTACATCATCTATGTCTCAGAAACCGCATGACTCAACTTACTCAATACTCAATAGTATAACATAGCCTGTCAGATAATGAAACAGCATTTCATCTTCCTCCCGTATTTCTAACCTTGAGTGCAGGATCATGAGCTCATTTGTGTATTGATCTACTGTGAGTCTATTTTGACAAAGGTACAAAATATCTACTCTTGATTCTTGTGCTGTTCCATGTTCTGTTGAGGAGGCCAATTCCATTCTGGTTGGGTCGGAATGATTCAAGAAAAATTAGATCCATTGGACCAGAATCAGGCATAAGAGCTCGTTTCTCTTCCAACGGAGAAAACATGCTACTGATTACAAGTGGATCTACACACTAAAAGTAAAGGCCAATGACTCCCTTGATCACTTGAAAGCTCATTTGACCACAAAGGGTTATGATTAGAGTATGATATCGACTATGCTGAAACCTTTTCCCATGCGACTAAAATATCTCTTGTTCGGCTATTTCTTTCTCTTGCAACAACTCAATATTGGCCTATGTATAAACTGAATATCAAAAATACTTTTCTCTATATGCTACTTGAAGAGGTCGATATGAAACAACCTCCCTGGTTCATTGCTCAATGGGAGAACTCGAAGGTTTGCCATCTTCACAAGTCTTTATATGGGTTGGAGCAATCTCGACGTGCTTGGTTTGGACGCTTTCGTGCTATAATGGCTCAGTTAAAGGACTCCTCTGTCTTCCATCAACACACATCAGCAGACACCATCTTATTGGTCATTTATGTAGTGATTATTCTCCTCAAGGAATTCCCACACCAAAATTTTCAGGCAAAGTACCTTGGTTCACCGAGAAACGTTTTTGACATTAAAGTTTGTTCTGGATCTCCTCAAGAGATGGGCATGTCTTAGTGTGATATTGTTAATTCCTCACTTGAACTAGGCGAGAAGAACCTTTATGTGGAGAGCCCATTACTCAATCAGCCAGAGAGATTCTGTAAATTGGTTAAGAACTGAACTATCTTATCATTCCACATCTTGATATTCCATGTGTTGTAAGCAAGATTGTAGATATCGGATATCGGGGACATGTCGGTTTAGTTTTTTCATGTCGGGAGATATTTCATATATTGTGTTTTAATATTTAATTATTCATATGAGTAATCATTTATAAATTTAATCCATTTAAAAATTTATATATATTAATATATTGATTATTTGATATTTATTGAACTCCTAAATTTATGAAACTAATTTAAACATTTTTTGTTGCACTAATAATAACGGTATAACACGTGAAATAAAACAAGAGCAAGAAAAATATTGGGAAGTTGTCGATGATAATGAAAGATAAATAACATTTAGTCCATAATTCAAAGATCATGCATAATTAAAGTCGATGACGAACTTGAGCAAGGAAGAAAGTCAGAGGAAGGGAAAAAACAATCTAAACAATGAAATAAGTTTGGTCTATTGTCTATTAGACCATAAACACTAATTAAAATAAATTGAAAAAAATCAGTTGATAAAATGTCGGGATATATCGGCCGATACATCAACGAATATATCGGTTAATAACAGAAATATCGGAGGATATATTCCAAAAGGATATTTTGCAAAAAAATCGGAAACACGTCGTTTTGTCCATGAAACCTTTATGTCGGCCGATATATCGGCCATGTCAGAGGATATCCACAATCGTGGTTGTAAGTAATGTTAGTTGGTTCATGGCATCACCAACCAATGCTCCACGAGATGTTGTCCTTTGTATTGTGATATATGTGAAGAAAGATCTGCATCTTGGTCTGGTTTACCGTGATCATGGATATACAAATATTGAAGCATTCTATCATTTTTATTGGGCCAGATGCTTAGTTACTAGTAAATCCACCACTGGATTCATTGTATTTATGGGTGGTAACCTAATCTCATGGCGAAGTAAGAAGCAAATCACAATTGATAGATCCCGGTGCTGAAGTTGAGTATTGTGCTCTATCTCACATGTCTGCAGAAGTTATGTGGGTCTGACATATCCTTCAAGAGATAGAGTACCCTGTTTGGAACCCACATAATTATGGTGTGATAATTAGACTGCAATTCAAATAACTATCAATCCAGTCTTCTATTAGCGTACCTAGCACATTGATGTGTACTGTCACTTTGTCAGAGAAAAGTGTGAGGACAAGATTATTTCTTTGGGATATGTCAAAACTAAGGAACAACTTGTTGAGATACTTACTAAGGGGCTCTCAGGACAAAAAGTGAAATACTTTGTAATAAGTTGCGCATGATCACTGAAAGAAATGGACAAAAAGCTAAATAAGCCGCAAACTGTATTGCTCAAAAAAATAATCATTACATAGGTATGCCCCCTTGTTTATAAAAATCAGGGGAGATGAGAGAATACAACAACCGATGTGAGACTAAATACAAGTCGGGCGGCTTCACGGTTTGACATAGTCAAACCGCCCACTATACAACAAATAATAAAACACCAAACGACAACTAGCAAAGTCAACTTTTCGCCAGGAAAGACCGCTGATACAGGCCGGCAGATCGCAACTGCGGGTTGCCATCAGACCGCAGTTGCGGCTACCCACCAGACCACAACAGCTGCAAGCTATCAGACTACAACCGCAGGTTGCCACCAGATTGCAGTTGCGGTTAACTATCTTTCTGCTGCTGCGGCTTCAACCAGACCGCTGCGACTCTATCCAGACTGTTGCGGCTCTATCCATACCGCTGCGGCTAACCAACAGACCGCTGCCGTGTCTCACTGCCAGACTGCCGCGGCTTCATTCAGACCACTGTGGCTAACTGACAACCCGCTACTACGGCTTTCTGCCAGACCGCCGCGGCTTCTTTCAGAATGTTGCGACTATCCTCCAGACCGCTGCTTCGGCTAACCCTCAAACCGCTACAGCTGCTGTCCACCTGACCGCAAGACCAAACCGCTAGGTCGCTGAGACATATAGACCGCTGTGGTTAGGCACCAGACCGCCTGGTCTTCCTCAAGCTCCAACACTCCCCCTCAAGATGGAACATATATATCTACCATGCCCAGCTTGCTACAAACCTCCTCGGAACGAGTAACTAGCTTGGGTAAGTAATCAACCAGTTCTCTCTCCGAAGTAACAAACGGAGTGCATATCTGATTATTCAAAATTTCCTCTCTAATGAAGTGACAATCAACCTCGATATGCTTCGTCCTCTCATAGAAGACAGGATTCCTCGAAATATATATGGCTGCTCTGTTGTCACAGAACATTGGCAGAGGATGATCATAAAACTCTCCAAAATCAAGTATAAGAGTCCGTAACCACTTCAGCTCGCATGTAGTTAGAGTCATGCTCCTATACTCAGCTTCTGCACTAGACCTGGAGATAACAACTTGTTTCTTGCTCTTCCAGCTGACCAAATTTCCTCCAACAAAAGTACAGAACCCAGATGTGGACTTCCTATCTTCCTTGTCATCTGCATAGCTTGCATCAGAATATGCTTCAACCTTCAAATGTCCTCTTTTCTGAAACAGAAGTCCTTTCCCTGGAGCACCTTTCACATACTCCAGAATCTTCATTGCCGACTGTAGATGACACTCCTTAGGAGCTAATGACTCACTCTTCCTACTACATAGCAGATATCCGGTCTTGTGACTGTCAGGTAAATGAGTTTCCCTACAAGCCGTCTGTACCTAGTGACATCCTCAAGAGGAGGTGAGTCCTCACTCCAACACTTGTCATCTCCAACCGACATCGGAGAACGAGCAAGTTTAGCCCCAAGGAGACCTGTCTCTTGTAAGAAGTCCAAGACATACTTTTTCTGTGACAGAACAATAGCCCCTGGTTTCCTGGATATTTCAATGCCCAAGAAATATTTCGGAGATCTCATATCTTTAGTAACAAAATGCTTAAGAAGATGCTTCTTGGTCATTTCCACACAATCTCTATCATCCCCTATGAGAAAAATATCATCCACATAAACAGCAATGACAATAAGACCGTCCGATGTCTTGTGAATGAATAACGAGTGATCCACATCACTTCTAGCAAACCCAACCAACGAAATGACCTCATTGAACTTGTCAAACCAGGCCCTGGGACTTTGCTTAAGACCGTAGATTTCCTTTCGCAGTTTACAGACCTGAGACTCCCCCTGAGCAACATACCCAGGAGGTTGCTCCATATAGACAGTTTCCTGTAAATCTCCATAAAGAAAGACATTCTCACATCTAGCCGAGACATTTCCCAGTCTCTGTTGACAGCCACCGAAAAAAGCACACAGATTGTAGTAATCCTTGCCACAGGAGAGAGTGTCAAAGAAATCCACACCATAAGTCTGCGTAATACCTTTGGCAACAAGCAGGACCTTGTAACGATAAATAGATCCATCAGGTAGAAATTTAATGACAAAGACCCAGCGACAACCAACCACGTCAGTACCAAGAGGTGTAGGAACAAGAGTCCAAGTACTCCGTTCAGTAAGAGTACGCATCTCTTCATCCATAACAACCTTCCAATAAGGTATAATAAGAGCATCCTTATACGAAGTGAGAACAACATTAGCTGAGAGGGCCAGAGCAAAGCTCCTAGACGACGGAGAGAGCTGAGCATAAGAGACCACATCCTGAACAGGATGTTGGGTGCTTGAGCGAACACCCTTCCGAAGAGCAATCGGTAGATCAAGATCTGACCTGTCTACTGTACCAGCCTCATCTAAAGAGTAGACCACTGGACTGGGAGCTAATTGCAGCGGCTCAGGAGAAGAAGCAGGGACATGCGAGGAGTCAGAAGGAGAAGAATCAAAAATAGGAGAAGAAGAAAGCAGGGCAGGCTCCGGAAGCGATGTCGGAACAACGGGAGAAGGAGAAGAACTATCAGAAGAAGAAGGAAGAGAGACAGAAGAAAAGAAGGGAGCATTCTCAAAGAAAGTAACATCCCCCGACACATACTGTTTCTGAAGAACAGGATCAAAACAACGATACCCTTTCTGTGTCGGATAATAGCCCAAGAAGATGCACTTAACAGAACGAGGAGAGAGTTTGTCACGTCCAGAAGCAGGTGACTGAACAAACGCTGTGCAACCAAAGACACGAAGAGGTAAGGGAAATGGTGTCTTATCAGGATAGAGAATGGAAAATGGAGTTTTTCCATTGAGAACTGAAGACGGAACTCGATTAATGAGAAAACAAGAAAGAAGAATTGCATGACCCCAGTAGGACCGAGGAACATGCATATGAGTAAGAAGACTACGAGCCATATCTAAAAGATGACGATTCTTACGTTCAACAACACCATTTTGTTGCGAAGTATAATGACAAGTTGTTTGATGGACCACGCCGTGATCCAAACAAAACGAAGTAAATTGATGACTAAGGTATTGCTTAGCATTATCAGTACAAAGTATTTTAATATGAGTACGAAATTGTGTACGTATTTAATTATAAAAGGCAGAAAAAACAGAGAAAATCTCAGAGCGTTCGCGGAGCAAATATAACCACGTACACCTGGAAAAATCATCAATGAATGTAACAAAATATAAACTACCCCGACCAACAGTTTGAAGGGGAGCAGGACCTCAAACATTAGAATGAACTAAATCAAAATGGCGAGAAGAACTGCGGCCGTGCTTAGCAGGAAAAGAAGATCGGTGATGCTTATCAAATTGACAAGCTTCACAATCCAGAGTAGAATCGCCGCGAGGGAGATCTAACAAAAGCTGATAAAGAATCCGAGTAGGAGGATGCCCAAAGCGAAGATGTCACTGAAGTAGAGAAGAAGAGGCAGACAAAGCAGAAGCAGTATCAAGGTAGAACAAGCCGTCGCTCTCAGTCCCAGTAGCAATTACCTCCTTGGAATGAGGAATCTGAAAAACACAAGTAGAGGCAGTAAAAATAGCTTCACAATGCAACTGTTTACAAAGAGCAGTAACTGAAAGAAGATTGCATGGAAAATTCGGGACATAAATAGTGTCCTGCAGCTGAAGAGAGTGAGTAATATGCACAGTGCCAGACCCACAAACCGGAGAAGGAGAACCATCTGCAATAAGAACTGGGGGCAACCGGTTCCTCTTTTCAAGAGAAGAGAAAATGCGAGAATTGCCGGTCATATGATTTGTGGCACCAGAATCAATAAGCCACCTACCCATAGTAGCCAACTGAGCGGTTCCAACACCGATCAATCAAGTGATCAAGTCGGCCACAATGAGAGCAAAGATGCTTGGAATACCCACGTCTACCACCTTGATCACCAGTACGGCCACCACGGCCAGCAGAGATGTCATGACGAGCTGGATGAGCCACAAGATCAGAAGACGGAGACGGAGAGGAGAGTAAAGGACGTTGTAGAATAGTAGTAACAACAAATATTCGAGCAGCATTAACATCCAGAGTCGGAGTATCCGCCTCTCCAAGAATTTGCTGACGAATCATATAATAGGAATCCGGCAGGTGAAGCAAATAATAAACAACCAGAAGTTCCTGAAAATGCTGGTGTTGCTCGGTCAGATCCGCAGAAAAAGGGCGATGCTGAAGAAGTTCAGCACCAAGAGTCTGAACCTCCTGATAGGTAGAAGCAGGAGTCATGACTGGTCGAGCGAAAAGATCAACATACAGAGTATAGATCCGCGAAGTTTGGGCTCCCTTGGAATACAAGACGGCAAGATGATTCCATGCAACCTTGACCGTCGGATCATGCCGGATGATAGGAAGACACTCATCAGATAAACTGTTGGCCAACCAAGTCCGTACCAACGCATCAGAAGCATCCCAATCATCAAAAGAAACAGATCCAGAAGGAGGCGGGTCATCTGTCAAATGATGACGTTTGCGCTGAGAACGCAAGAGAAAAATGAAAAAAAACACTCCAGTCAGGATAATTTGGACCCGTAAGCTTCGATGCAGTCGCCAAACTACCAGAAGCAGAGAAAGAAGTAGAAAGAGGAGGAATAGAGAGAGTAGAAGGAGTGTCCATAGAAACAGAAAGAAACCGCACGGTTTCACAGAATAAACCACGCAGACAAACAGCGCAACAAGCCGCGCGAACAAGGGGAGAGACCACACAGTCTCGGTCTCAACACGCCAGCGGCAAGAAAAAGAAGCCGCGACCAGAATGCGGAACCCGCAACGGAGAAAAGAAACCGCGCGAACACAATCAAGCCGCAAAGAGGCGCGACTAGCAAAGAAAGCCGGGCGAAGAGAAAAGCCCGGAAGTAAGCAAACCGCAAGCACAACGAGAAGCAAGGGAGGGAAGGGAAGGGATAGAAACCAGGCAAACCGGAAGAAGCCGGACAAAGCCGAAAGAAGAGGCCGCACGGTTAAACAAACAAACTGCGATCTGATTGGAGCAAAGGATTGGTTTCCTCTGATACCATGAAAGAAATTGACAAAGAACTAAATAAATCGCAAACTTTATTGCTCCAAAAAGATAATCATTACATAGGTATGCCCCCTTATTTATAGAAATCGGGGGAGATGAGAGAATACAACAACCAATGTGAGACTAAATACAAGTTAGGTGGTCTCGCGGTTTGACATAGTCAAACTGCCCACTATACAACAAATAATAAAACACCAAACGACAATTAGCAAAGTCGTCTTTCCGCCGGGGAAGACCGCTGATACAGGCCGTCAGACCGCAACTGCGGGTTGCCATCAGACCGCATTTACGGCTACCCACCAGACCGCAACAGCTGCAAGATATCGGACTACAACCGCGGGTTGCACCCAGACCACAATTGCGGTTAACTATCTGTCTGCTGCTGCGGCTTCAACCAGACCGCTGCGGCTCCATCCAGACCGCTGCGGCTAACCAACAGACCACTGCTGTGTCTCACTGCCAGACTGTTGCGGCTTCATTCGGACCACTGCGGCTAACTGACAACCCGCTACTGCGGCTTTCTGCCAGACCATTGTGGCTTCTTTCAGACTGCTGCGACTATCCTCCAGACCGCTGCTTCGGCTAACCCTCAGACCGCTACAGCTGCTGCCCACTTGACCGCAAGACCAAACCGCTAGGTCGCTGAGACATGTAGACCGCTGCGATTAGGCACCAGATCGCCCGGTCTTCTTCAAGCTCCAACAATCACCTTACATAACCCAACTTGAAGGTGAGTGTTGAATGAAATTTTATGTACTAGACCTATAATATTATAAATGGTTGTAAATGACATTTTTATGTACTAGACACACACGCACACACACACACACACGCACACACACACACACGCACACACACACGCACACACACACGCACGCACGCGCGCGCACGCCACTGAAATAGAGTTTTAAACCCTTTCATTTATTCAATCATTGATAAAAATGAAGAATTCAAATTAATCATTTTGGCTGGCAGTTTTGACGTATATTATAAGTAAAAAGGCAGTAGGAACTAAAATGAACAGCGCAGTAGCAATAAGCGCAAGAATATTGACTTCCATAATCTATTTGTTTTCTTCTTTCACAATAGTTCGGGATCTAATCCCATAGAGATGATAAAGTGGACTCTTATCATTTCAAAGGTATGAATTGCATCTTGATAAAACTAACCCGGATCAATTTTATGAATAACAATATCAAATTTATTTCTCGTCGCGAATTTAATAGTATAACATAGGAAGATTTTTTATCCATACTCAATCTAAATTAAATAGAAATAAAAATTAGGATTCTTTATTATTATTGGATCAGAAATCCCATTTTATTTTCCCGCCTTTCCATTTTTTACTTTTCTATCACTATGCTTAATTCTTATACATTTATCCAATTCTTATTCCTTTCCTTATATTATAAAATTATGAAGTATGAGGTATCATATGGCCAATATTCTATGGGTAATAGAATATGCAAATAGAAAAATGAGATGTGAAAAATAAAAGGACGGCTGAAGTATCAAAAATATAATATTCCAATAGATTGATTCAAAAGGGGACGTTGCTTAGTTAGTATTTTATTAGTATCCTTTGGAACTAGAACACACATAAAAAAAAATGCAGTGTGCAATTGTGATGAGAATGAGATAGATTATTTTCAATTTATTATTACGGATACATAAACAAAGTTTGTTCGGAACTAAAGAAGGTATGATTTCATCTGAACCCCAAAAGTACTCTATCGAGTTAAGTTCTTTGTGTATCGTATAATAAACAAGGATTTTAACATATGTTTCTCCCTTACCAAAAGGATTCCTCCCAGAGATTATATTTAGTTCCCCATCCCACCTTTCACGGAAAAAAGAGAGATGAATAGATCAATTCATTGGATTATAGTTCGGGACTGACGGGGCTCGAACCCGCAGCTTCCGCCTTGACAGGGCGGTGCTCTGGCGCGCGCGCGCGATTTACAAATTTGGTCAGCAGATACAATTAATGGTGAAGAATTTAGTTGGAAAAGTGGTAGACTAAAGGTAATATGGTTGAAAGTTGTTTAAAATAATTTGTGTGGTTCAAGCTTAACGCCTCAGGGAACACTTAGTTGGAGTGAATGAAAAATGAGGATTTGTAAAGCTCACCCCAAAATAGTTGGGATGGTGGTTTTTCATCTATGGTTTGAAAATTTATGTTTTTTTACATGTTTTGTTGATCATTTCAGAAATTATTTTTGTGGAAATCTGCAAGGAATGCCAGGAGCTTTAGCAATCTTCCAGGTGAAACATGTCTTACTGATTTAGCTTGCTGTTTAAATAGTAACATTATTATTTATATGTTGAAAAAACTGTGTAATGTGAATCATCTTAATTAGGTGTTGCTGCTCCAGTTTGCTTAAATTCAAAGAGGTTTGCATCAGCCTCTTCCCAGCTCTACTCTTTTTGGTCATTTTCTTCGTTCTGGTTTGGCCCAATTGCTATTTTAAGCGATTATTAATGGATTTTTTTGTATTTTTGGTCTTCAATCATTTCATTTTTGTTTGACAAAGAACTTTACCATGAGGTCAATGATTGAGTTGTCTTTCTATTTTGTTTAGTTGAAAATTAAATTGACTGATGTAGGGATTTCATTGAATTTCTTCCAAAGATCACCCAATATCAATTGTGGACTAGGTCATTTTCTTCCGATAATGGTAGGAATTTGCACTTTACTACTAGCTTATTACATGCGTTCAAAGTTTATAAAGCTTATCATAGTATTCTTTTGATTGGTAAAGGTCACTTAGTAGAGGCAGTTGTTCCATTCATGGGTGAATCAATTACTGATGGGACATTATCTACCTTTTTGAAGAGTGAGTGCCGTTTTCACTCATTCTTCCTTGTATATTGTTTTCTGGAAACACTACAAGCGTGCCCAAGTGGATCTTATGCATGCATGATAGCTCCATGCACCATTGTTGCTACTAGTTGTGATTCTAGGTGCTTGTTAGGTAGTTTATTACAGTGTACTAACACAGTGAATTGAAATCAGAACCTGGTGATAAGGTTGCAGTAGATGAACCTATCGCACAGATTGAAACTGACAAGGTATTTTTGTTTCTTGTGATTAATTATTGCATCATGTGACTGTGATTATATCAATATTTGAGAACATCAAATAATGTTTTGTCAATATTTTCACAGGTTACTATTGATGTTGTCAGCCCAGAAGCTGGAGTTATCAAAAAGGTACGGAGCTGTTTGTTTTAGATTTTTGTATTTTAGTGGAATAAACATGCTGTCCTGCCTGGTGTACTCAGTTTGTTGCCCAGGAAGGTGATACAGTCACACCAGGCTCTAAGGTGGCTTTGATCTCAAAGTCAGATTCAAGTGATACACATGTTGCTCCATCAGAGGAAAAATCAGGTCAAGAAGTTTCAAGTCCTGCTGCAAAGGATACAGTTGATCAGAAGTCTAAAGCTGAAACTGCCAGTGAAAAGCCTAAAATAGAAACGGAAACAAAAGAGAAGTCTAAAGTAACTTATCCTCCTCCTAAATCTTCTGCTTTTGAACCACAACTTCCTCCCAAGGAAAGGGAAACTCGAGTAAGTCTTAATGTTTTTTTTGTTTCAATCTTCATGCTCGTGCACATGATTTTTTTTATTTGTTAGAGGTTATACTCAAATTTTCAATCACCTTTATTTCAGGTTCCTATGCCAAGACTTAGGAAGAGAATCGCTGCACGATTGAAGGATTCACAGAACACATTTGCAATGCTGACCACATTTAATGAAGTTGACATGTAATTTTCTGTTCTCATTGAGTATCTTGTTTGCTAACATGCATGGTATATTGATGCAAAACCTAGTTACAAAGAGATGCACTCTAGTATGTTCTTGTGTCAAAATTAGTGTTATTCTAGTTTCTTAAAGTGCTTTGCTGCTATTTTGAGGCAGATAAAAATCCGATGGAGAGAACATAAATTAAAGGAACTAAATCAATTTGGTGAACAAATTACACAAATAATGGAAAAACAATAAGTAGTACATTAAACTTTTAGTAAATTGCTTTAGATGTTACGTGTCTCCGAATGTTGCCCGGAGGAGAGGCCGGAGATGGAGTAGATGACGGTGGAGGAGGGTACCGTGGAGCTGGAACCACGGCTGCCTAGGCGGGGTTGCTCGTTAGAGGAGAGAGCCAACAAGATCTCACACAAGGGACAAGAACCTAGAACATCATTCATTCATACCATGCATACAATGCTTATGCATTTATATAGGTTACAGGATAATAATGACTCTTACAACTCCTATCACTTAACAAGACATAAAGACAATAATAATAATAATAAGGATAAAAGGGCTCGTGCTAGGGACCCACAACGACCCATAACTTCTCATAACAATCCAAAACATCTCATCCTCCCTTCAAATCGAGCTTGTCCCTAAGCTCGAACGAGGTCCCTTGGTGGCGGAATCGCCACCCAATGCCCTCCTCGTCTGAGTCCTCGTCCAAGTCCTCGTCTTGCAGGTAGAAAAGCTTTTTGCATCTATGTTCGCGAGTGCACTGCTCGTCACAATTAAAACAAAACCTGAGCGCTACTGTCCAACATCTCGGTCCGTGATAAGCGACCGATTGGCGGGGCGGGAGGACCCTCGATATGTCCTTGTTGAGTGCCGATGTCGGCGGGCAAGTATGCCTCCCAGGACAACTGGAGGCACCGGTTGCATTGCCTGACCAGACTCATAACAGTCACTAAGTCTGGAGGAGCCTCAAACTCGACATCTAGTTGTAGACGATCTTGAAGTCCGGCTGTGAAGATGACGACTTGCATCGCTGGAGGAAGCGTGACGTGTGCCAAAAGGAGCTGAAATTGTTCCAAGTAATCATCCACTGTGCCCGTTTGACGAAGTGTCGTAAGAGCACCGAGGGGATTGCTGCGGATGGGAGGGCCAGAACGTGGGTTGCAATATCGCTTGAAGTCGTCATGTCAGGCCGTGCTAGTCGGTGAGGAGATGAGTGACCCAGAGCAGAGCTGAGTCGAGTAGGTGGAAAGAGGCTAGTGGAAGTCGATCAACGACCGGAGTTTGTTGGTGGCTGATGAACTGCTCGCATCTGGTAAGCCAGGACAAAGGATCAGTTTTGCCGTCATAGGTGGGGAAGTCCAACCCGGTGTAGCGTGGATACATAGCCATTTCTGGGAGGAGGAAGGTCAGTGGCTCGTGGCTGATTAGCGGCGGAGGCGGGGGCGGAGACGCCTGAATGTTGCTGGGGTGATCCATAGGTGGAGTGGTGGCCACTGGAAGTGCGGCGGTCAGCTCATTAAGCTTGAGGGTGTGGGAGGCCATATTGTCCCGATGGCGTGTTTTAGCGTCCCGAAAGCAGGTCTCGATGGAGGTCCTAAAATCTTGGAGAGCCACCATGAAATCTGAAGCGTCGGTCATCGTGCGGGCGGAAGGAGCACGAGAGAGAGAGAGGGTGATGTGACGATTAAAGTTCTCTGAAGCGGCTGATTGGAAGCTGCCGCGGGAGCCGCGTCGTCGCCCAATATTGATAAAAAATTAGGCGTGAATGTGAGAGATCAATAGAGGGGAAAATGAGAGGAGTAAGGAAAAAAAGCACCTCTTGGAGGCAATAAATTGTTGATGGTTGTGCTGGAGTTAGGCGGAGTGGGATTGAGACAATAAAGTGTGCGGCTTCTTGTGTTCAAAAAAAGCGGGACCGGTTGGAGCCGGTTCCCTTACACACGAGGGATGCAAAAGCTCGAGGGTGCGAGGCTCGAAATCGCGGAACACGCGGGGCGCGAGGCTCGACGAGACGGATTGAAGACAATATGTGCTGGTCGAGACGCAGGGAGACATGCGGGATGGTCTCCGGTTGCAGAGTCGCTGACGTAGGGAGAAGGTGGCAGCGGCTCGAGGATGACGGAGTTGGGGTCGACGATGCAGAGCGGCTCGATGATGCGTGACTAATAGCTTCCGCGGCTCGAGGGTACCGGAGTTGGGGGTGGCGTCGACAATGCTAGACAGAGAGTTGGTCGATGTTGTTGCAGAATTCAGGACGGTATTGTCAGCTTAGGGTGAAGATGCAGTGGCAACGGGCTGCTGACAGGATGCCTGGCTGGAAAAGGGCTCGGGGTTTTGAGAATGGAGAGAATCCAGTGATGACGTGCTGAAAATATCGCTAGCTTTAATACTAGATGTTATGGGTCTCTGAATGTTACCCGGAGGAGAGGCCGAAGATGGGGAAGATGACGGTGGTGGAGGGTACCGTGGAGTCGGAACCGCGGCTGCCTAGGCGGTTTTGCTCAATAGAGGAGAGAGCCATCAAGATCTCATACAAGGGACAAGAAACTAGAACTTCATTCATTCATACCATGCATACAGTGCTCATGCCTTTATATAGGCTATATGATAATAATGAATCTTACAACTCCTAACACTCATCTAACAAGACATAAATAATAATAATAAGGATAAAATGGCTCGGTAATCGGGACCCACAATTAATCCATAACTTCTCATAACAACCCATAAGAGATGCATGATAAATAACACACTCAAATGTTATGAACACATGAAAAAAGGATCCAAAATACCTATTTGATCATAGTTCTTATTTAAAATTATGCAAGGATAATGAATACTCAAGAATGTTGGGTCTCTTGAAATACTGAAATTCGCAACATTAAATGCACTAAAGAGCCCAGTAGATATTTGAGAACCCAAGACATGCCCACAAATACATAAAAAAGGACCCCCAGACATTTGATTACAGTTCCGAGTTCCAGGAAAACTTGTTGAACACCAACACATGTTTTCATGACATTCATACTGCGTGCGAATGACTGCGGCTGTGAATGGCCACGGCTGTGTTTGATGTTCAGCGGTTTGCGGTTTGTCGTTTTGTTATACAACTTCACCATCATTCTTTCAAAAAAGAAAAAAACAAAAACATGGAGCTTGAGACTCAACCCAAAGACAACTAACTGCATGAATCCATGCAGATAGACAAAATTAACTCTTACAACAGCCAAACCGGCACATGGTAGTTACTGAACATCCTGGAAATCAAGAGGAGAGAAGTACTGATAAAAGATTGGTCTACGGTATTCTAATTTGGATTGTTCAACATTTAGATAATGATTTTTAAAATTTTTTTATCGATCTGTTTACCAAAAATCAGGTTAAAATAGTGCCACTTGCAACACACCTATCTAGTTTAACATTAATTCATAAGCCCGACCGACACTTATGATATGAAACAAACTAAGCAACGTTAATAAAAACTGGTATATAATGAACATAAATAAAAGCAATAACTGAAAACTTGAAGCAGAAAGTATGAAGCTGAGTAAAAATGTACCTCAATTTTTGATTCACAGAGTCAACTGGAATTGAAAAGAACCATAAATATGAAATACTGAAATCTTAAATTTTGTATGATACATTGAAAACTTTAGTTAATTCAAATAAATTATTTTCATAAGTAAATGATACAACTTCAGGAATGAAATATAACTGAAGGAAAGACAAACAAAAGTAGAGAACCGTGAACTCTTATCCTAGGCGTAACTCTCCACCGGCGACCCCTGAAAAGAAATGCTCAAAGAAGGGTCAACCCAACTGTTGTGTCCCCTTAGTAACACTAAAAATCCATATTTTAATATTTTGCTTGTATATAAAAATATGAACTTTTGAGTAATTATGCATACTTCTGAATAAATTGACTGTAGTTTCCTTAGTTTTTTTTAATGTATTATAACATTATGAGTTGTCTCATTATCTGCAATTCTTGTATATACTGATTTTAGTGCAACACCCCAACTTAGTTTAACAACAAATCAATAGTCTGTCCGGACCCGCGATAAGAAGTAAACTAAGTAACGATATAAAAACTGTTATAAAACAGACATAAATATATGTGCTAAAATAAAACTTACAATGGAAGTAGAGTAAAAAAAATCTAAGGGTGAAAGTGTACCTTAAAAGCTGAATTCACAGAGCCAAATAGAACTGAAAATATATCATGTAACTGAAATACAGAGAATCTGGAATAGTCAGATACAATAAGTATGAACGAAATACAAATACATAAAATACATAATGTTTGGAAATAAAATAAAAGTACAACAGATGGGTACAACTGAAAGAAACCGACGACAGTGAAGATGCACCACCTATCCTAAGTGAATCCCCTGACTTGAGACCTCTTTAAAAACAAGTTCCAACTGAGTCAGACCCACTGGAGAGTAAAAATACTACTTCAAACAACACCTAAATTAAATAAACATTACTTGTATTTAAAATATGCAAAATTATTTATTATTAATCTTGCCATTTGAGTTCATGCTCTGGACATAAAATCTACTCGCTATGTATTTTGACTCACTTTTCTTAATTCTACCGGTCGTTGATTTCTGGAGTTTTAGGAATGTGTCTGTTGTAAGTTTCATTACTAATTATTAAATCTTGTTATTAGTGGCGACCATGCACAAATTAAAAAATGTAGTCTGAGTGGAAAACCTGATGGTGTTCTGAACTAAATGTCCTTTAAGAAGAACACAGACTCCTATCTGTGGAGTTTCATATATGGAAACAAGGGTCATCAACCCTAAGTCTGAACTCATATGGTGGGCTGCTGGCCCTGCGAGTGCGGTGATGCGCTTCTACCAAAAGAATGAGGGTGAACCCCTCTCGCCATTTCTTTTTCTGGAGTTAACTGATCTAGTAGTTGATACGACACTCATGGGTTAACGTCCAACTTATGTACACAAGCTTTTAAAATTTTCATGTGTATTACCTTGCACTTTAACATTAATGATTCTAACATTTTAACTGATTTGCTCGAGTGTGGAACTGCTAATTTCATTGTCTGACTGGTAGTCTTTTTATATCAATTTGATGGAAATCTGGTTCGTAATTTTTGGTTAAACATGACCTAGTACATAAATAACTTATATTTACTTATTTATTGTTAGCCTGCTTGTAACAATAAGAACTTGTATCATCGCATACATGTAATAACGTATTTTAATTAATGTAATATTAAAAAATAATGTCTAATTTAAAGGAGTCGATTTTCTTACCACGGTATTTCGACGCTCATAAACGCGGCGTGGTGACATGATTCCTTAATTCTAACCACTTCAAGCTGCTCTAATTAGAGTGCAAATCACCTCTCCGAAGGTAGGGAAAACTTAATATAAAACTCATAAAATTCTTAAAATTAGAAACGATTCCCAAAGGGTATAATCCTATGGTTGGGATCAAATCGCTTGAAAAGAATTTCAGAGACATAGGTCTCACCTCGATTCGGAACCAAAAAGTGAAGCTTCTCCAAGTAGAAACAGGTGTGCTCTAACAATCGTCGTGTAAAGAATAACTTCGCTCTATTACCATGTATAAGAGCGGAATACAAAGCATGAAAATTTTATTACTTCACATTAAGTAGTCAATACAAATACATGTACATGTTATGCCCCCGGACGATCTACGTTTCCGTGGATTTAAATACGCCCGAAGGCCGAAGGAGAAGGAGAATGAAAACCGGGCTGAACCATCCGGTTTAGCCCGAAACCAACAATAAAGCGGAAGGGGGCTGAACCACATGGGTTCAGCCCCAATGGGGGCCGGCCGGCCCTAGGGGGTTGGGTGGGAGCATAAATACCCAACCCCCCCTCCTTGGTGAAGACAAGAAGAGTTATCCAGGTATCTTTCTCCACTTCCTCTCCCAAACCCTAATCCTCTAGCTTTCTCCCTATTTCTTCTCCTTTTTCTCCTAGATAGTTCATAACATTTGGTATCAGAGCATCTTTCCTGCGACAATGGTGACACGCACGGAGGCGGAGATGGCACGCTTGGCCACCATCGAAGAAAACTACGTTGCCTTGGCGGATTCGGTGGCCGGGATCGAAGAACATGTCAAAACCTCTACGAAAAATCTGGAAGAACGCATGGAAGGACGCATGGATGAATTAAAGACGCTGTTAACGCAAACCCTAAGGGGGAAAACGGTGGAACAAGGAGAATCGGCGCATGCGGCACCGTCACCCACCGGAGGCACCACGGGAGGGTCGGGAATGATGCCCTACAGCGGCCCCAACCCGGAACCAGGCTGGACGGCCGGCTACAGCGCGCCGTCGGCCCAGCCGAGCCCTACAGGGCCGACGACGCTGTTTTCGCCGATCCCTGGTGCGGGCGTTCCTTCCGCCAGGCCACGGATCGGACCGGGACCAAACCCCCACCAGCAGGTCACCGGGGGGGTGGATCGGCCCAGGGGGGTGTTCGCCGGCGGTGGAGTCGCCGGAGTGGCCGCCGACCGCCCTTTTGGACTTCAGGAGCAGATTTGGAGGCCGCCACCGCACATGGGGGGTCTAAATGGCGTGGGAAATGGGATCCTTCTCAGGCCGCCGGTACTAGGGGCTCCAGCGAGGTTGGGACAAGGCGAACAATGGAGGGGATATCCTCCCATGCACGTTTTTGATGACGAGGAGGGCCCTCCTATGGGCGGACACTATCCAGACTACTATGGTCGGCCGAATCTAGCGGCGGAACCAATCAGGCCGGCTGGGCTAGATCCAGGGTATGGCAGGAATGGAGGAGCGAACCAGCGGGCCTTTATGCAACCAAAGCGAACGCGGATGAATTTTTCGACATTCAGGGATGGCGACGCACTGGAATGGGTACAAAAGGCCGAGTTGTTCTTCACATACCAAGAGATCCCCAATGAGCAATGGGTGCAGTTGGCGTCGTTTCACTTGGAGGGTGACGCATACCAGTGGGCACAATTGTTCGTACAGAGCTATGGGTACGCGCCGTGGGCGCACTTTGTAGAGGGATTTACGGCCCGCTTCGGGGCCTTGGAGTGTGAGGACGTGGAGGCCACCTTGCAGAAACTTCGACAGAAGGGGACAATGATGGAATATCGCACGGAGTTCGAGCGGCTGGCAAATCCGGTCAATTGGGGGGAAAAGACCCTCCTCAGTTGTTTCGTTTCAGGGCTGAAGGATCACCTGAGAGATGAGGTCCATGCCTACATGCCGAACAGTCTGAGCCACACTATCAGTCTAGCCAGGATACAGGAGGAGCGGTTCAACCGCCAGCGAAATCGGGGGGGGGGGGGAGCACGCGCCCCCGCAGCACCAGTAGCAGGGCGGCGTGAGCAGCCGCAGGCAGGACGGCTGACAGTGACACGCCTGACTTGGCCCTAGCTGCAGGCCAGGAAGGACAAAGGGCTATGCTTCAACTGTGACGAAAAATATACACCGGGACACCGGTGCCAAAAGGTGCAGGTATTCATGTTGAGGGAGGAGGATGACGAGGAGGAGCCCATTAGCTGTGATGAGGTGGATGGGTTGGACCTTGCGGAGTTTGGGGTGTCCATCCAGGCCATGGAGGGGGGTTCAACCCCTCTTACGTTACGAATTGCTGGGAAGTTGGGGCATGAGCGGGTGACTATTTTGATAGACAGCGGGAGTACCCATAACTTTATCACCCCCGCAGCAGCACAGAAAGCGGGACATGCAGTCAACAAAGGGGCTTCCTTCCAGGTTATGGTGGCTGACGGCAGCAAGTTGAGATGCGAAGGGGTCCTAAAAGGGGTGGAGTTGCGACTACAGGGTTATGTGTGCCGGACAGATGTCTATCTGCTACTGATTCGGGGGTCGGACATGGTGTTGGGCGTGCAGTGGCTCCGCCAGCTCAAGAGGGTAACTACGGATTGGGAAAAGATGACATTGGAGTTTTCGCACCCGGGGACAGAACATTGCCTACAGGGAATACGGACGTCTCCGCTCAAGGAGATATCCCTCAGGAGCCTGCAAAGGATGGAGGAAGAGGGTAGTATGATGGCCCTGGTGTTGGGGATAGAGGCTCTTGAGTCGACGCCAGAGCCCGAGCAACTGCAGGATTTATTGGTCTAGTTTGATGACATCTTCCAGGAGCCACGTTCCTTACCACCCGCACGGTTCAGAGATCATCAGATTCAGCTGAAGGCCGGAGCAGATCCGACGAATATCCGTCCATACCGGTACCCCCACATTCAGAAGACGGAGATAGAACGTAGCGTACGTGAGATGATGGCCGCCGACATCATCCGACCCAGCACCAGCGCGTTCTCCTCTCCGATCATCTTGGTCAAGAAGAAGGATGGATCATGGCGGTTTTGTGTCGATTACAGGGGACTGAACCACTCGACCATCAAAGATAAGTTTCCCATTTCGATGATCGAGGAGCTGCTGGACGAGTTGCATGGGGCAAGCCTCTTCACCAAGCTGGATCTCCGATCCGGCTACCATCAGATACGTATGCGGGACGAGGACATCCACAAGACGGCGTTCCGTACTCATGACGGTCACTATGAGTTTCTAGTGATGCCGTTCGGCTTGGCCAACGCCCCATCTACCTTCCAAGCGGTCATGAACGAGATTTTTCGACCACTGCTTCGTCGGTACGTGCTAGTTTTCTTTGATGATATTTTGATCTATAGCAGGAGCTGGGATGCGCATCGGGAGCACGTTCGGCATGTATTTCACATATTGCGGGAGCATCAGCTGTTTGCCAAGCGGTCCAAATGCTCTTTTGTGCAGACGGAGGTCGAATACTTGGGACATTTGGTCTCCGCTCAGGGGGTCCGTGCTGACCCGAGGAAGATTGAAAGTATGGTGACGTGGCTGCAGCCCATGACGATCCGGGCCTTACGAGGCTTCCTTGGGCTGACCGGCTACTATCGCCGGTTCATGAAAGACTATGGGAAGATAGCACGGCCGCTCACTCAGTTGCTGCAGAAGGATTCATTTCGGTGGAACGCGGAGGCCGATGAAGCATTTGAAGGCCTCAAAAGGGCCATGACTACCACCCCGGTGCTCGCGCTTCCGGATTTCTCCAAGGACTTTGTGGTGGAGACGGACGCATCCGGCGTCGGCATCGGCGCGGTCCTCATGCAGGAGGGTCGGCCACTTGCTTATTTCAGCAAAGCTCTTGCCCCACGGACCCTGGGGCTCTCTACATACGAGAAAGAGATGCTCGCCATCATCCACGCGGTCGCTTTATGGCGGCCCTATCTCCTGGGGCGGCATTTCCAGGTTCGTACAGACCACCAGAGTTTGAAGCATTTCCTTGAGCAACGGTTGGCATCCCCGCTACAGCAGAAGTGGCTGACGAAGCTTCTGGGGTATGATTATGAGATCGTCTACAAGAAAGGGAAGGAGAATATGCCGGCCGATGCGCTGTCTCGGATACCCGAAGGCTCCCTTACTCACATATCTGGGCCGGTGATTGCATCCTTAGACGACATACAGGCAGAGGTTCTCCAGGACCCGGTTCTCCACGCCATTGTTGAAGCTTTGCAGCAGGGACGAGGCACAGAGGATGGCTATCACCTACTTGGCACGCGGCTCTACTACCAGGGTCGGCTCGTGATACCGGCCACGTCTCCTTGGCGAACTATTATGATTCGGGAGTTTCACGCTTCACCGACCGGTGGTCATGCCGGTATCAGTAGGACCTTGCAGCGGGTCAAGGCCAACGTCTTTTGGAAGGGGATACAGCGGGACGTTCAGCAGTTTGTGAGGGAATGCGATGTATGCCAGCGACAAAAATATGAGACGATCTCCCCAGCGGGTCTTCTTACTCCGTTAGAGATTCCGCACCAGATTTGGGACACCGTCTCTATAAACTTCATCGAGGGACTTCCCAAATCGCAGGGCAAGTCGGTCATACTAGTAGTGGTCGATAAACTGTCCAAGTACGGCCACTTCCTTGCTTTGAGCCACCCATATTCCGGGGAAACAGTGGCTGAGCTCTTCGCCAAAGAGATAGTTCGCCTCCACAGGGTTCCTCGGGCCATCATCTCTGATAGGGATCCAGTTTTTGTCAGCCATTTTTGGACGGAGCTGTTTCGGCTCTAGGGTACCACATTGCGCATGAGCACGACCAATCACCCCCAGACCGACGGCCAGACGGAGGTGCTCAACAGGGGAGTGGAGACATACTTACGGTGCTTTGTCATGGATGAACCCCGCACGTGGACCAGGTGGCTGCATTGGGCCGAGTACTGCTACAACACTTCCTTTCACACGACCAGCAGGCTCACTCCGTTCGAGGCAGTGTACGGGCGTCCACCACCCACCTTGTGCTCCTATGAACCTGCCGGCAGTGCCCTTCCGGCATTAGACCGGGCTCTCCAAGATCGGGATCAGACCTTGGCTATTCTCCGAGACAATTTACGCGTGGCCCAAGACCGCATGAAGATCCAAGCTGACAAGCATCGTACGAAAAGGGAATTTGCGGTAGGCGATGAGGTGTTTCTCAAGCTGCAACCATATTACCAGTCGCCCGCCGGGCCAATCAGAAACTGGCCCCACGCTACTACGGGCCGTACCGAATCATTCGGCTGGTAGGACCCGTAGCCTATACCTTGACACTTCCGGAAGGGTCCCGCATTCACCATACTTTTCATGTATCAGTACTCAAAAAGAAGCTGGGGAACGCTGTACACGTCACTGCTAGCCTACCTGAAGCCACCAACAGCGGCGAATTGAGGCCCTTACCTGAAGAAGTTCTCATGACCAAATGGAAAAAACAAGGCATTGAGTACCGGCCAACGATCCTCGTCAAATAGAAGCAGATGCCCGAGGCACACAATTCGTGGGTTGACCTCTTGGAGTTCTGGGAGCGCTATCCTGATTTTCACCTTGAGGACAAGGTGCTTCTTGATGGGGAGGGGAATGTTATGCCCCCAGACGATCTACGTTTCCGTGGATTTAAATACGCGCGAAGGCCGAAGGAGAAGGAGAATGAAAACCGGGCTGAACCATCCGGTTCAACCCGAAACCAACAATAAAGCGGAAGTGGGCTGAACCACATGGGTTCAGCCCCAATGGGGGCCGACCGGCCCTAGGGGGTTGGGTGGGAGCATAAATACCCAACCCCCCCTCCTTGGTGAAGACAAGAAGAGTTATCCAGGTATCTTTCTCCACTTCCTCTCCCAAACCCTAATCCTCTAGCTTTCTCCCTATTTCTTCTCCTTTTTCTCCTAGATAGTTCATAACAGTACACACATATATAGGTGAGAGGAGCGACATCATAACTCCAAACTAAGGTGTGAGACTAATCTATATAAGAGAGGGATTCCTAATGGGCTAAGGAGCGGGCCTTTACATTGGACCTTTACACATATTTCTTCCGTTATCCCCCGCCAACCAGAGCATACAGGTTGTAGGCGCCAAGCTATAAACAAACTGTCTGTAAAGGGGGCGAGGTAAGGCCATGGTGAAGACAGAAGATATCAGAGACTTCATCGACAACGAGAATATGTCACCTATCAAATTTGTGGAGTTGTGATCATTTTCTGGGATGAAGTGATAATCAACTTCATTATGCTTGGTGCATTCATACAAAATTGGATTCTCGACGATATGATTGACAACTTGATTATCGCATTCGCAGTAGAGGCTCTGGTGGGATGTTGGCGATCTCTGGCGGGGTGTTAGCGAACTCTGGGCTCAAACCTGAAGTTCAGAAGGTGTGCAGTGGAAGAAAGCTCAATCAATGAGGGAGGGTTGCTAAATCGTCGAGTGTTTTACCTAAAGAATCTTTGAGCTCTGATACAAAAGAACAGAATACGAAGCATGAAAATTTTATTACTTGATATTAAGTAGTCAAATCAAATACTTGTACACATATATATATATATATATGTATGTGTACATATATATATGTATATATATATGTACATATATATGTATGTGTACATATGTATGTATATATATATAGATATATAGATATATGTATGTATATATATATATATATATATATATATATATATATATATATATATATATATATATAATATATATATATATATATATATATATATATATATACGAGCATCTTCGCACGGGCTACGCCCGTGCTCGATGCTCTCGGGCGGCCTTCGGCCGCATCCAGGCGAGCTTCGCCCGCCTGCTCACGGGCTTCGCCTGTGCCAGATGGGCCGCTGCGGGCTGCGCCCGCCTATGAGCGGGTTGCGCACGTATCCATTTTTTTTTTCAAAACATATATATATGAGTACTTAAAATTACCGCAAAAAAATATGAAGTACTATTCCCATTTTTATTTTATAAAATTTTGCAAAATTTATTATATAAAAATTAATTAATCTCTCCCCCTCTCTCTTTTTATCACTCCCCACTCTATCTCTCTCTCCTTCTCTCTCCCGCCCCCAATCTTTCCCTCTTCCTCCACTCTCTCTCATAAATATCCCCCCTCTCATACTTTCTCTCATGATCCAATGGCCAATATTCAATCCATGGTGTGCCATCAAATATCTATATTCCCTTATATATAAAGATATATACATATATATATATGTATACATATAGGTATATTAAGGTTGTAGATGTCGGATATCAGGGACGCGTCGGTTTAGTGTTTTCATGTCGGTTTTAATGTGTCGGGAGATATATCGAGGATATTTCATATATCGAGTTTTAATATTTAATTATTTATATGTATAATTATTTATAAATTTAATCATTTTTAATTTATATATATTAATATATTAATAATTTGATATTTATTGAACTCCTAAATTTATTAAACTGATGTTGATAATGAATCTTTAATCCATAATTCAAAGGTAATGCGTAATTGAAGTCGATGACGAACTTGTGTAAGGAAAGTCAGAGGAAGGGAAAAAACAACGTAAACAATGAAGTAATTTTGGTCTATTATCACTAATTCTATTGGCCTAAATGTCGGTAATTAAATTATAGACCATAGACATTAGTTAAACAACTTAAATCGTCGACATTAATTTAAATACATTGAAAAAACCAGTCGATAAAATGTCGGGATATATCAGCCGATATATCGGCCGATATGTCGGCCAATATATCGGTCAATAGCTGACATATCAGAAGATATATTCCAAAATGATATTTTGCAAAAAAATATAGAAAATGTGTCGTTTTATCCATGAAACCTTTATGTCGGCCATGTCGGAGGATATCCACAACACAGAGATATATATATATGTATACATATATATATATATATGTGTACATATATATATATATGTTTGTATATATATATATATATATATATATATAGACATGCATGTATACATATGTACACATACTGTATACATATGTATATATATGCATGTATACATATGTATGCATACTGTATACATATGTATACATATATATGTATGTATATATATATATATATGTATATATACATATATACATATATACATATATACATATATACATATATACATATATACATAGATATATATGTATACATAGATATATATCTATATCTATATGTACACAGATATATATCTATATCTATATGTACACATAGATCTATATCTATATGTACACATATATCTATATCTATATGTACACATATGTATATATATATGCATGTATACATATGTATGCATACTGTATACATATCTATACATATATATGTATGTATGTATATATATATATACATATATACATATATATATGTATACATAGATATATATGTATACATAGATATATATATATCTATATCTATATCTATATGTACACATATATCTATATATATATATGTACACATATATATATATATATATATATATGTACACATATATATATATATGTACACATATATATATATATGTGTACATATAGATATATATATATCTATGTATATATATATATGTATATATGTATATATATATCTATGTATATATGTATCTATGTATCTATATGTATATATATGTGTATATATATATATGTGTGTATATATATATATGTGTATATATATATATGTGTGTATATATATATATATATATATATATATATATATATATATATATATATATATATAGGGGCGTATTCAAGTGCGAATACTCCCCTGTGCGAATGTACGAACACGTGATCCCAACCATTCATCCTGTGCGGCCATGAATACAGAACCTAGGGCGACCGACGAGCTCGTGACCGCCGCTGCTGTGAATCTTTTTCACAGCAGCGGATTCACTGGCGCTGCGGCCGGCGGCTGCGGGCTCACCGACCACCGGTCGCCTTGGGTTCGGCGGCATTGCCCGAATTCACAGACGGGGTGGCCGGCAGCTGCGGGTTCGCCGAACGCCCTGGGTTCGGTGGCGTGGCTGCCGACAAACCCAAGGTGGCCGACGAGCCCACAGCCGCTGGCCGCCCTGTCTGTAAATCCGCTGGGTGGAGGATCACGTCTTCGCAGAAATTACGATTTCAGATCGCAGGGCCCAGACCCAGATCGGCCCTTCACGTTTCATTCGCACGAGATTATTCGTATTTGATCGCATCTCTATATATATTTGTATACATATATATATACATACATATGTATATATATACATACATATCTACATACATACATACATATATACATACATATGTATATACATACATACATATGTATATATACATACATACATATGTATACATACATACATATGTATATATACATACATATGTATGTATGTATGTATATATATATTTATACAAGTAGAATAGATCGATAATCATAATGAGTTTGCCCTAAACCGGGCTTACATATTTATAGGCTAGAAAAAAGAACAATATAAATATATTTAACTCTGCCCCTCAAGTTGGGAATAGATATTGATCATTCCCAACTTGTTTGTGCTGTCCTTGAAGTTATCGCTGCATAAACCCTTGGTGAAGACGTCTGCAAGCTGGTCGAATGAGTTCACAAAAGGGGTGCAAATATTTCCTTTGTCTAGGTGATCCTTGATGAAATGTCTATCAACCTCCACATGTTTGGTATCATGTTGCACTGGATTGTGCGCAATACTGATGACAGCTTTGTTGTCACAGTAGATCATGATAGGATTGTTCCCCTGAAGACCAATAACACGAAGAAGAGTCTTCAACCACAATCCTTCACAAACACCTTGTGCCATAGCCCTATACTCTGCCTCTGCACTTGACCGAGCTACCACATTCTGCTTCTTGCTCCTCCATGAAACGAGGTTGCCTCCCACAAAGGTGCAGTACCCCGTGGTTGATTTTCTATCGTCTTGGCTACCGGCCCAATCAGCATCTGTAAACACTTCAACTTCTAGTGATTGACCGTTTTTGAAAAGGATCCCACGACCTGGTGCCTTTTTGAGATACCGCAACACTCTAAAGACCGCCTGCTGATGACAAACGGAAGGAGAGTGCATATGCCTACTTATGACTCCCACAACATACGTAATGTCAGGGCGAGTATGGGACAAGTATATGAGACATCCAACCAAACGTTGGTATTTCGAGACATCCACTTTTTCTCCACTAGCATCTGCATCAATTTTGTGATTAGCCTCAATAGGTGTGTCCACGGGTGCACACCCAAGCATCCCAGTTTCTTCAAGAAGATCCAGAGTATACTTTCTTTGGGAGATGAAAATCCCCTGTTGAGACCGCACCACTTCAATTCCCAAGAAATATTTCAACTTTCCCAGGTCTTTAACTTCAAATTCTTTGCTCAGTTGCTCCTTCAGGTAAGTGATCCCCTCCAAGTGGTCCCCAGTAATGGTAATGTCATCCACATACACAATAAGAATAGAGACCTTGGCACCCTTTCTCTTAATAAAGAGTGTGTGGTCAGCTGTCAGCATGACTTTGAGTGTATCCAAGTTGAAGCATGAACTTGTAAAAGCGTCCAAACCACACTCTCGGAGACTGTTTCAAGCCATACAGGGATTTTAGAACCCGACACACCTTTCCCTGGGACCCTTTGATAACAGAGCCCGGTGGAATATCCATGTAAACTTCCTCCTCCAGATCGCCATTCAAAAAGACATTCTTGATATCGAGTTGAAGTAGTTCCCATCTACGGCTTACAGCAACCGAGAAAAGCACGCGGATAGAGTTCATCTTCGCAACAGGAGCAAAGGTCTCCTGGTAGTCGATACCCTGAGCCTGGGTATATCCCTAAGCCACCAAACGAGCTTTGTACCGCTCCACTACACCATCTTGGTTTTGTTTAACTGTGTAGACCCAACGGGATCCGACCGTTCGCTTCCCTGGAGGAAGGCTCACCAACTGCCATGTTTTATTCTTGTCCAAGGCACGCAGTTCCTCCTCCATTGCCGTTTTCCATTCAGGTATCTGAACAGCGTCCTGCCATGTCTTAGGGATAACTATAGATCAAAGAGAAGAAATAAAGGCTTGATGTGTCTGAGAAAGGTGATCATAACGAATGTAGTTGGCAATGGGGTGATTAGTGCTACCCTTCTTACCTATAAGACGGGCAAGAGGAATATGGAGGTCATCATCTGAATCTGGGCTGGAGACAGTCACCGGTACTGGCGAAACATCCTCAGTCTGCACTTGCTCAACAGTCGTAGGACGACGAGAGTATGTGTATATTATCGGAGGAGCGGAGGTGGAAGGAACGGGAGCAGGTGGAGGAATAGGATGAGTGTCAACAAAAGGGACGGGAGCAGGAGGAGGAATAGGATGAGGAGCAACAATAGGGAGCGGGGAGTCGATCAGTTCGTCACCAGTGCTAGTCATCTCCCCCTGACGAGGATCAAAGTACGACTCCCCCTCATGAAAGGTGACATCGACAGTTCAATAGTACCGATGTGTCGGAGGGTGATAACACCGATACCCTTTGGTGGTAGAGGAATAACCAACGAAAACACACCGAAGAGACCGCGCATCGAGTTTATCACGATGCGGGCTATGGACATGAACAAAACACACGGAGCCGAAGATACGAGGGGGAAGATGAGAGGTATGAACAATGTGCGTTTTTTCGAGACGAGATAAGGGCATATCAAACGACAGAGCACGGGACGGAAGACGGTTAATGAGATGCGCGGCTGTAAGAATAGCATCCCCCCAGTAGGATTTAGGGAGGTGCATAGAAAGAAGCAAACACCGGGCCACCTCCAGCAACTGCCTATTCTTTCGTTCGGCCACCCCATTTTGAGTGGAGGTGTGGACACACGTAGTTTGATGGATGATGCCATGGTTCGCAAGATAGGCCCCAAAGACACCACGATCATCATATTCTCCACCATTATCACTACGTAACACACGTATTTTGCCTCCGAATTGTTGGACCACCATCTTATGAAATTTTTGAAAGCACAAAAAAACGTCACTTTTTTTTAAGCATATAAAGTCAAGTAGTGCGGGAGTAGCAAACAATAAACGTTACAAACCATTTATAGCCAGATAAAGAGAGGACACGAGATGAACCCCAAACATCATAGTGAATAACATCAAATGGATATAGACTAGGAACAGACAAATGAGTAGAACGACGACGAACATGTTTAGACTGTTCACACGCATCACAAACAAAATACTGAAGTAAATGATGAAAGACAAAAAACAATTTAGTAAGATATAAAGGAGAAGGGTGGCCAAGGCGCTGATGCCATTGTCGAAGATCATCAAGAGTCGGAGATCTGGTGGAAGAGAGAGCACTGGGAGAAGACTGGTTCAGCAAGTACATGCCGCCAACATTCCTACAACTGCCAAGTGTCCGCCTCGTAGCCAGATCCTGAAAAACACAAACATCAGTAAAGAATGTCACAGAACAGTGTAGTGAGTTAGTCAAGTGACTAATAGAGAGTAAATTTCTGGGAGAAGAAGGGACATGCAAAACAGAGGAAAGTTATAGGTCAGGAGAACATGGGACTGTCCCTTTGCCAGCAATGGCAGAGAGAGAGCCATTGACAGCAATAACCTTATCACGACCAGAGAGGGGAGTGTAGGAGGTAAAACCTGAGGCAGAACCGGTCATGTGGTCGATCGCACCTGAGTCGATGATCCACTCGGAAGGGGTGGAAGACACAACATGAGCACTGGACAGACCTGAAGTGGCAACAACAGCGTGAGAGGAAGCAGAAGTAGAGTCAGTGTGGGAGCGCAACATGCGGAGGAAGGCCTCTAACTCGGCCGCAGACAAACCACCAGAGGTCTCCTCCAGAATCTCAGTAGAGTGTGTAGAAGACTAAACGCGGTCATCAGAAAAACGACCACCTCCACGATATCCACTTCTACCATGAGTACTAGAACCTCGACCGGATGGGGCAAGGTGCGGGTGCAGGCGAAAACAAGAGTCTTTGATATGGCCTTTTTTCCCGTAGTGACTGCAAACAGGAGGGGGGCCGCGAGAAATCCCAGCGAGCGCAGAGTGGTCAGTAGTAGGTCCAAGAGTGAGGCGACGGTTCTCATCACTGAGGAGCATGCTGAATGCCTCCCGAAGGGAGGGAAGAGGCTCACGATGGAGAACATGCAGTCGAACAGCATCAAACTCCATGTTAAGGCCCATAAGGAAGACGTGAACACAGAAGCGGTTTTTATCCTTCTGAAGAGCCACTGCTTCAGTCGTACATGCTACAGTAAAGGTATTAAAGAAATCCAACTCCTGATAAAGGCGCTCAAACTCAGAATAGTAGGCAGCAACAGGCATAGTTCCTTGTCTCAGTTCCAGAACACGGCGAGTGAGCTCATATACCTGCATCGAACTGCCTGCCTGGGAGTAAGTATCACGGGCTCTCGTCCAAATATCGTATGCGGAGTCCAACAACATATAACTCCGATACACCTGAGGAGACATCGAATGATGAAGCCACGAGACGACTAAAGAATTGTCCGCATCCCATTTGCGCCACGAGGGATCAGAACGTGATGGCTCAACGATAGTACCATCAATATGGCCATATAACTGGTGGCTGCGAATCGCATGTTGAGCCGCCCTAGACCATTCCAGGTAATTTGTGCCATCCAAGGCAATAGTAGTAATCTTCAATGACTGGCCATGACTCCGAGGAGGATCACCCGAGGGACTATGCAAAGTATCCGATCCGGTGGCCGGGGAACCGGGAAGAGCACCGGATTGAGAAGCAGGAGACAAAGTGGATTGAGCATCCATAGTGGAGAACAATGATCTCAAGTGGAAAAATAGGACATCCTACGGGTGTGGGCTAGATCTGAAAGCCGAAGAGAACACCCGAGGAGGAAAGGGAGGCGTCTCCGGCAGCCCCCATGGAGGGCAAAACGCCCTCCGATCACGCCCTAAATCGGGCGAGCGAAGCGGAGAGAGGCGGAGTTTCCTGCGTTTGGAGAGGCGAGCGAAGCGGGCGATGCGAGAGGCGGAGCAAGCGGAGAGAGCGAGCGGAGAGAGCGAGCGGGAGAGACGGGAGGATCGAGCGGCGGAGCGAGCGGGAGAGACGACAGATCGAGCGACGGGCGGGAGATGCGAGCGAGCGAGCGGCGGAGTTTCCTGTGCTCTGATACCAAGTAGAATAGATCGATAATGATAATGAGTTTGCCCTAAACCGGGCTTACATATTTATAGGCTAGAAAAAAAGAACAATATAGATATATTTAACTATACATATATACAAACATATGCATACATATATGTATACATATATATATATACATACATACATATATATGTATATATATGTTTGTATGTATGTATGTATATATATATGTATATATATGTTTGTATATATATATGTATGTATCTATGTATATACATATATGCATACATACATATGCATACTTACATACGTATACGTACATACGCATACGTACATACGCATACGTACATACGCATACGTACATACGCATACGTACATACGCATACGTACATACGCATACGTACATACGCATACGTACATACGCATACGTACATACGCATACGTACATACGCATACGTACATACGCATACGTACATACGCATACGTACATACGCATACGTACATACGCATACGTACATACGCATACGTACATACGCATACGTACATACGCATACGTACATACGCATACGTACATACGCATACGTACATACGCATACGTACATACGCATACGTACATACGCATACGTACATACGCATACGTACATACGCATACGTACATACGCATACGTACATACGCATACGTACATACGCATACGTACATACGCATACGTACATACACATACGTACATACGTGTAACACCCCTTCCCAGTATTTCAGAAATCAGCCGTCCGGCCGGGTCAGCGATATAAAGAAAACTAGGAAACAGTATTAAAACTAGTAGCAACAGGTAATAAAATCTATACTAAGCAATTTAAGACCTACATCGTAAGTTTAAAAAGTAAACTAAGGGTAACCACATACCTGATATCTGGTTTCACAGAGCCACTAAACAGGAAATAGAACTGAATTAACTGAAAATCTGGTTAACCATAAATAGTCTGATACAAAATAGATAAAAATATTAATCTGTTACAATGTTCTCATCTACAAGTACATGCTGAAATAGAGTAACTGAATAAAATAAATAGTACAAATTGACGCCACCAGAATGCTCATCCTAGACGTAGTTTCCCACCTGGGTCACCTGAAAAACAGTGCCCACGAAGGTTCAGAGTAAGGAAAAATAACTCCTCCTAGTGACACTAAAAACAGTTTTCATTATGACGAAATGCATGCCTTTGGAAAAACAATTTTATGCATTAAAAACCTTTATGCTATGTGCTATGCATGTCTTCGCACTATTCTCTGGTCAAGCATCTACTCGTACTAAGCACGTAACTTTTATTTTACTAACTTAAGCCCTGACGTTCACTAACTAGCATACTATCTCACGTCAGGTCTATACTTGAATTTTAGGTGGCTTCTAACCTGCACATCTACTTGGAAGGCTCTAGGCAGAGTAGCTCCTAACGCGCAACTGAAACTGACGACCCGAGACCATCTGACGAACTCAAATGTTCTAGTGTCACGTGGACACGGTCTCGAGTCTACTAGTTGTCTCAAGGGAAGTAAACTCCCAAGACTGTACTGCTCATAAGATACCATATGCCTTATGAGAAAGGTAGTGCGCCTCTACCTAGCACGAAAGAACTCTGTGTGCTGGCTGACCTTTTTGGTCTGACGCTACTCTGCATGGGAAAATCTTTTTGGTGAACTACTGAGCGACTCTTGACTTTCTTGTGGTCGACTTAAAGGGACATTCACGCCCTTGTTTGGACAAATTCCAAACCTAATTACACGATTAACGCTTTCGTATCCTACGTTACTGTTCATGATCCGACGACTTGGGTCTTAGGGAAATCGTGTCACCCTACACGTTTTTCTATCACCATACCTTTCTATGCATGATCATGATACTTGAAATAAATCTATTTATGTGTATAAAATTACAATACTTGATATATCTAACTAAAAGGAATTTAGATTTCCTTACAGCGGTGTTGCGGCGCTCGTAGACTCGGCGCGGCGACATCTTCTATTCCGAAGGTAATCCTACTGCTGGGGACCTTCAAAGTACTGCCCCGACCCCACCGAAGTCCTGAAATTTAGGCCGAGTGTCAGAGGCCTGGAGGCAAGTTGCAGCCACTTCCCATCCCCGAGTGGACTTTTGAGGATATATCCATGGACTTCATTCATGGTTTGCCGAGATCGCAGAGTGGGAATGATTCCTTATGGGTTATAGTAGATCGGCTTTCTAAGGTCGCCCATTTCATTCCTCTTAGGAAGACGGATCAAGGTCCGAAGCTGGCACAGTTATATATAGACGATATAGTTCGACTTCACGGTGTACCCAAGACTATAGTTTCAGACCGAGATGACAGATTTACCTCCAGGGAGTGGCGATATATTCAGGAGCGGTTGGGTACCAGGTTACATTTCAGCACCGCATTCCATCCCCAGACAGATGGACAGACTGAGCGGACAAATAGGACTTTGGAGGATCTGCTTCGGTTGTGCATTTTAGATTTTGGAGGAAAGTGGGAGAAGTATGTTACTCTTGTGGAGTTCTCCTACAACAACAGTTTTCAGGCGAGTATTGGGATGACACCGTTCGAGGCCCTATATGTTAGACGTTGTCGGACACCGTTATGTTGGGCTGAGAGTGAGGAAAGATCTTCTATCAGAGAGTCTTGGATCGATAAGACCACGGACAGGATCAAGCTCATTCAGGAGCGTATGAGGACAGCTCAGGATCGTCAGGCCAAGTATCATGATCAGAAGCACAAATCAGTAGAGTTCAATGTTGGAGACTACGTTTATCTGAAGGTCAGACCAGTCAGAGGAGTTTCTAGAATAAAGCGGATGAAGAAGCTGAGCCCCAGATTCGTTGGTACTTTTGAGGTACTGGAAAGAGTTGGTGAGGTTGCATATAGGTTGGCCTTACCTGATGAAATGAGTGGTGTACATGATGTATTCCACGTCTCCTACCTGAGGAGAGCAGTCAAAGATTCCAGTCAGATCATCAGTACCGAGGAAGCACCAATTGAGACAGATCTTAGTATTGGAGTTAGACCAGTCAAGATAGTGGACTCAAGGATTCAGAAGCTCAGAAATAGAGAGATTCGCATGGTCAAAGTCCTTTGGATGAACTGTGGTCGTCCAGAGTATACTTGGGAGCGAGAGGATGAGCTTAAGGGCAATGCAGACTATTCTTTTCTCTTCGACTCAGGTATGGTTTCAATTTTCGAGGACGAAAATTTTTGTTAGGAGGGGAGATTTGTAACATCCGTAAATCTGACACTAATTTTATTATAAATTATAGGGTCGAGTCGCGACGGATTTTGACCGAGACAGCGCGTCGTCGAGGTACGTTGTTCTTTGATTATAAATCACGATCGTTTATTTGAGAATGGGTGTGCCGATAGCCGTGTTTTAGGTTGTTTTAGGGTGGAGTGAGGTGCCAATAGTAATTCTCCCCCTCTCTTATTACGGTTAATAAGAATAAACCGCACACCCCTCTATTATGAAAACCCGCACTCTTTCCCTATCGGAAGAAAAACCGCAATCGCTCGTCCGTCTCCCACAAGCAGCGCGCCCGGCGAACCAGACGCCGTCTCCGCGCGCCTCCATCGCCCTAGCCGTCGCCCATTTCCTCTCCACAAGTCCACTCCAGCTTCTCCTCCTTCCTCTACGAGTGCCGGTGAGTGTTCCTCTTCATTCCTTGGCCTTGGAAGTGCCGGGTTCCAACCCTAGCCGGAGGTGTTGAGTTTCGTTTTGGTTCCGGTGAGTCGATTCCTCTCTCATCTCATTTCCTTTGTGGATATTCTTGGATTTGGAAGTAAAGTAACTTAGGTTTTTCATTTCCTTTTTGCCCTAAATAGGTTTTGGAGTTTGTGTTTCTCCACGGAATTTGGGTTGGGCGCTTTGGGAACCTCAATCGCTCAGCGTAAAGGTAAATTAGTAAAGTTTAGCTTCTAATTTTGGTAACTCTAGTTGTTTTGGAATTTTTCCACCGAAAACCCCTAAGGGAAAATTATGAAATTAGGGCTGCCCTAAATTTCAGGACTTCGGTGGGGTCGGGGCAGTACTTTGAAGGTCCCCAACAGTAGGATTACCTTCGGAATAGAAGATGTCGCCGCGCCGAGTCTACGAGCGCCGTAACACCGCTGTAAGGAAATCTAAATTCCTTTTAGTTAGATATATCAAGTATTGTAATTTTATACACATAAATAGATTTATTTCAAGTACCATGATCATGCATAGAAAAATGTGGTGATAGGAAAACGGTTACGAAAAACGTGTAGGGTGACACGATTTCCCTAAGACCCAAGTCGTCGGATCATGAACAGTAACGTAGGATACGAAAGCGTTAATCGTGTAATTAGGTTTGGAATTTGTCCAAACAAGGGCGTGAATGTCCCTTTAAGTCGACCACAAGAAAGTCAAGAGTCGCTCAGTAGTTCACCAAAAAGATTTTCCCATGCAGAGTAGCGTCAGACCAAAAAGGTCAGCCAGCACACAGAGTTCTTTCGTGCTAGGTAGAGGCGCACTACCTTTCTCATAAGACATATGGTATCTTATGAGCAGTACAGTCTTGGGAGTTTACTTCCCTTGAGACAACTAGTAGACTCGAGACCGTGTCCGCGTGACACTAGAACATTTGAGTTCGTCAGATGGTCTCGGGTCGTCAGTTTCAGTTGCGCGTTAGGAACTACTCTGCCTAGAGCCTTCCAAGTAGATGTGCAGGTTAGAAGCCACCTAAAATTCAAGTATAGACCTGACGTGAGATAGTATGCTAGTTAGTGAACGTCAGGGATTAAGTTAGTAAAATAAAAGTTACGTGCTTAGTACGAGTAGATGTTTGACCAGAGAATAGTGCGAAGACATGCATAACACATAGCATAAAGGTTTTTAATACATAAAATTGTTTTTCCAAAGGCATGCATTTCGTCATAATGAAAACTGTTTTTAGTGTCACTAGGAGGAGTTATTTTTCCTTACTCTGACCCTTCGTGGGCACTGTTTTTCAGGTGACCCAGGTGGGAAACTATGTCTAGGATGAGCATTCTGGTGGCGTCAATTTGTACTATTTATTTTATTCAGTTACTATATTTCAGCATGTACTTGTAGATGAAAACATTGTAACAGATTAATGTTTTTATGTATTTTGTATCAGACTATTTATGGTTAACCAGATTTTCAGTTAATTCAGTTCTATTTCCTGTTTAGTGGCTCTGTGAATCCAGATATCAGGTATGTGGTTACCCTTAGTTTACTTTTTAAACTTCCGCTGTAGGTCTTAAATTGCTTATTATAGATTTTATTACCTGCTGCTACTAGTTTTAATACTGTTTCCTAGTTTTCTTTATATCGCTGACCCGGCCGGACGGCTGATTTCTGAAATACTGGGAAGGGGTGTTACAAATTGGTATCAGAGCCAGGTTTAGGATCCCTGGACCCTAGAAAGAATTCACAGAGCCATAGGAGCGTATAAGAGTAAACTTTTGTTAGTAAAGTACTTTAAGTGCGATTAAACCCTAGTGTTCGCTAGAGTACGAAATAAGTTGCTAAGCCAGATTTCTTAGATGCTCGATAAATAATCAGTTTTCCTTTTTATATTCTATCAGGCGCCGCGAGTTAGTGAACCAGGTGAATCTTCACGCCAGAACCCGGTTCCTAGTGCAACCATGGGAGACGCTGCCATGCCACAGGTACCACCAGTTCCAGCAGCTCCAGAGGGCACTGACATAGCATCTCAGATTGCCAAGGCGGTTACTGTTGCCTTGTTGGAGTTTCAGAGAGGACTGGCTGCAGGGTTTCCAGCTCCAGTACAAGTACCAGTCCCTGCGCCAGCTCCTGCAGCAGCACTCGTGGAGATGACCCTGGAGCGCTATTTGAGAAATTTTAGAGAACTTCAGCCTTCGAACTACAGTGGGGATGAGACCCCGATGGATACAGATGATTGGATAGCTAGCACCAGAGACCTGCTGAACGTTTTGGAGTGCCCGGAGAATAAGAAAGTTCCTCTGGCAGCTTTCCTTCTCCGAGGAGAGGCAAAAGTCTGGTGGGACAAATACCGGGCAGATGATCCTGCAGGTAAAGTGTTATGATCAATTCCTTTATTTTAGGAAGTAATGTGTTAATTTTATAATAGTATGACCATACTTTTGGCCAGGTCGTACACCAGACATGTTTACTTGGGGCGAGTTCTCTAGAGCCCTTGCTAGTTGGTTCGTGCCTCCTTCCGCACGACGAGGTCTCCAGGAGAAGTATTTGAGGCTTTTCCAGGGGGACAGGACAGTTACTGAGTACGAGCGAGAGCTGACTCATTTGGCTCGATATGCGGGCGTGATGCAGGGGGATCAGACTGAGAAGTGCAGTCGCTTTGTGGATGGTTTGCGTTACTCGTTGAGACAGCCGCTGATGACTATGGTCAACGCTGATTACAGGAGCTTAGTGGATACGGCTCGCAGACTGGAGGCTGACCAGCAGAAGGTTCAGAAGCGAAGTAGTTTCCGTGCGAAGCGATCTCAGGATTCGCATCAGCCGCAGCAGAGCAGAAACGATCAAGGAAAGAACTGGAACAAGAAGCCGAAGCCCGATGCTAAGAAGTATGGTCAATCTGGTGACCGGAGCAAGGACTATCCCACGTGTCCCAAGTGTCAGCGTCGTCATTCAGGAGAGTGTTTGGCCAGTGCAGACGTATGTTACAAGTGCCGACAACCTGGACACATAGCTCGCTTCTGTCAGGAAGCTGGGACAAATCAGGTAATCAAGGTCCTTTTGTTTTGATTACATTTATGTAATTACGATAGATTTTTAATGTAATTTATTCCTACAGTCGAAGTACGAGGTTGGTGGCTCTAGCAGGGTAGATAAGGGCAAAGCATTGATGCTCACTGATGGGAGACCACAGTAGGGTCGAGACTTAGTGCAGCCCAGAGCTTATGGGCTGGGTCAGCAGGAGGCGAAGGATCAGGAGGATGTTGTGACAGGTAAGTGTTGTTTTGCTTAACAAGTTGGATTTTAAAATCCTTCGTAGTGATATTTATTTTCATCCTTCATAATTCTTTCATGTAGGCATTCTTATGATTCGTAATTTACCCTCAAAGATTCTGTTTGATACGGGTGCCTCACACTCGTTTATCGCGGAATCTCTAGTGCATAAGTTGGATTTAGAAATCTTCCCAGAGTCAGTACCGCTGGAAGTCATGATGCCGAATGGTTTCCTTCTGCAGACCAGAGATAAGTGCAGGGTACCGGTGCAGTTTAGTGATGTTGAGATTATCGTGGAAGCTCTGCTGCTACCTAAAGCAGGGTTTGACTTGATCTTTGGAATGGACTGGCTTTCAGCAGTCAACGCCAGGATTGACTGTAGGGCGAAGCAGATTCAGTTCGATGGCCCCAACCAGACATCTTTCTCTTTTCAGGGATTGAAGGGAGTAGTGAAGATGATCATATCTGCAGTCCAAGCGAGAAGGTGCATTAGTAAGGGTTGTGAAACCTTCGTAGTACTGATGAGCGCGGAGCTCAAGACTGACTTGTCAGAGGTACCAGTGGTGCAGGAGTTTCCAGATGTTTTCCCGGAAGAGCTCCCTGGTGCCCCTCCAGGTAGAGAGGTTGAGTTCCCGATAGACTTGCATCCTGGGGCTACACCGGTAGCCAAATCTCCCTATCGGATGGCTCCAAGGGAACTAGCAGAGTTGAAGAGTCAGTTGCAGGAGCTGCTCGATTTGGGTTTCATACGCCCCAGTACTTCGCCTTGGAGTGCTCCAGTACTGTTTGTGAAGAAGAAGGATGGTAGTCTGAGATTGTGCATAGACTACCGCGAACTGAATAAGCTGACCGTAAAGAACAAGTACCCGATTCCCAGGATTGATGATTTGTTCGACCAGTTGGTGGGATCGAACACTTTTTCCAAGTTAGATCTGAGATCAGGCTATCACCGGTTAAAGATTCGTGACGCGGATATACAGAAGACTGCTTTCAGTACCAGATATGGTCACTTCGAGTTCGTGGTCATGCCGTTCGGGCTGACCAATGCCCCTTCAGTATTTATGGACCTGATGAACAGGGTATTTCAGGAGTATTTAGATCGTTTTGTCATCGTCTTCATAGATGATATTTTGGTGTTCTCTAAGAGTGCAGAAGATCATGCAACACACCTCAGAATTGTTTTGAGCACACTCAGGAAGAACCAGTTGTTTGCCAAGTTTTCTAAGTGCGAATTTTGGCTTTCAGAGATTGCATTTTTAGGCCACATCATCAGTCAGAAAGGGGTTAGTGTTGATCCAAAGAAGATAGAGGCCATTAAGAGTTGGCCAAGGCCGACGACAGTTTCAGAGGTTCGCAGCTTTTTGGGTCTTGCTGGATACTACAGGAGATTCATCAGGGATTTCTCGAAGATAGCCTTACCACTGACTTCCCTCACTAGGAAGGGAAAGTGCTTGGATTGGACAGTTGAGTGTGAGTTAGCCTTTGAGGACTTGAAGGACAGATTGATGACCGCACCGATTTTGAGTTTACCTTCAGGACCAGACGGATTTCAGATTTTTAGCGGTGCTTCAGGTCAGGGTTTGGGTTGTGTCCTCATGCAGCATGGAAAGGTCGTAGCATATGTCTCGAGACAGTTAAAGGTTCATGAGAGAAATTACCCCGTGCATGACTTGGAGCTTGCAGCAGTTATTCATGCCCTGAAGATTTGGAGGCACTACCTCTATGGAGTGCGTTGCGAGATCTTTACTGATCATAAGAGTCTCAAGTATATCTTTGATCAGCGAGAGCTCAATTTGAGGCAGCGTAGATGGTTAGAGTTTCTTTCAGACTACGATGTAGACATTCAGTACCACCCAGGAAAGGCGAATGTGGTAGCTGATGCCCTTAGCCGTAGAGGCTCGTGTTTTTATCTTCTCACTCAGCAGGAGGAGTTAGTACGAGAGCTGGAGAGACTGGACATCGTCGTTGTGCCCCGTTGCAGTTTTGGTTCAGCTTGGTTGAGTTGGATGGAGATTTCGTGCGATATTAGAGATAGGATCAGGATAGCTATACCGTTGGATCCAAAGATGGCAGAGATTTGGATCTCAGTTCAGTCAGGTCAGAAAGAGAGATTCTCTATTCAGGATGAGTTATTATTGCATGATGGCAGAGTGTGCATCCCAGATGTTAGTCACATTCGGGAGGACATTCTTTTTGAGGCACACAATTCCAGGTATTCCATACATCCCGACAGCACGAAGATGTATGCAGATCTTAAGAAGACAGTCTGGTGGCCAGGTTTGAAGAGTGATGTTGCAAATTATGTAGGGAAGTGTGAGACTTGCAAGTTGGTTAAGGCCGAGTGTCAGAGGCCTGGAGGCAAGTTGCAGCCACTTCCCATCCCCGAGTGGACTTTTGAGGATATATCCATGGACTTAATTCATGGTTTGCCGAGATCGCAGAGTGGGAATGATTCCTTATGGGTTATAGTAGATCGGCTTTCTAAGGTCGCCCATTTCATTCCTCTTAGGAAGACGGATCAAGGTCCGAAGCTGGCACAGTTATATATAGACGAGATAGTTCGACTTCACGGTGTACCCAAGACTATAGTTTCAGACCGAGATGACAGATTTACCTCCAGGGAGTGGTGATATATTCAGGAGCGGTTCGGTACCAGGTTACATTTTAGCACCGCATTCCATCCCCAGACAGATGGACAGACTGAGCGGACAAATAGGACTTTGGAGGATCTGCTTCGGTTGTGCATTCTAGATTTTGGAGGAAAGTGAGAGAAGTATGTTACTCTTGTGGAGTTCTCCTACAACAACAGTTTTCAGGCGAGTATTGGGATGACACCGTTCGAGGCCCTATATGGTAGACGTTGTCGGACACCGTTATGTTGGGCTGAGAGTGAGGAAAGATCTTCTATCAGAGAGTCTTGGATCGATAAGACCACGGACAGGATCAAGCTCATTCAGGAGCGTATGAGGACAGCTCAGGATCGCCAGGCCAAGTATCATGATCAGAAGCACAAATCAGTAGAGTTCAATGTTGGAGACTACGTTTATCTGAAGGTCAGACCAGTCAGAGGAGTTTCTAGAATAAAGCGGATGAAGAAGCTGAGCCCCAGATTCGTTGGTCCTTTTGAGGTACTGGAAAGAGTTGGTGAGGTTGCATATAGGTTGGCCTTACCTGATGAAATGAGTGGTGTACATGATGTATTCCACGTCTCCTACCTGAGGAGAGCAGTCAAAGATTCCAGTCAGATCATCAGTACCGAGGAAGCACCAATTGAGACAGATCTTAGTATTGGAGTTAGACCAGTCAAGATAGTGGACTCATGGATTCAGAAGCTCAGAAATAGAGAGATTCGCATGGTCAAAGTCCTTTGGATGAACTGTGGTCGTCCAGAGTATACTTGGGAGCGAGAGGATGAGCTTAAGGGCAATGCAGACTATTCTTTTCTCTTCGACTCAGGTATGGTTTCAATTTTCGAGGACGAAAATTTTTGTTAGGAGGGGAGATTTGTAACATCCGTAAATCTGACACGAATTTTATTGTAAATTATAGGGTCGAGTCGCGACGGATTTTGACCGAGACAGCGCGTCGTCGAGGTACGTTGTTCTTTGATTATAAATCGCGACCGTTTATTTGAGAATGGGTGTGCCGATAGCCGTGTTTTAGGTTGTTTTAGGGTGGAGTGAGGTGCCAATAGTAATTCTCCCCCTCTCTTATTACGGTTAATAAGAATAAACCGCACACCCCTCTATTATGAAAACCCGCACTCTTTCCCTATCGGAAGAAAAACCGCAATCGCTCGTCCGTCTCCCGCAAGCAGCGCGCCCGACGAACCCGACGCCGTCTCCGCGCGCCTCCATCGCCCTAGCCGTCGCCCATTTCCTCTCCAGAAGTCCACTCCGGCTTCTCCTCCTTCCTCTACGAGTGCCGGTGAGTGTTCCTCTTCATTCCTTGGCCTTGGAAGTGCCGGGTTCCAACCCTAGCCGGAGGTGTTGAGTTTCGTTTTGGTTCCGGTGAGTCGATTCCTCTCTCATCTCATTTCCTTTGTGGATATTCTTGGATTTGGAAGTAAAGTAACTTAGGTTTTTCATTTCCTTTTTGCCCTAAATAGGTTTTGGAGTTTGTGTTTCTCGACGGAATTTGGGTTGGGCGCTTTGGGAACCTCAATCGCTCAGCGTAAAGGTAAATTAGTAAAGTTTAGCTTCTAATTTTGGTAACCCTAGTTGTTTTGGAATTTTTCCACCGGAAACCCCTAAGGGAAAATTATGAAATTTAGGGCTGCCCTAAATTTCATAATTTTCCCTTAGGGGTTTCCGGTGGAAAAATTCCAAAACAACTAGGGTTACCAAAATTAGAAGCTAAACTTTACTAATTTACCTTTACGCTGAGCGATTGAGGTTCCCAAAGCGCCCAACCCAAATTCCGTCGAGAAACACAAACTCCAAAACCTATTTAGGGCAAAAAGGAAATGAAAAACCTAAGTTACTTTACTTCCAAATCCAAGAATATCCACAAAGGAAATGAGATGAGAGAGGAATCGACTCACCGGAACCAAAACGAAACTCAACACCTCCGGCTAGGGTTGGAACCCGGCACTTCCAAGGCCAAGGAATGAAGAGGAACACTCACCGGCACTCGTAGAGGAAGGAGGAGAAGCCGGAGTGGACTTGTGGAGAGGAAATGGGCGACGGCTAGGGCGATGGAGGCGCGCGGAGACGGCGTCGGGTTCGCCGGGCGCGCTGCTTGCGGGAGACGGACGAGCGATTGCGGTTTTTTCTTCCGATAGGGAAAGAGTGCGGGTTTTCATAATAGAGGGGTGTGCGGTTTATTCTTATTAACCGTAATAAGAGAGGGGGAGAATTACTATTGGCACCTCACTCCACCCTAAAACAACCTAAAACACGGCTATCGGCACACCCATTCTCAAATAAACGGTCGCAATTTATAATCAAAGAACAACGTACCTCGACGACGCGCTGTCTCGGTCAAAATCCGTCGCGACTCGACCCTATAATTTACAATAAAATTCCTGTCAGATTTACGGATGTTACAATACGCATACATACATACGTGATTGTGCAAAACTATATCCGCAAACGACAACGGCTAGTATACCGTATCGAGAGTAGAATAGGTTTAAAAAAACAAGGTCGTATTAGACTCGGAGTGGTTGAGTAATTCTATTTTGAAAATCGTTATTATCTTATCAATTAAAACTTGGATTTGGGATTGCGAATAATAAAGATTAAAAATGTTAATGAATTTACTTCGATGAGTTAAAAGCTAGTGCCCGATCTTTGAATCACCTCTGTAAATTGAAAATATCGAAATGAAAATAGAATGCAATTCTCTTGTTGAAGAGGCTTTGACCGTGGAGGTTCCCGAAGCATGAACACCCTTCTTTCGAAGATTAGGTTCAACTAAGCTTAGGTATATCGACCGAACTTTCGTTCTCAAATCGCCTCGCCTAAGACTTGCTTTAGATAGTGAACCTCACTATTGGTTTTTACTCCAATTCGGAAGAGTTACGTCGTACTCTCTCGAGGGTTGCATTCTACTCTTTTTACCAATGAGTGGTCGATTCGCCTTACGAGCCTCTCGGCCAACTAAAGAGCGAAAACTATTTTGAAAACTATATAAAATATATAGGCTCAATGAATTGATCAACGGTAAATTATAAACGTTAAACAATTTGAGAAAAATAAAATTAAAATCATCGCAAAAATTATCTCATTCCCGGATCATTTCAATTGAGCACTATAGAGATTAGTTACTCATGGAGATGGGGGAAATCATTCTTATAAAATGCGACATTATAAAAAGGAGAAATGAGGTTACAAGAGACAAAAATTGAACTAAAATTATTTTTTTAAGTGAAGATAAAACGTGAACTTTTATTTCTAGAAGAAATAGGGAGGAACAAAGTGAAATAATCAAAAAGACGTACAAGATTATTGAACAAAACAAAGACAAAAAAACGAGGTAACTTGACTCCGTCTAAAATGAAATTCTCAATATCGGCCCTTGGAATAGAACTCTGGAATGATTTTTCTAGCGTAGAATGCCTCCTCCGTGCCCAAAATAATGAGATATTTTTAATCTTATTATTCACAAACTGAATTAATTTTAATTGACCGTTACTGTTCATATGAGGTGGCGGCCGAGCTTGTAGTTGGCCGAGCTTCATACATGGAGGAGGATGCTCAGGCTGCTGTATGTGGGAGGCCGGCTGGATTGGCGAGCTGCTAGCCGTGAGTTGCATGGAGGTGGCGGAGCTGCTGTTGGGAGGAGTTGCTGGAGCATGGAGGAGGTTTAAATTATATATATATATATATACGAGTGACAGGCACGGGCCTTCGGCCCGGGGGGCATTTGTCGTGAGTGCGACATATGTCGGGGGTGCGACATATGTCGGGGGTGCGACATATGTCGGGGGTGCGACATATGTCGGGGGTGCGACATATGTCGGGGGTGCGACATATGTCGGGGGTGCGACATATGTCGGGGGTGCGACATATGTCGGGGGTGCGACATATGTCGGGGGTGCGACATATGTCGGGGGTGCGACATATGTCGGGGGTGCGACATATGTCGGGGGTGCGACATATGTCGTTGGTGCGACATATGTCGTGGGGGCGACATTTGTCGTGGGGCCGACATTTGTCGTGGGGCCGACATTTGTCGTGGGTGCGACATATGTCGTGGGTGCGACATTTGGCGTGCGGGCGACATTTGGCGTGGGGGGGACATATGGCGTGGGTGCGACATATGTCGTGGGTGCGACATATGTCGTGGGTGCGACATATGTCGTGCGGGCGACATTTGGCGTGGGTGCGACATTTGGCGTGGGTGCGACATATGTTGTGAGTGCGACATATGTCATGGGTGGGACATATGTCGTGAGTGGGACATATGTCGTGGGAGCGACATTTGGCGTGCGGGCGACATTTGGCGTGCGGGCGACATTTGGCGTGAGTGCGACATATGTCGTGCGGGCGACATATGTCGTGCGGGCGACATATGTCGAGGGTGCGACATATGTCGTGGGTGCGACATATGTCGTGGGTGCGACATATGTCGTGGGTGCGACATATGTCGTGGGTGCTAACATTTGTCGTGAGGGTGAAATTTATCGTGAGGGCGATATTTGTCGTGGGGGAGACATTGGTCGTAGGTGCGTCATTTGTCGTGGAGGCGACATTTGTCATGAGCAACGATAACCATCTAAGAAGGATTTTCAACTATAAATTTGTATCAACAAATGCTTGATTATTTAAAAATTGATATTGACGATGAAGATCCCGGGCTGAATAAAGATTTGATGATGTTATAACAATTACATTGTTTTACAAATCACATTAAAAAAATGTAAACTTGAATCTTACCTGAACATATAGCAGAATAGATATCCTTATATCCATCATCTTTACCAACAAAATGAAGTGTAGTCTTTTAATCATATAACAAAATGTATGATCTGCAGAGTAAAAATTTATAAAAAATAAATGCCCTCATATTTTAAATTGCAGTCTTTCTGCAAAAACTAAATCTATAATGGTACAGAATTTCAGAACTTTACAGTACCTTGTGCATTGTTCAATCAGAGGCAACATGAGATCGAGTGCAGCGGGAACTTGAAAATATAGCTAAAAACAATCAACGTCATGATTCTGCAGTGATTAATGAAAATGAATACATTAATTTATTTTTCAACCAATTGAAGTAGTTTTATTTATGAAATAAAATTTTGTTATTTTTGATGCCATACCGTGCTTCTCATCGTTGTAGAGTCAACCCGATCAAATATTTCTCTGAATACCACGTTTTTAGTGAACACACCTTCATGACCCTCGATAACATAGTTTTTTACTAATACCCTTGTGGTATGTGATGAAACCCCTCGAGATAAAGCAACGTACAATTGGCCATGACTGAATACATGATTTGGAAGATAGATTCCGACATTCCCTATTGTCTGTCCCTGAGACTTGTTAATTGTTAAAGCGAAGCTCAATCTGACAGGAAACTGTTTTCTCGTTAGTTCAAACGGCATCTTATAATCCTCTGCACTCTTAAGTGGTATGCGTGGAATAAAAACTCTTAGACCCTTGAAATGTCCTACTAATATATTTGCCTCAATGATATTTCTTCCAAATCTACGACATATTAGTCTAGTGCCGTTGCACAATCCAATTTTCGGATCTATATTTCGGAGCAGCATAATGGGGCAGCCACGCTTCAATGTTAGTTTGTGCGGGGGTAGATTTCCGGGATTAATTGAGTTTAAGAATTCTGGGAGATATAAGTTATGGTTATCATCAGATACAGAGTCAAAAGAATAGTAAGTTGTGCTATCCCCCGGGAACATAAACATGCATTTTTCATTCAGGTTGTTAACATCTTCATTCAACGGGGTTATCAGGGCCCTTGTCTCCATGTACTCGACATCATTACAGTTGATATTGTACATTTGCATATTAGGGAAAACAAAATTTATTAAATCATCAACAGAATGCTCTCCTTCCCAAGGCATAACAATTGTGTGAAGAAGACGAATCATATCATTCTCTACTGTTGGCTCCTCGCCATTTCCAACCCTAAGCAAGTATTCTGCAAATTGGACGTCATCGCGTGCCCTCATATTTTCTTTTAGTTTAAGCAACTTCACTTCTGGCCATAAGAAAGACTCAACGATGCTTGACCTAATTATTTCCAGTCTTGTACCATTCACAACGACGGGTGTAACCTGTCTGAAATCACCCCCCATTATAAGAACCTTTCCCCCAAAAGGTTTGTCGTTTCCTAGCACATCTCGTAATGTACGGTCTAGTATTTCAAAAGTCTTCTTGTTTGCCATGGGTGCCTCATCCCAGATAATTGCAGATGCAAGTTCGACCAATTTGCACATATCTGATTGTTTACTGAAACCGCAATTCAACACTTTTTCGAGTTTAATTGGTATTTTGAATCGTGAGTGTGCAGTGCAGCCACCAGGAAGTAAATTTGCTGCTATACCAGAAGTTGCAGTAGCTATAATAATGCGTCCTTCTTTACGAAAAGTTGCTAATATAGATCGGTAGAGGAACGTTTTACCGGTCCCACCGGGGCCGTCAACAAAAAAAATAGCTCCGTTTCCTTCTGTTATACTATTGCATATAGTCTTGTACGCAATTTGTTGTCCATTATTCAAGAGTGTTATCGAATCTAAATCTGCATCGGATATTGGGATTGAGAGTTCGTTCTCAATCAAACCCGGTAGGTCTACCGAATATTGTATGCCGTCGCTTAATCTTGGCAAGTCGAAATCTTTAGTGCTTTTATTATATTGTTCGAAAATATTGTTTAGCTCACAAAGTAATCTATTAATTAAAAAATTATTGTTTGAAGTGCTGGTGCTACAGTAATCTTCGATCATTGCCTTATGATTTTCTTCCCAGAGTGTCCTGACACCGGTCGGCTGACAATACAACAATATTGTTGCAAATAATCTTCGTAATGCAGAAGGCATTCTGAAATTTCTGGCTTCAGCTAGACATTCTCTAATGCTATTGTCTTCCTCAAGCAACCCGTGCTTCTCAGCAGCTTCTTTGAATGTTGCACAACGATGCCCATGGACAGTGTATAGATTATCAAATGATGTTGGTGCTGGAATGTGATTTAGTAAGAGACGCAAGTAGAACCGCTCACCCTCTGTTGGTGATACGGCGTAAATGCGACCAATGACTATTCGATTCCTGCGTCTTTTTATCCATTTCCTTGTTGGAATTAGCCATCGGTAGTGTCTTGCGAAGTCCACATATAAATATTGTGTGGATTCTAACCCATCATTGTATACCTTGAAGAACTCTGTTAACATTGTTCGTGAATTACGTTCATCGGCGAGCACATTAGAGACAGTCTGATTAGCTTGAAATCTGACTTGATGTTGATTCGGTAAATGAATTTGCAATCTTACAACTGAAGGATATGTTTGATACATATGATATTTGAACAGCTTCCATGAAGCTTCGGGAGGACAAATCCAACGTCCGTCGACGTATTTACTTACTTCGTCATAGTTCTGACCGGAGCGTACTTCGAATGCAACCCAATCGGGACCCTTGTATACGTACTTGTATAGGTATTTGATGCTCTTAATGCTACTGCATATTTCCACATTTATATGACAATCATATTTGAGTAGAAGCCAGGGGTTGTACGGAACGACCCAACCATTATCGATTACCAAGTTGTCATCACGACCCAGTGTTATTCTCCTGTCATCATCCCGACGACGGTATAGGGGGTACGAATCAATTCCGTGCGTTGTGTTATCAATGAAAGGTTTTGGGAATCCCTTTTTGCAAACATTATTTTTCATGCATTGCGCGTTTGGTCTCAATCGTCCACACGGTCCGTGTATCATATGTTTAAGTACTGCATTGTATAGCTCGGGTTCTTCTGTTTCTATCGGTATTTCTGCTCTTACGACCCCGTCGTAGTCGTCTGGACTATTGAGCCTATCGTGGTCGTTGAAAATAAATAGCATATGTGCATGTGGTAGTCCACGCTTTTGAAACTCGACAACATGAACGTGAGCAACCACTCTACCAAGAACGCCTTTGTGAAAAACGTCATCCTTTAGACATTCTAGCTTTGCATGAAAAATTCTGGAGATTAAATCTGGGCGATCTTGAGGCGTTTGTCCGGGAGAAAGCTCGTTGATTATCTCCGGCCACGAAGGATTGCACGTCATTGTTAGGAAAATATCTGGCTTTCCAAAATTGCGCACAACTGCCATAGCATCCTGATACCTCTGGTACATATCTCTGGGACTTCCGATGAAAGATGATGGTAAGATTGTTCTACGTCCCACATTACCTGTAAAATGATTAAATAGAATTACCTTATTATAAGTACGGTAGAACTCTAAGCCTTTAAAGGTGACTTTCTATCAAGTTTGATTGATTTTATATGTACCTGCATCGTTTTCACCACTGTATAAACAATCTTGTAAACCTTGATAATGCTCGGCCCTAATATCACTTTGGTGGGACCGAATCCAGCGCAATTTTTGTGTTTCAACTTTTATGTACATATCAACCATGTATTGTTGTAGTAAACGCCCAGCATGTAGTAGTACGGAAGGTGTGTTACTGCGTTGCTGCATATAAATTTCTAAATTAGCAAGTAGATATTAAAATAGGATTTATATTATGTGTTGTTATATTTGTTTTACCTGAAGCAAGTATGAGTAGTAGTCGCAGCAGCTAGTTCGTTCTGTGCGTTCAAGTAGTTCGTCTCCACGCCAACCGTATGTCCCGTGCGGTAGTAGTAGAGGATACTGTAGAGGGTCGTAATAGCCAGAGTACTCCTTGATAGATATTAGATTGCCTGAAGTTGTTTCGATGAGTATGTCTCTATCGTTGGTTTCCATAAAGTCATCAGCTCCTACTAAGATAGCCGCAACCTGTGATGCCGTTGGGAGTGAGTACTGACGCTCAAATGAAGGCCTCTCCTTAATTAATAATCTACACTGTTGAAGGTTTGGTTGTTTTGCAAGCTGCCTGAAAGTCTGTACGAAGGGGTTTATCGCATCCAGTATGCTGGAGATCTTTTCAAGTGTTGGGATATGAAGTCCTGGACTCTCGAGCAACCTATTCTCAACTTCATGTTCAGTGTCGTAAATGAACATTTGCAAGTAACGTGGGCGAGCACCATTTTCTGGGAGGAGAGAGCCAATCTTGTGATATATTGCACCGTGCGCTCTAAAAGTGTAGATGCCCTGATTAAATGCTGGCACATTTTCATCAAATGTGACTCCCATAGATGTGAAGGAGTATACATGGTTGTAAGCACGTATATTCTGTCTAAAGTTGCGTGCTTCGGTAGTTTGTGCAGTGTACAGTTCAAGTAGCTCAGGCGGCGCCGAGATATTAGGTAGATTCACTAAACCTCCTTTGCAGCATAGAGTTGATGTCTCAGTGTGGAACAATTTTGCATGACAATGTGAACAAATAGTAGGGGAAGATAGTGTGACTGTGGGCACATTAAGTGCGGGGTAACAGTTTCTTGCTGTGAAATGAGTTGTCGTTCTTCGATTTATGTTGTTGCCTGCATGTTAACATGGAGAATTTATTACGCAACAGTTGTGATTAATAGGTTCGAAATGTTGAAATTGCACAGGCATAAGGGAAACTACCAAGAAGGGTAGACGGCCCCGTAGACATCTCTACTTCGGCTTCGTTTGTAGTTCTTTGTTCTTGTAGACGTGCACTTCTTCGTTGAGTTTGTGTTTGTATGTTTGCTTGACGTCTTCTAGTACTTGATTCTCCACGCTCTAGTGTTAGTGTATGTGGAGTCGGTGGATGTTCAACATAAGGTGTTGTGGGATTACTTGTCAGCATGTTATTAGTTTGCTGTTGTTCGGAGAGATTCTCTGTTGTAGCGGTTGTTCCCATTAGTTGTTGAAGTCGTCGTGCTTCTCTTCTTCGAGCATTTGTTGCGTCACGTCGGTCTTGCGATGATGCATACATTCGTGGCCTTCCTCTTGGCCGATACGTTCCCGGTGGCAAGCCGGTGGTGTTTGCTGCATGTAGATGCCGAAGCTCGCGTCTTCTTTCAGCACGTGCTTGAAGCTGAGCAGTCGTCGGCATCTACATTTGGCGGACATAGCAATATCAAAAATAAAATTTAAAACAAAATGCTTAGGCCAAAATGTATTTATGTGTCTTCTACAAACATATCGTAAATACTTCAAATTGTATATAAGCTAAAACAGATCTTTTAACATCAAATTGTGCAGGTTCTAAACTTCCATATAATCACGGCATCATATATTTTGGTATGAGAAATTCCTAGACTGCCTCCCTCTTGCAGTTCAATTTTATATTAAATAGGGATCTAAAATATAAGACCAAAGGAAATCAGAAACCAGCAAGGGAAGATATACTGAAATCAGATGGACAAAGTAAATCAAATGAATTAGCGATCATGCCAAAAGGCTAATTTCTCGAGAAAAGAAAATATCATACATGCCCATAGTGGTGTTCGATTGTGTTATTTTGATGGAGAACAACTTGTACAATTGCACAGGACCGTAGTGTAACGGTCCGAGGTCCGCACAACAACCAAAACCACCGGCCAACCAAAATATCATATATTTTTAACCTCTGTTCCTCCTAGCAATGTGATTTAAGCAAAACTGTAACAGTTTGTTCAAAACTTTCAGTTTTTGATTTTGTTACAGTTCGTGTTTTTAACGTACAGTTTTTGATCTAAGTACATTTATGTCATTCCCATTTCTGATTTCGTTTGTGATTTTGAACAGTTTGTGATTAGGATTTTGTTACAGTTTTTCATTTCGTTTCAGTTTTTGTTTTGTGATTTAGGGTGTTTAACTTATAGTTTGTGATTTAGGGTTCTCACAGGCGATGCAAAAATCTGCATATTTGATTAACTTACAGTTTCTGATTTCATGTTAAAAATACATTCAGGGTTTTCCATTTTTGAAGATCGCCAGGTTTTTCGTTCTCAATTATAATCCAGCATAGCCGAGGTACCAGCATATAACAATTAGCTATATAACAAATAGCTAGATTTATAAGAAATTATTTTATAGAAATCCCTAGAGTTTAACCTGCATTTGAAAGAGATGCAAAATCCCCAAACCTGTACATCGAAAGAAATAAAGAGAAGAGTCGCCCTCCAAAGATCGACGTTCATGAGGTTCATATATATTTATAAGCGCAGGTTCATATACAATCATAAGTCAAGGTATTTGAAAGAGATGCAAAATCACAAAAAAGGGGAATGTGAATCGAAATCCCAATCGAAAACAGAAATGGAGAGAATAAATCAAGAGAAATCGAGAAAGAGGGGAGTGTATGAGATTTTTTTACCGATGATGTTGGTCCCTGCTTGAACAGAAGTTGGGTGTATTTTTAGATCTGGAAATGGAGATATGTAAATGAGTGAAGAGCAATAGGGGACAAATATGCAAGAGCAACAGGGAACAAATAAGGCAGTTGAATTAGAATACCTGGCGATGTTGATGCTGCTTCAAATGGCATGAGAGGGAGAAAATGCTGGAAGAACCCTGGAGGAATTTTTTGCATAGAGAGGTGGCCGATGCAGATTTATCGCAGGAAAGAGATCACCAGTGGGAGGCGCTGCGATGAAGAGCGAAGGGTTGGAGGAACATCAGGGGAGGCGCAGTCGGACAACGAAGTGGCTTCCGTTTGACAATGGAAACTCCGGCTAACATGCTCTTCTGTACTCTGGCGAGGCCCTAGATGATTTGCGAAGGAGGAGATGTCGCGGAATGAAGAGCGGCGCTGTTAGAGATGGAAGTGGCGAGGGTTTTGTTTATACCGTGTATTTAATCAAGCGAATCCTTTGTTTAGATGAACGGCTCTGATGTATTTCATGTCTTATTTACCTTGTCATGGAACCTAAAGTGATACTTTTTTTTAATATAGTATAGATATATATATATGTGTATGTGTATGTATGTATATATATATATGTGTATGTATGTATATATATATATGTGTATGTATATATATATATATATGTGTGTACATAGATATATATATGTATATATATACACAGATATATATATATATATATATATATATGTATATGCATATGTATATATATATATATATATATATATGCGTACATATATATATATATATGCATATATATATATATATATATATGCATACATATATACATATGTGCATATATATATATATAATGAGTGGCGGCTATGGAAATTTTCGGCCAAGTTTCATGTTGACAACTTGATCTTGTATGTGAACTCTTGGCCGCAGCAGCGGGATATTGCACGTAATCCCACATAGGCCTGTCGTAATCCTACAAAATAGAAAATATAAGATTCAGAGCGTGAAATATTATTTTTACGAAATATTATAAAAAACAATGAACAAATATGATGATTTATTTAAATATCTAATAAGATAATATCCCTAAATGATAACTAAATTATTAGTCATCAAACACATCCATACTTAAGCTTTTGTTATTCCAGAACAAAAGAATGAGAGTATTCATAACACATTAATAAAAATTTTCAATTAAACTAAAACTTATTTAATCAAAAGAAAGTTAAGAATAAAATTTATGAATTTACAAATTATGTCCTAAATTATGAGTCTCAATTGAAAAAGAGTAAGAGATTTAACCAAGATTTCTCAAGTAAAATAACTAGGTAGCAAGATCAGGTTTTGCAAACATAATTAGATTAGAATTAAATCAACTCTTTACTTAAAAGTGGCTTAAAAGAAAAATTCAAACTACTATTTATGCTCTCACAAAATTCTAATTTAAATCTAAGACAATTTCATTGGCTGACGGGATTGGGAAAGCAAAAGATATGAAGAGGTCTTTAATTGAAGGTGATGAATTTTATCCTCTCAACTCATTATCCCCTTTTTATATAGTATATGTAATACAAGAGAATGATAGACTATTATCCTATCATTTTTCACGGCATATGGACATTTTTTTTCTCTCTTCATATAAATTTTATTTTTGGGTTGCATATGTTTACCAGAGAATAAAGAACTAACATCTCTTTATTCTCATGACATATGATCTAACAAAAGGAGAAAAGAAAAAATGCATATGTTTACCAAGGTATAGAGAATTTTATCTTCTTATCCCCATGACATATGTTCTAAGAAGAAAAAAAAAGGAAAATGTTAAACAATTTTTAGATTTAAGTTAAAACTCAGAGAACAACTATAGTAAGTTGAGATTTCCTAAGCGTCTAGAACATAGAGTGAGAATAATTAAAATCTAAAGCTGTTAAATAAAGAACCACAAAATTGAAACTAATTAGAATTAAAGAGAAAAAGTACTAAAAAAACTACTCTAAATAAATTAAAATCATAAAATATTTCTTAAAGCTAAATCACATAAAAATTAAATCTAACAAACCATGATAAAATAGAAGATTAATAAATTAAAAATAGTAAAAATGTTTATGAATAACATCAAATTAGATTTTTGGAAATAACAAAAAGCGAAGTGATAGTTTATTAAACAAATTTTGTTTAAAAAAAATCTTTGAAATTAAATGGCTCACCTCCATACTTAAAATCAAACATTGACTTCAATGTTTAAAACTAATTATGCAAGAGAAAAAGAATTATGATAAAACAAATGATAATGATACTTTTTTTGTGAATTTATTTAAAAATATCATAAAGAAAGAGATAAGCAAGGGGTGTCTCCCAAGAACGCTTTATTTTTGCCGTCTTTGAGCTAGACGGTTAAGGGTTAGCTAAATGGATATTTAAATTTAAAGTGTATGGGCAACTCCTTTAATTCTCACTGCGGGGTACAGACCAAAATTTTTTGCCTGGTGACTCCTCCGTTATATCCTTGATTCTTATTTTGTTGTCCGTTAATTTGAAAATGTAATTCCAAATTACCTATACATACCTGAGGTAATTTGGAAATTCGGAGATGAGCGGCAAATGGATCGTCGAAGTTGCTTAATTGCAACGGCTCATCTACTGCATGAGAATCGTTAGAATAAGAAGAATAAAAAATAAATGTGACAGAAACAATTTCACAAGTAGTCTCTTGTGAAAGAGAAAAATTAAGTCCGGTTGTGTACTTTATAAAATTAAATTGCTACCCAGAAAATCAAACGGAATACATTCATGAGGCAAAATATTTTCATGAATTAAATTTTCAAAAATAATAGTTGGTGTGTAATGAAATTCATAAAAATTTTGAGTGGAATTGGGCGAAGATGAAAAGGAAATATGTTCATCTTCAATTTCGTTCGACGTCTCCATACTTATCGATTTTTTGTTCGAAAAGACTTCTTGCTCCTGTGAATAATTATCTAAATTGGAGTAAGGAAATCCGACAAATTCCCAATATTAGAAAAATGAAATTTTTGTGGCGCAAAGATGGAGGAATGTAAGTCTTGAATGAATTAATTTTCTTCATCGCACCGAAGACTGTTCGGGTGATCACACCACCATGAATAGTTTACCTCGGTGGATGAAGAAAATTCATTAGAGTTATGATTATTATTAGAAAAATCATTTTTATTGAAATTGGTAAAATTACTTTTGCAAAAATTTTTAGAATCATCTACATAAAAATTTTGAAAATTATTTTTTTTATTAAAATTTTGAAAATTGGAAGAACATGAAACATTTTCATAATCAAAATTTTTCTCATAAAAAGTAGACAAATTATTTTCATAAGGTTTAAATAAATAGTTTTTATTAGAACAATTATTTTCATAATTATTATACAAATTATTTTCAGTTTTAAAATTTAGAGAAATATGAGTTTACATATAATAATAATTATGACAAATTTTTTTATTATATAGATTTTGAGAATAATTATTATCATATTCATTGGAAATATTATTTTGAATATAATAATGCGAATTAAAATAAAAACATTCCCCACTATAATGATTTTCACCACAAAAATAACAAATAATATTTTGCTCTCTTGCAGCTTCCAATATATTTAATTTATTTTGAAGTTCATCAAGGGTAGCCGCCAATTGGGATAACATTTTATAAAAAAAAAACCGTTACTCCACTGAATGAAATTTGAATGAAAGATAGAGCAGTGAATTGAGGGTGGATGAAGAGAATGATAAAATTATTATAGGATTACTTTAATATTATAATTATATATATAAATTTTTTTCAAACAACGTGTTAAGTTAGTCCCGGACTTCCCGAGGTCTATCCTGTGAAAGGTTCGCACCGATACTAGAGGGTGTGCTGGGATGACAAGCTCAAACCGTCCTTTCCGAGAATTTAGATCGCGCTCTTTAAATTTTTTTTTTAAAAAGGTGTAAGAAGAAAGAGAACGATAAAATTAATAACTATTTCTTTTTCAAATTATCGACCAAGGTCCCCGACAACGGCGCCAAAAACTTGATTGCGCAAAACTATATCCGCAAACAACAACGACAAGTGTACCGTATCGAGAGTAGAATAAGTTTAAAGAAAACAAAGTCGTATTAGACTCGAGATGGTTGAGTAATTCTATTTTGAAAATCGTTATTATTTTATCAATTAAAACTTGGATTTGGGATTGTGAATAGTAAAGACTAGAAATATTAATGAATTTTCTTCGATGTGTTAAAAGCTAGTGCCCGATCTTTGAATCACCTCGGTAAATTGAAAATATCGAAATGAAAATAGAATGCAATTCTCTTGTTGAAGAGGCTTTGACCGTGGAGGTTCCCAAAGCATGAACACCCTTCTTTCGAAGATTAGGTTCAACTAAGCTTAGGTGTATCGACCGAACTTTCGTTCTCAAATCGCATCGCCTAAGACTTGCTTTAGGTAGTGAACCTCGCTATTGGTTTTTACTCTAATCCGGAAGAGTTACGTCGTACTCTCTCTCGAGGGTTGCATTCTTCTCTTTTTACCAATGAGTGATCAATTCGCCTTACGAGCCTCTCGACCAACTAAAGAGCGAAAATTATTTTGAAAACTGTATAAAATATGTAACCTCAATGAATTGATCAACGGTAAATTGTAAGCGTTCAACAATTTGAGAAAAACAAAATTAAAATCATCGCGAAAATTATCTCATCCTCGGATCATCTCGATCGAGCACTATAGAGATTAGTTACTCATGAAGATGGGGGAAATCATTATTATAAAATGCGACATCATAAAAAGGAGAAATGAGGTGACAAGAGTCAAAAATTGAACTAGAATTATTTTTTTAAGTGAAGATAAAACTTGAACTTTTGTTTCTAGAAGAAATAGGGAGGAACAAAGTGAAGTAATCAAAAAGACGTACAAGATTATTGAACAAAACAAAGTCAGAAAAACGAGGTAACTTGACTCCGTCTAAAATGAAATTCTCAATATCGGCCCTTGGAATAGAACTCTGGAATGATTTTTCTAGTGTAGAATGCCTCCTCCATGCCCAAAATAATCAGATATTTATAATCTTATTATTCACAAACGGCTGAAGTAATTTTAATTGGCCGTTACTGTTCATGCTACAGTACCGGCCAATTGAATTTAATTCAGCCGTTTCATTCTTCAGTCCTGGTGATGAGCTGGAGGCGTTACAGGTTGAGGTGGCAGCTCTTGGCGGAATCTATGGAGGCGGGAACGGTGATGGCGGAGGCGTTTCTTTTCTTTCATGCACAGCTGGTGGGTTGAGGTGGGTGCATGAAGGAGGTTGAGCTAGATTGCTGATGTGGCGAGCTGCTGTTTGGAGGAGTTGCTGGAGCATCCAGGAGGTTTAAATTATATATATATATATATTTATGGGATATTATATTATACAAATATATATATATATATATATATATATATTTATATTTATGGGATATTATATTATACAAATATATATATATATATATATATATATATATATATAAAACGAGTGGCGACTATGGAAATTTTCGGCCGAGCTTTATGTTGACAACTCGGTCTTGCATGCGAACTCTTGGCCGCAGCAGCGGGATATTGCACGTAAACCCCCATAGGCCCACCGTAATCCTACAAAATAGAAAATATAAGATTCAGAGTGTGAAATATTATTTTTACGAAATATTATAAAAAACAATGAACAAATATGATGATTTATTTAAATATCTAATAGGATAATATCCTTAAATGATAACTAAATTATTAGTCATCAATACGCATACGTACATACGCATACGTACATACGCATACGTACATACGCATACGTACATACGCATACGTACATACGCATACGTACATACGCATACGTACATACGCATACGTACATACGCATACGTACATACGCATACGTACATACGCATACGTACATACGCATACGTACATACGCATACGTACATACGTATGTATGTATGTATATATGTGTATGTGTATATATATATGAGTTTGGAGAGTATACACTCGAGCTAAATCAAGGAAAAATAGTGTGAGTTTAGTTCTTTGAGATTTTGAGCCCCGAATGTTTCTCATTTGAAAAAGTGATCAACATCATCGAGATCTACAACTTTCATGTTTACGAGTCGTCCATACATATTTTCGGCATGACTTTTTTCGGGGCCCAAATCGGAGGCCTAAACGGCTTCAAATCAAAAAGTGATCAACATGAAAGTTTTAGATCTCGATAAGATCTATAACTTTGATGTTGTTCACTTTTTCAAAGGGGATATATATATATATATGTATCCGCGATGTGGAAATAACCTATACAGGAGAGGGATCTCCTAATGGGCCAAGGAAGTGGGCCTTTATATTGTGTTTTTATGCAAATATTTCTTCTATAGTGTAGAAAGTATTGATAATTAGGATATCTACATCATTCACAAAACTGACAACATTAATCATGAAAATTAAATTATAAAAAACACTAAGAACTTCAGATGTAACAACCTCATCTAGCTGGTCCAAACATGAATAATCAAGAGTCTGCCTAATTTAAACATGAATGTAATCCTGAATAAGTTATATCATAGGGAATATGATGCTATGGGTTCCCACTATCCATCGTTGGTTATGTTACACCTATTTAATTACGAGTCTTTTATGTTATTTCGAGGGTTATGAGTCGAGTCATAATATTTTAGTATTTCACGCGTCTTTTTTATGTTGGGAGTTCTTTATACTCATGCCACTTGTAGTGTTATAAGTAGGCCCCTTGGGCCATTGTGTGAAGTATGAAATGAATTAAAGCAAGCTTTCTTCATCTCTCAAAGTTCTACTCTCTAGTTCTCATCTTCTTCCCATTTGTAGGGTTAGAGTTGAGCAAGGTTTCCCTTCTCCCTCTCCCCTCGCATTCTCCACGGGTTGAACTCAGCTCCCCTGACATATCCACCTCCACCTCCAACTACGTTACGGGCTAGGCACATAACATCTTGGTATCAAAGCGCACCTGTCCTCCTATCTTCGACACACGGTCCAGACACAACAGATCCTCGATCCTCCTATATAGGCTCGTGTGTACCCAACCCACCTCTTCTTCGTTCTACCATTTCCAGCCTGCGAGCTCCTCCCTCGGAGGCACCCGAGTTTCCTTGTCTACACGCTACATCAACACCATACGCTCGAATCTCAACTGCCCTCGTGACGCTCAATGAGATCATTGTTCTTTGCAACGAGACCCAGTTATGCACCAAGCGCGATGATCGACCATCTATGTCACCTCCTTCTCCAATGATCTCGCAACGATCACTCCCACCAGATCCTTCTATCCCTTTTGAAGCACGCAGAGGATCAGTCGGCGCACACCCTCATGTCCTCCATCCACCCATCACTGCCGTCTGGAGCCCTACTGTGCTTGTTCCTTGTTTGAGCCATGCGCCCTGCTGTTGCTCCATGTTTCTGGATCCCATACAATAAGGAGCCGCACACGTCAGAGCCCTTCTCGTGAACCGTGGTTGTATTATTTTAAAGCCTGTGCATGACGTTTAGCCTGATTAATTATGTAATTCTTATTTTGATTAATTGATTAATTAATTACTACGGCCTGATGACGAGCTCCTGCGATCAAGACACTCTCCGTTCGATGCTCTAAAGTTTACTGGAGGCGTCGACGTCCTATGACGCAACACTTGCGTGATTTACCGCCAGGATTAACCACTGCTTTGGGGGTATGGTTCCACTAGAGCCTCCATTGATCCCACCACAGCCGTCCTCGATTCCACCTACACTCGAACAAGTTCCACCCTTCGCTGTTGTTGTCACTGCACCATTGCCTACGGTTTTGCCCTCTTAGCAGTTCCCTCCTTCAGCCTCGATACCTCCACTCCCAACAGTGGTGCCGCTAGGCCACAAATTGTGTCGCCTCCATTCCTCACGTCGGTCTTCATTTTGTAGCCCGCGCTCCAGTCATATGTTTTGGTGGTCCCTTTCGATCCATTCCTTCTGAAGTCCGCACCCACATCGACACCACGAAGGCTAACATTCAGTCCGGTCCTCCATCTTCCTCGACTATCTGCGCCCTTTGTTTGATGGTCTTCTTTCCACAAGTGCTCCTGCCATGCTATATTCCCGCAATCCGTCGTGATACCTATGCCCATGATGATGGGCCTCCACTCGATGCCACCGCCGCCGCCACAACAACACACTATTGGAAGTTGTTATGTCGCGGAATTTAGGAGCCAGACAGTCAAATCACTTGAGCCTCGTTCATGCTCGAGGACAAACTCGATTTTGAAGGGCGGGTGGGATGTTATGGATCCCCACTATTTGTCGCAATTATGTTACGCATATTTCATTTTGAGTCTTCATGTATGTTATTTCGAGTTGTATGAGTCAAGCCACAATGTCTTAGTATTTCGCACGCCTCTTTTATGTTGGGGGTTATTTACACTCATGCCACTTGAAGTTGAAGTGTTATAAGTGGACCCCTTGGGTCATTATATGAGGTATGAAATGAATTAAACCTAGTTTCTCTTTATCTCTCTAAGTTTCACTCTCTAGTTCTAATTTTCTTCCTTATTTTTTAGGGTTAGGGTTGAGCACGGCTCCCTTTCTTCCTCTCCCCTCACATTCTCTGCGGGTTGAACTCGGCTCCCCTTGTATCTCAACCTCAGCCGCCACCTCTGATGATGTTACCCGCCGTACCCATAACATCTACCACTTATTCTTCCTCATTAGAACTAAAATAATTAATTGTCTAATAAACAAAATTGATAAATTAACGATTGTCATAAAATGAAAAATATCATCATCCTTCGTCTGCATATGTTCACCCTCAGGCAGGAGAAACTCATCATTGGTGTGAAAATCTTGGTGGTCTGTTGATAGATTTTAGAGCAATTTTTGGATAAATTTTTCGCGACAATTGAGTAAAAACAGTCATGCACTTTCTATAATGTGCCAAAAAACATCTATTCTGTGTTGTGAACTTCAGCCACCATTAATTCCATCAGACATTGACTTCTCGGTCCCAGTAAATGACAATGTCTCTAGATAAACTATATCTAAATAATCTCTCCTACAAGCTGAGAGGTTTGCAGAGTTGCTGTAGATGTGAATTTAATAAATAAGCATTAGTCCTCAATTAACGTAGTACATAGAAAGGACCTGATTTTCTTTCTCAACTTGTCATAAAGTGCCAACAAGGAATTATTATCTCCTAATTAATCCATCCAGTATGAAGTCTACCTCCTCGAAAAAATAGTTTTTGTGGTCTTATTAACAACTGATTTTTATTTGACATTTGATATACCGAGTTTCTCAAGATTTCCTTTTGAACCTTTTGGATTTGCTCTCTAATTTCATTAGCTTCAACATTGATTCAATCGTAAAAAGAAATAGCGTATGGCCGATAATTTGGGGAATAAGTTGTTCATAAAGGATCTTAAATGACGTCTATCTAGTGGACGATTTAGGGAAATATTAATTTCTTTTGAGTTGATTTTTCTTTCGCTAGATGTTAAACCAGATTACCAAATTCTTGTTCACTACAATGTTTTCTCATTTATTTGTCGATGATGTGTTGTAAATTGAAGTGTTGTTACTATTTTCATCCATAATCTTCTCTAAACATTATTTGAGAATCTAGTGCCACTATCTGAGGTACAATGAAAAAATATAGGCTCTGTGTTAGAGAATACTAGGAGAAATGATGTATTGGCCCATTAACTTGGCCCATGTTGGATTTAATGTTTAGTCCCACATTGTTTGTATAGCTAGATCTTACCCTCTTCTCTCCTATATATTTGTACTCATACTTGTTTTTTGGGTATTCAAGAAGTATATACAAGGTTTGGACCTTTCTCTACATGGTATCAGAGCCATACGGTCCGGCCCGTTCTTTTCTAACCGCCCGCTCCTTCTGCTAACCGGGCGGCTTGTTCTCCTGCTTATCCGCAGTGTCTTGCGGCCTCCTCCCTTTCTAACCGCGGCTTCCCGCGCGGTTATGTTTTTCTAGCCGATATGCTCTGTGTTAGAGAATACTAGGAGAAATGATGTATTGGCCCATTAACTTGGCCCATGTTGGATTTAGTGTTTAGTCCCACATTGTTTGTATAGCTAGATCTTACTCTCTTCTCTCCTATATATTTGTACTCATACTTGTTTTTTGGGTATTCAAGAAGTATATACAAGGTTTGGACCTTTCTCTACATGGTATCAGAGCCATACGATCCGGCCCGTTCTTTTCTAACCGCCCGCTCCTCCTGCTAACCGGGCGGCTTGTTCTCCTGCTTATCCGCAGTGTCTTGCGGCCTCCTCCCTTTCTAACCGCGGCTTCCCGCGCGGTTATGTTTTTCTAGCTGCTCCTCTCTCTATTTTTCTCGTGGCTTCCACCTCCTCCCCCGTTCCCTTTTATAAATCTCTCGGACACGTGGGTCCCTCTCCCCCTACTCGCCGTGGTCTGTTCCTCTACCCGCCTTCTCTCTTCTCCCCTCTCTTCTCGCGCGGCTTCCTCTCTTAGTCGCTGCACCTTCTCTTATTCGCTGTGGCTTTCCCATCCGTTGCTTGTACCGCATCTTGGTCGCAACATCTTTTCTTGTCGCTGGTGTGCTCACCGTAACCGTGCGGTCTTCCTTGTTTAGTCACTGCAGTTTCCTTACCCACCGCGGCTTCCCTACCCGCTGTAGTTCCCCTGTCGCTGCGTGCTTCTCGCGCGGTCTTTTCTTAACCACTGTGGCTTCCTTAGTCGCTGTGGTTTCCTCTTTGCTTGTTCGCTGCGGCTTCTCTACCCGCCGCGGGCTCCGCATCTTGGTCGTGACCTCTTGTCGCTGGTGTGTTAACACCGAGATCGTGTGGCTTTCCCTATTCTCTCTCACGGTGGCCTCTCTTCTCTAACCGCTTCGGGTTGTATGTTACAGTCTGTTTCTATCCGCCCGGTAGAGTACCGGTTCTTCTGGCCCCTTCTACCTTCTGACCGCTGCGGCTAGGAATTCTCTCCTTCCGGCTACTTACCGTTGTGGCCTTTGTCTTCCTGCTGCGGCTTTTCTCTTCCTGCGGCTAGACCTTGTCTTTTGCTCTTGTTGCGGTCTGCCTCTAACCGCCCAGATGTCTTTTCTTCTCGACTTGGCTGTTCGCGCGGTCTGCCTGCGGCTTCTCGTTTATGCCGCTATTCTTGTTACGGTCTGCTCCTAACCGCGCTGTCTAATTGACCTGGTTGCGGTTTTCTCCTAACCGCGCTGCCAGCTCAGTTTTTTTACCTCCGCGGCTTGTTTCTATCCGCTGAAGACAGTTTCTTACCGCGCTGGTCGTGACCTTTCTTGCCGCTGGTGCGTTGTCACAGTGACCGCTGCGAACTGTTCCTTGCAAAGATGATCAGTTGCCCTCCGGGCTCTGTGGTGTCTATTTTCGATGGTGGTACCTCCTGCCTTGCTCATAGCTCATCCTGGATTTTGGATTCCGGGGCCTATCACCACATTACCTCACGGAAACCACCACAATATTTGGACTCCATGCATCCCAAGTTCATTACTGTTGCTAGTGGGGACACAATTCCCGTTTCTGGCGCGACAAATATTCACCTCACTCCCTACATTACTCTTCGCTCTGCCCTTCATGTTTCAGGCTCTCATTTCATTCTTCTCTCCGTTAGTCGACTCTCTACTGACCTTGATTGTGATGTAATTTTTTCTTTCAACTTGTGTGTTGTGCAGGATCGCAAGACGCAGACTATCATCGTGAAAGGGCATCTGTCGAATGGTCTCTATATCCTTGACCCCTCTCCCCCAATGGTGTTATCCTCTATTAGCTCTGTTGATTGGCATCGACGTCTTGGTCATGCCCCTCTAAACATACTCAGAAAATCTCTCCCCGACGTGTCCCTCCAAGAGTTTACGTGTGAGTCATGTATCTATGTGAAACATCATCGGTCTACGTTCTCACCACATACTACTCGGAGTCCTGCTCCCTTTAACCTAGCACACTCCGATATTTGGGGACCCTACAAAACTGCGAGTGTTTTTGGATATCGTTACTTTGTCACATTTGTAGATGACTACTCATGGGTGACCTGACTGTATCTCCTTCGTGACCGCTCTGAATTACCTGGTGTATTCCGTACCTTTTTCATTGAAACTCGCAACCAGTTTTCCATTACAATTAAAACCCTCCGCACCGATAATGCCCATGAATACACTAGTCATGCCTTTGCACACCTCTGTACTGAGTTTGGGATCATCCATCAAACATCTGGTGCCTATACCCCCAAACAAAATGGTGTTGCTGAACGCAAGAATCGACACCTGCTTGAGGTCACCCGCTCTCTTATGATTCACATGAATGTTCCCAAACAGTATTGAAATTTTGCGGTTTCTACTGCCTGCACTCTTATTAACCGCATGCCTTCCTCCATTGTCAATTTTGCGGTTCCCTTCAATCTTCTTTTTCCCTCCAAACTTCCTTTCTCCATCACACCTCGCGTGTTTGCCTGCGTGTGCTTTGTTCATCATCTTGGCCCATCCACTGACAAACTTGCTCCACGTGCCAATAAATATATGTTTGTGGGTTATTCTCGGACTCAGAAGGACTATGTTTGTTTTCTCCCAAAGATCGCAAGGTTGTTACTTCTGCTGATGCCACCTTTCTCAAAGATTAGCTATATTGCTCTCAACCAGCTGATTCTCCACTTCTGCCACCTCTTCCGCGACCTGCTATACCTGTCTATTCAAACCTTCCACAGCTCCTTCCCACACCAATCCCACCTAAACCACCTACCCTTCCCACACCAATCCCACCTAAACAAACTATCCCTCCCACACCAATCCTACCTAAACCACCTATCATCTGTACGTACACTCGACGCTCTTCTTTGTCTACTACCCTACGAGAGATGCCCTCCGCTAATGATGTTTTGTAGCCTGCGGATCCGGCAACAGGTTCCACTGCCCACCCGATGGCAAACTATGTCTCTTTTCACCGCCTCTCTTCGGAAATCCGGAAAAGTGCACTTTCTTTATCCTCTATTTCCACCCCTAATTCTGTGCAGGAGGCTCTCCAACATTCTAGGTGGCAGGTAGCTATGGACGAGGAAATGTCTGCTCTTTGGGCAAACCACACTTGGGATTTAGTCCTGTTTCCTCTTGGACAATCTTGTGTGGGATGTAAGTGGGTGTTTGCTGTCAAACAGGGTCCGGATGGGACGGTTCACCGTTTGAAAGCTCGTCTTGTAGCTCGCGGTTTCACTCAACAACAAGGTCTGGACTATGATGAGACTTTTTCTCCAGTCGCTAAACTCAATACTGTTCGCGTGTTGATCTCCCTCGCTGTTCACCGTCACTGGCCCTTGCACCAACTGGATGTCAAAAATGCTTTTCTTAATGACGATTTACAGGAGACCATTTATATGCAGCAATCTCCCGGGTTTGAGACCATGGGGGAGCCTCTTGTCTGTTGTCTGAAGAATTCTCTTTATGGTCTCAAACAGTCTCCTTGGGCATGGTTTGACAAATTTAGTGAGACTGTTAGTGCTGTTGGGTTCACTCGGAGTTCGTCTGACTTCTCTCTGTTCACTCGTAATCGTTCAACAAGCACAGTAATTCTTTTGGTTTATGTGAATGATATTCTGGTTGCAGGAGATGATCTTTCAGGAATACGGATGATCAAATAACATCTAGCAACTGTGTTTCAAACAAAGGACTTGAGAGGCCTTCGATATTTTCTTGGTCTCAAAGTGGCTCGGAGACCTGATGGACTTGTGTTATCTCAGAGAAAGTACCGTCTTGACTTATTTCATGATGCGTGCTATTCTGGATGCAAGCCTGCTGATACTCCCATGGATATCAATCACAAGCTTTGTGCTCATGCCTCGGACTCCAATTTGCTCATTTTGAATCCAGAGTATTATCGTCGTCTTGTGGGAAAGATGATATACCTCACTGTTACTAGACCTGATATATCATTTGCTGTTGGAGTTGTCAGTCGATTCATGCATAAGCCATGTATCTCTCATCTTCAGGCTGTCGAACATATTCTTTGAAACTTGAAGACTTCTCCTGGACAAGGGCTTGTATACAAGCCCTCTTCGTCTCCCTTATCTCTGATTGCATACTCTGATGCTGATTATGCTGGCTCTTTGGATGACTGTCGTTCTGCAAGTGGATACTGCACTTATTTGGAGGACATCTTATTACATGACGCAACAAGAAACAGTTTGTGGTTGCTCGCTCATCTGCTGAGGTTGAGTATCGATCTATGACAGCTGTTGTGTCTGAGCTCACGTGGCTTGAGGGTCTCCTTGATGATCTAGGAGTCAAGCTCTCCTCACCTGCAACTTTATTGTGCGACAGTCAAGTTGCTATACACATTGCCAAGAATCCGGTCTTCCATGAACGGACAAAGCATATTGAAGTTGACTGTCACTTCATTCGGGAGAAGGTTCAGTTGAAGAAGATAGAGTTAACACATGTTCCTGCCGCTCAGCAAGTTGCTGATATTCTCACAAAGGCCTTACCACGACGTCTCTACTATCAGTTCTTGTCCAAGCTTGGTGCCTACGATTTGTACGCTCCAGCTTGCGGGGAAGTGTTAGAGTGTAACACCCCTTCCCAGTATTTCAGAAATCAGCCGTCCGGCCGGGTCAGCGATATAAAGAAAACTAGGAAACAGTATTAAAACTAGTATGCAGCAGGTAAAAGAAACATCTACTAAGAATTTAAGATTTACAACGGAAGCTAAGAAAGTAAACTAAGGGTAACCACATATCTCAAAATCAGGATTCACAGAGCCACTACACATGAATGGAAACGAAATAACTGAAAATCTGTATAACATTAAAAACATTAACCAGGTACATCGTCCATATCTACAAGTACATGCTGAAATAGAGTAAACTGAAAGTGAAAGTAACTACTAACTGACTCCACTTAACGCTCATCCTAGGCGTAGTTTCCCGCCTGGCTCAGCTGAAAAACATTGCCCACGAGGGGTCAGAGTAAAGAAAAATAACTCCTACTAGTGACACTAAAAACAGTTTTCATATGATGAATGCATGCCTTTAGAAAAAAATAGTTTTGTGTATTGAAAACATTTATGCTGTATGTTATGCATGCCTTCGCACTACTTTCTGCTCAAAACATCTATTTGTTCTAAGCACGCGACTTTTAGTTCACTAACCCAAGTCCTGACATTCACTAATTAGTGTACTGACTTGCGACAGGTCTATACACTAGTTCTAAGTGGCTTCTAACCTGCACATCTACTTGGAAGGCTCTAGGCAGAGTAACTCCTAACGCGCAACTGAAACTGGCGACCCGAGACCATCTTACGAACTCAATTGTTTTAGTGTCGCGCGAACACGGTCTCGAATCTACTAACTGTCTCAAAGGGAAGTAAACTCCCAAGACTATACTGCTCACAAGATACCATATGCCTTATGAGAAAGGTAGTGCGCCTTTACCGATCACGGAAAGACTTGTGTGCTCATTGACCTTTCGGTCTGATGCTACTCTGCTTGAGATATCTTTTTTGGTGTACTACTGAGCGACCCTTGACTTTCTTGTGATCGACTAGAAGGGACATTCACGCCCTTGGTCGGACAACCTCCAAATCTACGTACGCGGGTAAAGTTTCGTACCTAAAACAACTGTTCATAATTTGACTAAATAGGGTCATGGAAAAGGGCGTCATCCTACACGTTTTTCGCAACCATTTTCTTACCGCCACACTTTCCTATGCATGTTTATGATGCTTGTACAAAACTTACTCATGCATATACAAAATATAATTTTTGCTACGTCTAACTAACATGAATTAAATTTCCTTACAGCGGTGCTGCGGCGCTCGTAGACTCGGCGCGCCGACATTAGCTTTTCCGAAGGCAATTCTACTGCTGGGGATCTTCAGAAAACTGCCTCGACCCCTCCAAAGTCCTGCAATAAAGGGCAGCCCTAATTTCATAATTTTTCCCTTACAATTTTCCGGAGGAAAATTTCTATATAACTAGGGTTGTAAAATACAAGTGCTAAACTTCGGATATTACCTTAACGGGGAGGGGAGTGAGGCTCCCAAAATGCCCTACACAAATTCCGCGGTGGAACTCGAATCCCAAAACCTAAATAGGGCAAAGGAAATGAAAACTTAGTCTATCTTAACTTCCAAATCAACTGATTACCATGTAGGAATAAGGAGAATGGAGACATAGAACTCACCGGAACCACAATCGTTAACCTAGCCTTTGATTCCACCGGCTAGGGTTGAAACCCGGCACTCCTACGACTAAGGAATGAAGAGGAAGGCTTGCTGGCGCCTGCAGAGGAGGGAGGAGAAGTCAGATTTGACTTCTGGAGCGGTATCGGGCGGCGGCTAGGACAGCAGAGGCGTCGTCGGCTTGACGGAAAGCGGGCGTCGGGCTGCTGCGGGTGCGGCTCTTGCGGGAGAAGAAGATAGATCGGTCTGCGGTTCTTTCCCGTGAGAGGGAAGTGCGGGTTTTTATTTTGGGCTGCAGCGGTTTATTGATAACCGCATGAGGAGAGGGGGGGGGGAAATGCTATTGGCACCCCATTTCCACCAAAATACCACTTATTAAACGGCTATCGGCACACCCAAACTCACACTAATTCTTTTGAATACTAACCGAAAACGTCGCGCGCGTCGATTCTAAAATAACATGCGTTACGCATTATTCTTAACGCACTTAATGAACTAACGGTCGATGTCATTAGGAAAAGTAACATTATACCTTGACGACGCGCTGCCTCGTTCAAAATTCGTCGTGACTTGCCCCTACAAATTTTATATAATTTTTCGCGTCAGATTTTCGGATGTTACAAATCTCCCCTCCTAACAAAAATTTTTGTCCTTGAAAATTGTAACCATACCTGTTTCAAAGAGGAAAGAATAGTCTGCATTGCTCTTAAGTTCATCCTCTCGCTCCCAAGTATAATCTGGACGGCCACAGTTCATCTAAAGGACTTTGACCATATGAATCTCTCTATTTCCGAGCTTCTGAATCATTGAATCCATGATTCTGACTGGTCTAACCCCAATACTAAGATCTGTCTCAATTGGTGCTTCCTCGGTACTGATGATCTGGCTGGGATCTCTGACTGCTCTCCTCAGATAGGAGATGTGGAATACATCATGTACACCACTCATTTCCTCAGGTAAGGCCAACCTATATGCAACCTCACCAACTCTTTCCAGCACATCAAAAGGACCAACAAATCCGGGGCTCAGTTTCTTCATCCGCTTTATTCTAGAGACTCCTCTGACTGGTCTGACCTTCAGATAAACGTAGTCTCCAACACTGAACTCTACTGACCTGTGCTTCTGATCATGATACTTGGCCTGGCGATCCTGAGCTGTCTTCATACGCTCCTGAATAAGCTTGATCCTGTCAGTGGTCTTATCAATCCATGACTCCCTGATAGTAGATCTTTCCTCACTTTCAGCCCAACATAACGTTGTACGACAACGTCTACCATAGAGGGCCTCAAACGGTGCCATCCCAATACTCGTCTGAAAACTGTTGTTGTAGGAGAACTCCACAAGAGTAACATACTTCTCTCACTTTCCTCCAAAGTCTAATATGCACATCCGTAGCAGATCCTCCAAAGTCCTATTTGTGCGCTCAGTCTGTCCATCGGTCTGGGGATGGAATGTGGTGCTGAAATGTAACCTGGTACCCAATCGCTCCTGTACGTATCGCCACTCTCTGGAGGTAAACCTGTCATCTCGGTCTAAAACTATAGTCTTGGGAACACCGTGAAGTCGAACTATCTCGTCTACATATAACTGTGCCAGCTTCGGACCTTGATCCGTCTTCCTAAGAGGAATGAAATGAGCGACCTTAGAAAGTCGATCAACTATAACCCATAAGGAATCATTCCCACTCTGCGATCTCGGTAAACCATGAATGAAGTCCATGGATATATCCTCAAAAGTTCACTCGGGAATGGGAAGTGGCTGCAACTTGCCTCCAGGCCTTTGGCACTCGGCCTTAACCAACTTGCATGTCTCACACTTCCCTACATAATCTGCAACATCACTCTTCAAACCTGGCCACCAGACTACCTTCTTGAGATCTGCATACATCTTCGTGCTACCAGGATGTATAGAATATCTGGAATTGTGTGCCTCAAAAAGAATGTCCTCGCGAAGGTGACTAACATCTGTGATACACACCCTGCCATCATGCAATAATAACTCATCCTGAACAGAAAATCTCTCTTTCTGACCTGACTGCACTGAGATCCAAATCTCTGTCATCTTTGGATCCAAGGGTAGAGCTGTTCTGATTCTATTCTTGATGTCACAAGTAATCTCCATCCAACTCAACCTTGCAGAACCAAAACTACAAAGGGGAACAACGGTGATATCCAATCTCTCCAATTCCCGCACCAACTCCTTCTGCTGAGTGAGAAGGGAAAAACACGAACCTCTACGGCTAAGGGCATCAGCTACCACGTTCGCCTTTCCTGGGTGGTACTGAATGTCTACGTCGTAGTCCGAAAGAAACTCTAACCATCTACGCTGCCTCAAATTAAGCTCTCGCTGATCAAAGATATACTTGAGGCTCTTATGATCAGTGAAGATCTCGCAACGCACTCCATAGAGATAGTGCCTTCATATCTTCAGAGCATGTATGACTGCTGCAAGCTCTAAGTCATGCATGGGATAGTTCTCCTCATGAACCTTTAATTGTCTCGAGGCATAGGCTACGACCTTTCCATGCTGCATGAGGACACAACCCAAACCCTGACCCGAAGCATCGCTATAAATCTGAAACCCGCCAGACCCTGAAGGTAAACTCAAAATCGGTGCGGTCATCAACCTGTCCTTCAAGTCCTCAAAAGCCAACTCGCATTCAACTGTCCATACCAAGACCTTACCCTTCCTAGTGAGGGAAGTCAGTGGTAAGGCTATTTTTGAGAAATCCCTGATGAATCTTCTGGAATATCCAGCAAGACCCAAAAAGCTGCGAACCTCTGAAACTGTCGTCGGTCTTGTCCAATTCTTAATAGTCTCTATCTTCTTCGGATCAACACTAACCTCTTTCTGACTGATGATGTGACCTAAGAATGCAATCTCTAAAAGCCAAAACTCACACTTTGAAAACTTGGCATATAAATGGTTCTTCCTGAGTGTGCTCAAAACTATCCTGAGGTGTGCTGCATGATCTTCTGCACTCTTTGAGAACACCAAGATATCATCTATGAAGACGATGACAAAACGATCCAAGTACTCCCGAAATACCCTATTCATCAGGTCCATAAATACTGAAGGGGCGTTGGTCAGCCAAAACGGCATGACCACGAACTCGAAGTGTCCATATCTGGTACTGAATGCCGTCTTCTGAATATCCATGTCCCGAATCTTCAGCTGATGATAGCCGACCTCAGATCTAACTTGGAAAAAGTGCTCGCTCCCACCAACTGGTGGAATAAATCATCAATCCTGGGAATTAGGTACCTGTTCTTTACTGTCAGCTTGTTCAATTCACGGTAATCTATGCACAGTCTCATACTACCATCATTCTTCTTCACAAACAGTACTGGAGCACTCCAAGGTGAAGTACTGGGGCGTATAAAACCAAAATCATGCAACTCCTGCAACTGGCTCTTCAACTCTGTTAGTTCCCTTGGAGCCATCCAATAGGGAGATTTGGCTACCGGTGTAGCCCCAGGCTGCAAGTCTATCAGGAACTCAATCTCTCTATCTGGAGGGGCACCAGGGAGCTCTTCCGGGAAAACATCGGTAAACTCCTGCACCACTGGTACCTCTGCCAAGTCAGTCTTAGACTCCGCGCTCATCAGTACTACGAAGGTTTCACAACCTTTACTGATGCACCTTCTCGCTTGAACTGCAGATATGATCATCTTCACTACTCCCTTCAAGCCCTGAAAAGAAAAAGATGTCTGGTTGGGGCCCTCAAACTGTATCTGCTTCGCCCTACAGTCAATCCTGGCGTTGACTGCCGAAAGCCAGTCCATACCAAAAATCAAGTCGAATCCTGCTATAGGTAGCTGCAAAGCTTCCACGATAATCTCAGTATCACCAAACTGCACCGGAACCCTGCACTTATCTCTGGTCTACAGAAGGGATCCATTCGACATCATGACTTCCAGCGGTACTGTCTCTGGAAAGACTTCTAAATTCAGCTTACGCACTAGAGATTCTACGATAAACTAGTGCGAGACACCCGTATCAAACAGAATCTTGGAGGGTAAATTACGAATCATAAGGATGCCTACATGAATGATTTACAAAGGATGAAAAAGAGTGTCACTATGGAGGATCTAAATAACTTGTTAAGTAAATTAAACACTTATCAGTCACTACATCATCCTGATCATTTGCCTCTTGCTGACCAAGCCCATAAGCTCTGGGTTGCACTAAGTCTCGACCCTGCTGTGGTCTCCCATCAGTGATCAACAACGCTTTGCCCTTATCTATCCTGCTAGAGCCACCAACCTCGTACTTCGATTGCAGGAACAAATTACATTTAACATCTACTGAAATTACATAAATGTAATGAATACAACAAAACTTTGATTACCTGATTCGCACTAACTTCCTGACAGAAGCGAGCTATGTGTCCAGGTTGTCGGCACTTGTAACACACGCCAGCGTTGGCCAAACACTCTCCAGGATGACGACGCTGACACTTGGGATAAGTGGGGTAGTCCTTGCTCCTGTCACCAGACTGACCATTCTTCTTAGCCTCAGGCTTCGGCTTCTTGTTCCAGTTCTTCCCTTGGTCATTCCTGCTCTGCTGCGGCTGATGCGAATTCTGAGATCGCTTCGAACGGAAACTACTTCGCTTCTGAACTTTCTGCTGATCAGCCTCCAGCCTGCGTGCCGTATCCACTAAGCTCCTGTAGTCAGCGTTGACCATAGTCATCAGCGGCTGCCTCAACGAGTCACGCAAGCCATCTACGAAGCGGCTGCACTTCTCAGCCTGATCTCCCTGCATCACGCCCGCATATCGAGCCAGATGAGTAAGCTCTCGCTCGTACTCAGTAACTGTCCTGTCCCCCTGAAAAAGCCTGAGATATCTCTCCTGGAGACCTCGTCGTGCGGAAGGAGGCATGAACCAACTTGCAACGGCTCTAGAGAACTCGCCCCAAGTTAACATGTCTGACGTACGACCTGGCCAAAAGTACGGTCATACCATTTAAAAGTGAATGTATCACTTCCTAAAATAAGGGGAATTTCATAACACTCTACCTGCAGGATCATCTGTCTGGTACTTGTCCCACCAGACTTTTGCCTCACCTCGGAGGAGGAAAACTGCCAGAGGAACTTTCTTGTTCTCTGGGCACTCCAAAACATTCAGCAGGTCTCTGGTGTTTGCTATCCAATCATCTGTGTCCATCGGGGTCTCATCCCCACTATAGTTCGAGGGTTGAAGCTCTCTAAAGTTTCTCAAATAGCGCTCCAGGGTCATCTCCACGGGTGTTGGGGCAGGAACTGGTGCAGGAACTGGTGCAGGAACTGGTGCAGGAACTGGTGCAGGGACTGGTACTTGTACTGGAGCTGGAAACCCTGCAGTCAGTCCTCTCTGAAACTCCATCAAGGCAACAGTGACCGCCTTGACAATCTGAGACGCTATGTCAGTGCCCTCTGGAGCTGCTGGAATTGGTGGTACCTGTGGCACGACAGCGTCTCCAATGGTCGCGTTAGGAACAGGGTCCTGACGTGAAAATTCACCCGGTTAACTAACTCGTGGTGCCTGATAGAACATATAAAAGAAATCTGATTATTTATCAAGCATCTGAGAAATCTGGCTTAGCAATTTATTTCGTACTCTTGCGAACACTAGGGCTTAAATGCAACTTAAATACTCTACTAACAAGAGTTTACTCTTACGCAATCCTATAGCTCTGTGAATTCTTTCTAGGGTCAAGGGATCCTAAACCTGCCTCTGATACCAATTTGTCACACCCTTTCCCAGTATTTCAGAAATCAGCCGTCCGGCCGGGTCAGCGATATAAAGAAAACTAGGAAACAATATTAAAACTAGTATGCAGCAGGTAAAAGAAACTTCTACTAAGAATTTAAGATTTACAACAGAAGCTAAGAAAGTAAACTAATGGTAATCACATACCTCAAAATCTGGATTCACATAGCCACTACACATGAATGGAATCGAAATAACTCAAAATCTGTATAAAATTAATAGTCTGATACAAATTATATAAAACATTAACCAGGTACATCGTCCACATCTACAAGTACATGCTGAAATAGAGTAAACTGAAAGTGAAAGTAACTACTAACTGACTCCACTTAACGCTCATCCTAGGCGTAGTTTCTCACCTGGGTCACCTGAAAAACATTGTCCACGAGGGGTCAGAGTAAAGAAAAATAACTCCTCATAGTGACACTAAAAACAGTTTTCATTATGATGAATGCATGCCTTTAGAAAAAAACAGTTTTGTGTATTGAAAACATTTATGCTGTATGTTATGCATGTCTTCGCACTACTTCCTGGTCAAAACATCTATTTGTTCTAAACACGTGACTTTTAGTTCACTAACCCAAGTCCTGGCGTTCACTAACTAGTGTACTGACTCGTGACAGGTCTATACTTGAGTTCTAAGTGGCTTCTAACCTGCACATCTACTTGGAAGACTCTAGGCAGAGTAACTCCTAACGCGCAACTGAAACTGGTGACCCGAGACCATCTTAAGAACTCAATTGTTCTAGTGTCGCGCGGACACGGTCTCGAATCTACTAACTGTCTCAAAGGGAAGTAAACTCTCAAGACTATACTGCTCACAAGATACCATATGGCTTATGAGAAAGGTAGTGCGTCTCTACTGAGCACGAAAAGACTTGTGTGCTCATTTACCTTTCGCTCTAATGCTACTCTGCTTGAGATATCTTTTCTGGTGTACTACTGAGCGACCCTTGATTTTCTTGCGGTCGACTAGAAGGGACATTCACGCCCTTGGTCGGACAACCTCCAAATCTACGTACGCGGGTAAAGTTTCGTACCTAAAACAACTGTTCATAATTTTACTAAACTGGGTCATGGAAAAGGGCGTCATCCTACACGTTTTTCGCAACCATTTTCCTACCGCCACACTTTCCTATGCATGTTTATGATGCTTGTACGAAACTTACTCATGCGTATACAAAATATAATTTTTGCTACGTCTAACTAACATGAATTAAATTTCCTTACAGCGGTGCTGCGGCGCTCGTAGACTCGGCGCGGCGACATTAGCTTTTCCGAAGGCAATCCTACTGTTGGGGATCTTCAGAAAACTGCCTCGACCCCTCCAAAGTCCTGCAATAAAGGGCAGCCCTAATTTCATAATTTTTCCCTTACAATTTTCCGAAGGAAAATTTCTATATAACTAGGGTTGTAAAATACAAGTGCTAAACTTCGGATATTACCTTAACGGAGAGTGGAGTGAGGCTCTCAAAATGCCATACATAAATTCCGCGGTGGAACTCGAATCCCAAAACCTAAATAGGGCAAAGGAAATGAAAACTTAGTCTATCTTAACTTCCAAATCAACTGATTACCATGTAGGAATAAGGAGAAGGGAGACATAGAACTCACCGGAACCACAATCGTTAACCTAGCCTTTGATTCCACCGGCTAGGGTTGAAACCCGGCACTCCCACGACCAAGGAATAAAGAGGAAGGCTTGCTGGCGCCTGCAGAGGAGGGAGGAGAAGTCGGATTTGACTTCTGGAGAGGTATCGGGCGGCGGCTAGGACAGCGGAGGCGTCGTCGGCTTGGCGGAAAGCGGGCGTCGGGCTGCTGCGGGTGCGGCTCTTACGGGAGAAGAAGATAGATCGGTCTGCGGTTCTTTCCCGTGAGAGGGAAGTGCGTGTTTTTATTTCGCGCTGCAGCGGTTTATTGATAACCGCATAAGGAGAGAGGGGGGGGGGATGCTATTGGCACCCCATTTCCACCCAAATACCACTTATTAAACGGCTATCGGCACACCCAAACTCACACTAATTCTTTTGAATACTAACCGAAAATGTCGCTCGCGTCGATTCTAAAATAACATGCGTTACACACTATTCTTAACGCACTTAACGAACTAACAGTCGATATCATTAGGAAAAGTAACATTATACCTTGACGACGCGCTGCCTCGTTCAAAATTCGTCGTGACTTGCCCCTACAAATTTTAAATAATTTTTCGCGTCAGATTTTCGGATGTTACAGAGAATACTAGGAGAAATGATGTATTGGCCCATTAACTTGGCCCATATTTGATTTAGTGTTTAGTCCCACATTGTTTGTATAGCTAGATCTTATTCTCTTCTCTCCTATATATTTGTACTCATACTTGTTTTTTGGGTATTCAAGAAGTATATATAGGGTTTGGACATTTCTCTACACTCTGAAATACAACGAGTCATCTAGAATTTTTGTTTAAGATGCAAAACTTTGCAAACACATGAAAAAAATTGAAGAAACAAATCCTATGAAAAATACTTGTGTGATGTAATTTTTCTATCTTTTTTTTAGAGTACGATGCAAGATATTAATTTCCTTAAATACAATAAAACCAAAATAATTTATAATCAATTCTATCTTAACACCTTTGGTGTCAATTTTTTTGCTGAAATTTGGGATCATGGATGGCAATCCTAACCCAACATGTTTTAAAATGTTTTATCTATTAATGGTATATCTAATAATCTATAACCAAATATAAAACCAATTTGTTCTTTTGCAAGCAGATGATTTCTAAATGAAAGGATGTATGAGTTCAACTAAATCAAAACCAAATTACATACAGTCACACCTAGCTCAGGTTCATCATATTTTTGTTTGGAGTTACAAGAAGACTTATCTGTATGTTCTGATCATCTGGTGATATTCAGATTCAACATTTCGCTTAAATTCAAATTCATAGTATGTTCTTGTATAAAAATATCTTGAAATAGATGATTTTTTTCCTTCGGTTGTTTTCTAGTTTAGGAATATGATATTTTTTGTATCATAATTAACTTTGAAAAACTTTAAAATTGTCTTCTAGGTTGTTTTCTGGTACAAAATCAGGGTCTTTATACCAAGATGTCAACATTAATTGAATTGTGAGAATTTTGGAATATATGATCTCGTTGATAAACTGAAGGAAACTGTTTGACAAAGATTTGATCAATTATTCTATTATTTTAATTAATTTCATCTTTTGCCTATGTGTAATATAGTAACCATTTTTGTTTTCAACTGTAGCCGTTCCTTCTAATATGGACAGTTGTCTAACAAGAATTTCTCCCAACATAACAATTGGTGTAGTTTTAGTGATTTGGTTTTAATTATCTTGGTTAGCCACTAGGAATTGATCACACTGATGAGTCCCAACTAGACATAAGATTCGGCCAATATGATATTTCAAAATGTACAATGGGTGCTATTACATAACTAAATTTTTTTTATGAGGACTATAATATATGTTTTTTAGGATAAATCCTATAGACGACACTACACTTTGATAAAAATTGATAAAAATTGATAAAAATTTCTACTTGTAAAAAATGCATGCATAATTTTGATACCAAAATTGATGTGATCCTATTTACCTAAGATACTTTGATACTATTTTGATGTGGACCTTTTGCATATAATGAGAATGATTAAAAGACAAAAACTAAATGAAATTAATCAGTTTTGAGAACAAATCAATACAAATAATGAAAATGTAACAAATAGTTTATTAAACTTGCAGTAAAATTTGTTTGGACAAAAATACAAACTACATGCAACAAGCACATGAAAAAAAAACAATCCCTTAGATTGGATTGTAGGTCCTATTTAGAATGTGGTAGATACAATGAATACTACAGATGCTTTGGGTCCCACCAAATGACAATTCTAAAATAGAAACATGAGAACTTTTGAATTAATGCCCCCAAATAACACTGAAACTCAACCCAAAATAGTCTCAAGAATCTACAAAAAACGATAAAAATAACTCCCACAAGAGATGGAAGAACACTTGCTAGTCACCAGAATAGTTAGCAAATCTAGAGGAATCATACAAATGGCTAAGAGAAGTAATGTGAATATGGAATAATATTAGCGACACTTGAAAAATGGGGAGGTATCATAAAGGAGGACGATACTATAGGATCAACTACAGCCGGAACAACTAGTTTTTTAACCCACATAAGCTCCTTTTACTGTACCATTTCTACACTATTAGTTGAACAACAGCATGAGGACCATGGACATGTAATCTAATAAGACTGGTTCAAAATTTTTATTTTAATAATTTTTTTAATCAGCCTACAAAAGACAGTCAAATTAAGTGTCACCAACCACATATAATAACTTATTTCCTTTTTTAATCATGATAAAATTAAGAGACCAAAGTTGAATTACTGGAAAAACCAACGATTTGGCCCACATATGGGATGGTAATATAATACGAGAATGGAAACCTTACCTAGGGCTGTTCAAATACAAATACTCAACCCTCTGCCTAAACTAAACATCAATATGATCCTAAAATGATCATATCATAAGGAATACAAGTATACAACACTTCATCTTCTTCATGAAAAATACAAAAAAATCAAACATCAAAACAATATAAATATGTAGTATTCTAAGAAAATAAAATATCATGATCATCATCCTCTGTCTACATCATATATGCTCGGTTCCAATTTGATTACCTCCCTTGTCTTCCATATGTCTTTTCATTCGTTCCCTTGTCTTCCATATGTCTTTTCATGCGTTCATTATTTGCAACATAGAAAGAGCCTCCTTATAGCCGTTGTTTTCAACTTTTAATTACAGTTTATCTTTGATTGCTTATAGCAAATTCTGTTTTAAATATTTCTTGTTAATTCGGATGAATTGTTCATAGGACTAATTTGATGGCACTTCGATCTGAATATAAAGATGCCTTCTTTGAAAAGCATGGCACAAAGCTGGGACTTATGTCCGGTTTTATCAAGGTATGCAAACTGTAATAGATCAACAGCCAGTATTTCCATTCCTTGATAACTAAATTTAATGACTTCTTATCTTGATATACCAGGCTGCTGTTAGTGGACTGCAGAATCAGCCAATTGTTAATGCAGTTATTGATGGCGAGGATATCATCTATAGAGAATATATTGACATTAGTATTGCTGTTGGCACACCTAAGGTGAATATTTTCCTTGTAAATTCTTCCAGTTTGTTTTTTTACTAATAAGACTTCTATTATGATGACTTATCATACTTCTATATTATAGTATGCTGATTATTTTCTATTAGTTTTCTCTTATGTTTTGATACAAATGCTTAGTTTTGCATTGCAATAGATTCATTCTTTTGTAGATCTATTCTGATGCTGGAATCTTCTTCATACTTCATAGGTGGTTAGGTGACCTTGATATTACATTTACCTTTTGAGACATTAAGTTCGAGCTTAGAATGCAAAAATGGTCTTATGGACTGAATCCTGTAAACTGAAAACACTATGAAAATTTGTATTTGTCCAAAACAAGTTTTTTCTTTCAAGAAGTACCTTGAGAATGTGTTATCATATAAACTTGGTTTAGAATCTTGGTTGAATTCAAAATAAGGGTTCAAAATTTTCTTGAATCATTTAGTAGCTATCCATAGTGATGCAGTGGCAAGGTAGACGCGGTGGTGGACTCGCTAAATGCACACCTAACTGCAATGATGTGAGTGAAAGTGCACAAGTGATCCGTTACAAAATAGCAACAATTAATTTATTATTTTAAAATGAAAGAGCAGATCACAAGCAGTCACAATTAATTGACTAAGGAGAACAAGTTATGAGTTTTGCAAACGAACTTGTCACAATTAATTTTAAGTACACACGGAATACACCATGAAATTCGCACAACAAATATACTACTAGCAAATAAACGCATCCACAACAATATGAGTGCCGAAATAAACAACTGTAAAGAACAAGAACTTTTACCACAATTTACACATGCCGACGACGTCGTCAAAAATGGTGGAGGGAAGCCGAGGTTGCTGGACTGGTGGCTGTTTGGGATGGAGTCCACGACGGGTGAAGTGTAATGGAGGTGAAGGGGGCGGGTGGTGGTTTGTGGGGGGGGGGGGGGGGGCAGAGCTTCAAGAATAGTGGGGGTTGTTAATGTGGGGGAATTTCTGGTAGGGTGGAGGCTACAGGTAAGGGAAAATGAAATGTGGTGGATGGATTTACTCTGGCTGGTAGTTAGTGTAGGGATGGGGAGGAACAGAAGGAACCGGGAGGGGTAGGGGGAGGTTTCTGGCGGAGGATGGCTTTCAATAGAGGAAGAGGGAGTCGGAGGAGCCGGAGTTGCGCTGCTGTAATTCCGGCGGCTGTCGTGGATGATGGGCTGGTCAGGGAAGGAGGGGAAGACGACGGAGGCTCCGGTGGTTGACTGGTGTACGGGGGAGGAAGCGGAGAGGAGTTGGTCGGGGCTTGAATTCAAGGAACGGGATAGGGAAGGAGGAGTTACCGGAGAGGAGAGGGGAGGCGGAGGAATATCCCGGCGCCGCACCAGGGAGGCGGGGAATCGGCATCACACCGTTCAGACCGAGTGGTTGCCAATCTTCAGCAAACCTTTTCGATCCCCATCCCCATAAACCGTTGGCAATATAAAGCCCTAATAGTAACTGCATAGTGTATGACAGAAATAAAATCACTCGAATCGGAGGGCTCACAACGTTTGGTCCAATCGAGGGGTAAATACAACTCCAAAATAAAAAACATTAAATACGAAAATGACTAGAAACGATCTTCTGGACGCCACCACGGGCTCCGATTGCCCGTCCGGGCAGCGGATCACCGCCTCCTGCGGAAATATACGCGCGTCGATCGTGGTGCGTTGTTAGATAGGAGTAGCACCAATTGCAGAGAAGATGCGAGAAGCTCGACTAAGATGGTTTGGACACGTACAAAGGAGAGGCACCTGATAGGTATTGTGAGATTCTAGTCACTTGGCATGTTAAACGAGGGAGGGGTAGACCAATAAAGACTTGGAATGAAACTATAAAAAAAGACATGATGTACTTAGGCATTAGTGAGATTATGACAAAAGATAGGGCACAATGGCGACAAAGGATCCATATAGCCGACCCCACTATAGTGGGATAAAGGCTCGAGTGTTGTTGTATTCAGTAGCTATCGATAGTAGTTTTAAATCAACAGAAGGCTCAAACATTTTAAAGTCATTTGATTTTTTTTTGTTTTTTAGATGCAAGATCTTTTTTTTTTATTAGTACTAATGTTAGTAGGATCGTGATTCAGATCATACGATCATACGAGTACACACGAGTATGGTCGTACGATCATGCGCTATTACGATCGTATGCTCTTGTGAGCGTACGACCTCGTGGTCGTATGATCTTGCGGGCGTATGATCTTGCGGTCGCGCGATCACGCGGTCGTACGATCTTGCGGTCGTACGGTCCAGCGACCTTACGATCTCGTGGTCGTACGATCTTGCGTCCTAAGATCTTGCGTCCTACGATCTTACGATCGTACGATCTTGCGTCCTACGATCTTGCGTCCTACGATCTTGCGTCGTACGATCTTGCGTCGTACGATCTTGCGTCGTACGATCTTGCGTCGTACGATCTTGCGTCGTACGATCTTGCGTCGTACGATCTTGCGTCGTACGATCTTGCGTCGTACGATCTTGCGTCGTACGATCTTGCGTCCTACGATCTTGCGTCCTACGATCTTATGATCGTACGATCCCGATTTTAAAATTTGATCAGGATCGTATCTGGTATGGAAATAAGGGCTTCTCCGCTCGGGATCACGATCTGGGTCGTAGGATCGCGATCCGGACCGATCCTAACGATCTTAACGATCCTAATCTAATTAAAAAAAAGCGAGCGTCGAGCGGCTTATTTTATTTCATTTCCGCTTCGATTCCGCTTTTGGAGTTTCGACTCCCAACCCGCGCTTCTGCGAAACTCTATTTCCTCGTCATTTTGCATCTCTGCGAACTCTAACCGCAACCGCCGACGTTTTTGTCTAGCTCGGACCGCCGACATTTCCCCTTCCAGGTTGCTGTCTCCATTCTCCCATCCCTTCCAGATTTTCAAGCCGATGATGCGAGGACCTAGCAGGTTGCACGCCCTTCCCAAACTTCAATGCCGACTACCAGAGTTCCACTTCCGGCTCTTTTTACTTATCTTACCTCCAGGTCAACGTTCCTACTTCTTAAGAACCTACGGTAATTATCCAGCCTCCAGGCCGACATCTTAGATATGCTCTTTCTGCTTATCCAACCTTCAGGCAGTTAAAAAATGCTCGTTCTGCTTATCCATTCTTACCTTTTTAAAGAAATGGTTCAACATATTAGATATGCTCTTTCTACTTATCTAATTTTTTGTTGTTGTTTCTTAGCAAGTTAGTATCTTTGAACCATTCAACATCATATATTGTTAGTTTTGTTCTTGTTAGCATTTTCTCATATATTTTTGTTCTTGTTGATTAGGTTCAAGGTTCAACATCTTAGATATGAATCCTCGATTTCAAATGTTTTCTCTAACCATCCCACAACTCTCTAATTGCTAGGATTTCAAATATTTTCTTAATGTTCATTTACTTGGTTTACTTCAGTTTTTTTCCAACTACTAATTCAAGTTCACATAAATATTAGTATTCACATTCTCCATTACTTATTTAAGCATAAATGAACAAGTAGTTTTTATTCTGTAAATCAAGAGAGGACTTCTAAATAACAATTTGGTAATTGAAGAAATAGTTCATTTACTTCCTTTTGATATAATTATTTAACTATTGGTTTGTTTGATAGTTTTTTTGCCTCGATTGTTTGTAATTGGATGATATAAAATTCAATGTTGACATTTCAAATCTTAATTTATGAATGTTGTAGGATCTTACAATCATTGATCTGATCTTACAATCCGATCCAGCTGCAAAACGATCCCATCTAGGATTGCGGTCCTGAAAACCTTGATTATTTAAGCATGGACTGGCGGCGACAACGACAGGCCTGCGTTGTTGAAGGGAAAGGACAGGTCGATGATGAAGAGGGGTCGAGCTATCGTTTCTCTGCGGCGTCTGGCGACGAGAATGTTTCGCGAGCGCATAATGTCGGGCCTATACATAATGTCCCTCTTCGATAGACACAAATGAGTCGACAGGCATTCTTATCACGGCGCCAAGGCGAACCAAGGCAAGCGCCGGGTGCCTAGACGCTTAGGCGACAAGGAAGACGCATAAACGACAATAAGGCGAGCAAGTCGCAAGATGACAACTTGATATTTAAAAAAAAAAACTAAGACAGACTTTAGACTGTGGTTTTTATTAAAGCCGCAGTTTAAAGTTTGCCTTATCGCAGTTAAGGCAGACTATACATTGTGGTGTTTATAAAAAGCGCAGTGTATAGTCAGAAACACAACGATTTTTATAAAAATCGTTGTCTAAAGTCTACCGGGCAGACTATACATTGCGATTTTTATAAAAACCGCAGTGTATATTGGGATTTTATAAAAACCGCAGTCTATCCCAGTTTTTTTAATTTGAAAGCAATATAGTTTACCAACACAGACTGACACATAATAGACTGCTGTGCATCATTGAACAAAAATTATATTAAGAATGGTATATCAATAAAAATCTTTTAAGAAATTGAGTGACAAGCTCAATTCAATGATCATATAAAAAGGAGATTACAATAGTTCTAAGAGAGCAGCCTTGCCAGCATAAATAAAAAAATACTCACTGCTCTCTTGAAATTCATAATTGCGGTCAACTTAATAAGAAACAATCAAAGAATCTCCACCAACACAGCTACACAGGTATTATATCTGAATCATAATTCATACCATGAATCATGATATCTCAACTCTCAATACAGGTTTAATTAAGCATGGTATATAAGTATATCTATATAACAATAAAAAGAGTAAGTAATAACAATCACATGAATCATGATATCTCAATACTGACTTCAGAGTAAGAAATAACAATCACACAGGTTGACTGCCCCAAGCCAACAACAATTGTTCTGTTACTTTTGTAATATAGTTTACACTATGTATCCATGAATCATGATATCTCAATATTCAAGAAAAATGAATCAGAAAAGTGAACACGAGAATATCATAATATTATAGTCAAATCCAAAATGTCATCATCATACACACTAGCATGAATAATGTTTTTAACAAAATATTTAAATAATCATAAAATGATCAAATAAAATCATCATCTAGTAAGTGATCATTGACATTGCTTGTGCTCGGTTGGTTTGAGGTACTTGTCATTTGCCCATAATTATCATCAATATCTTCATCATCATTGACAAATCCAAAATGTTCTAAATCTTCATCGCCTTCTGCTATAACTTGAAGATTAACTCCATCTCCACTTCATAAATTTCGAGTCCCAGTCCTAATAGCTCTCTCTACAGCTTCTCATGTGAGAATATCATCATCAAAAAAACTAAAGCATCCTCTGGTTGGTTCATCTTCCACTCACTACTTCAATCTAGCTTATCAAGGACGAAAAAGTTGCAATTTCTTCTCTTTTCACGTCTTTCTTGGAATCGTGCTTGTAGAAGACGATTATACTGGATGTACACAAGATCATTAAATCTTTGATGCTCCAATCTATTTCTTTTCTTGGTGTGAATCTGAATGAAGATAATTATAAACTTGTTATAGATACAAAAATATCAAAATTTTTATTGAATATTAATATACTTACAAACTCAAAAGTACTACAGTTGCGCTCACAACTAGAAAAAGAACAACATAAGTCAAGTATGCATAATATTACCTTTGTAAGGTCATCATTCGGTCCTTCATATGTACCCCACTTATCCACTATTTATTTAAGACAAATATAAATTCTTTAACATATAAATAATTTAAGAAAAATAAAAACTTAATCTATACTTGTATCAAGGTTGTTCGTTGCCTAATAGAGTAATAGTCATAGGCTGCCCAAAATTATTTCGAGATGCTTAATGCTTTGTAGCTAGTAGCTTGCTCTGCAATTTTGTCTTGCAATTGTTGATTGGACATTAGCCTAGCAATAACATCATTGAAAGTAACTTGAAATTTCCAAGCATCATTATTATGTTTCTGCTCATATTCAAAATATTTGTTTAGATTTAGAAACAAAGCCGCCGCATCTATGTTGTTAAATGCGCGCCTAAGGCTCCAGGTTCACCGGACTCAGAGGTTTGCGCCTTCATGCGTCTTTTTGCGTCTTTAAACTTTAAAGGCACACATGAGTGTAATTTTTGTTGTAAACCTTTTTTTCAAAATAATGAAAAAATAATGCAATAACTCAATAATTTTTATATAATTTAGTGTTTTTGATACATAATCAATCGTTTAGATTTAGGTATGATGCAAACGATCATATTGATTTTATTTTTTAAGATATATAAATGATAGTAATGAATCATTAATGTGTAGAATATATGAAGATTCTATTCAAGAAGATGAATTGGTATTTAATGCTGATTATTTAAAATGAATGTACTAACTCAACAAGAAGTAGCACGACTAACAGAAGGAACATACATGTTGCATGTGTATTGTAACAGCTCACATACATCACAGCGAAAAGGAAAAACAAATGACACATCAGGACAAACAGACAACATCCGCTGAGGGGGCTAGCATGGCCGAGACGGGCGTACCAAAGCGAGCTCTACGACAAAGCTGGATAAGCAGTAGAAGAGGTAGGCGGGCAGGTAGCAGTGGTGGTGGTAGCAACAGTGGTAGAAGATAGCTTCAGGTAGTACATCCCACTCCTCTCACATCCCGTACCAAAAGTCCTCTCGAATCTCAGGTCTTGAAAAACACAACGATCAGAGAAGAAAGTTACTGAGCAGTTCAAAGTGTGAGTAATACTACTAACAGATAAAATGTTGAGAGCTAACTGAGGGACAAGAAGAACAGAGTCAAGGGAGAGAGAGGGACGGTGCCCCGACTAAGGATAGGGGTAACTGAGCCATCAGCAAGGCGCACGTCCCGGTGGGAGCAGGGAACAACCTGAAGCAGACAGGAAGACGTACCATTCATATGGTCGGTTGTACCAGAGTCAATCACCCAGGGTGACCAATTCTGGTCAACAATGGTCGCGGAGCAAGCAAATGGAGTACCTGAGTAAGAAGAGACAGTGGAAGCAGTGACAGTAGTGACGGAAGCGATGTCTTGAAAAATGTCGAAAATCTGGGCATCAACACTCGTGTGGCCAAAAATGCGTTGGAGAGCGGACCAAAGCTCAGAGATATCCTCAAAACGCATGAACTGACTAAAGATGGGAGTCTCCATCGAGCACTGAATCCATCCAAGAACTATGTACTTTTCAGTTTACCACTTGACTAACTTCTCTTTCTTGTCATCTTTGTTAGTCGGTTTGGGCATAGGAGGGTCGCCGGTCAGCCAGGAAAGCTTATTCCGGCCAGCGAGAGCCACTTTCATCGAAGTCACACATGAAGAATAATTTTTCTTATCGAGAAGGACCAGTGTTGTAGATGTCGACCGACATGTCCGACATGTCGGCCGACATAAAGGTATGGCTTCCAAAACGCCACGAAACCGATATAAATTAGGTTCGTGGCGTTTTGAAAAAATCGGGCCGATATATCGGATTTGACCGATATATCGGCCCGAAAAATCGGCCATACCGGCCGATTTTTTGAAGATGTCGGCAACTTATAACTTATAAATTATAAGTTATATAACTTATAATTTATAAGTTATAAGTTATGACACCCTCCCGACCCCCGCTGCTCTCTCTGTCGCGCTTCTGCCCTAGCTCTCCCTCTCGCTCTCTCCGCTGGTGCTCTTCCTCTCTCGCGCTCTCCGCTGGTGCTCTTCCTCTCTCGCGCTCTCCGCTGGTGCTCTACTGCTCTCCCTCTCTCGCGCTCTCTCGACTCTCTGCTGTTCTCACTCTGTCTCTCCTCTCGCGACACTAGTGCTGGTGCTCTCCCTCTCTCGCGCTCTCTCAACACTGCGCTGCTCTCACCCTGGCTCTCCTCTCTCGGCATTAGCGCAGGTTCTCTCCCTCTCTCGCGCTCTCTCACAACTCTGCGGCTCTCTTCCTCTCTCGGGCTCTCTCGACACTGGTTGCGTGACTGACTGCTGCCTATACCTACGGGTGCATTCTTCTCCCTACCTCCCCCCCTCTCTCTGGTGCATTCTAATTTCTAATATGCCTATACTACTGAGTTATTCAGTGCCCTATACTACTAATTTCAGTGCCTATACTAAAATGATGTTGGTAATAAGTTGCTTATACTAATTTCAGTGCCCTATACTACTAATTTCAGTGCCTATACTAAAATGATGTTGGTAATGAGTTGCTTATACTAATTTCAGTGCCCTATACTACTAATTTCAGTGCCTATACTAAAATGATGTTGTTAATGAGTTGCTTATACTAATTTCAGTGCCTATACTAATGAGTTGTTTATACTAATGAGTTGTTTATAGGCAAGGCTAATGAGTTGTTTATACTAATGAGTTGTTTATATGCAAGGCTAATTTCAGTGCCCTATACTACTAATTTCAGTGCCTATACTAAAATGATGTTGCTTTATTGATTTGGGAGTTTAGATTTTCCTGTTGAATTGTTTCTTTGTCAACAAATGATTTTAAATACCCCTACTGCTAGTTATTTAACCAACTTCATTTTTGCAATCGATGATGCAAGTATACCCAACTTCATTTTAGTTGCCTTACTGCTAAGTGTCTTTTGATAAAAAAAGTGAGATCCTTTGTAAATTTTGATAAATAAAATGTGGATGCTTTGTTGGATAGTTTGATGGTTTGATGGTTTGAATGATAGTTGGGGATAAATAAAATGTGGATGCCTTTCATTTTAGTTGTCTTACTGCTAAATGTCTACACTAGTATACAACTGATGATGCAAAATGTTGTTGGATAAATAAAACGTTGCACGTATAATATGAAAGGTGACTGAAGATCTAACGATCTAATGAAGTTATGAGGATTTTCTGATGTTGATTTTTTTCAATTAATATTTTCTCTCGTGATTTATTATGTACGTATGCAGTTATTTTATTTTATTTCATCTAATTAATATTGCTTTCATTTCATACTTCCATAGAATGGCTTCTTCTGCTGGATCAAGTGAGGTGCCCGTATCATTGGTACCAACTGGCCGAGATCCGTTTTGGGCCTTTGGTGAGAAGTTGGTTACAAATGACACAAACCGAATCAAGTGCAATTACTGCAAGAAAACAGTGAACGGTGGAATTACACGGTTCAAGCTTCACCTGGCTGGGTGGAAGGGTAATGTTAAGCCATGCCCTCAAGTTCCCGCCGACGTTAGGGCGAAGGCAGAGTCGACTCTAAACTCAAACTTAGAGAGTAAGAGAGCTAAGAGTGCAAAGTTGCAAGTAACTTTGAATGAGGTCGTTATTGGAGGAGTTCATGAGGATGATTTGGAGGAGACTGACACACGTAGGAGCACATGTTCCAAGGGTCCAATGGACCAATTTGTTCATTCAGCCACTGATTCTAGCAAGGGAAAAGATTCCCATCAAAGCACGATAGAGAGTAAGTACAAAAATAAAGCCAGAGATGACGCTGCTGTGTACATAGGTAGATGGGCATACGAAAACGGGATCCCGTTTAATGCCATATGTAATTCCTCCTTCCAACAGATGGCTCATGCCATAGGGTTATGCGGACCTGGGATGAAGATCCCAACATTTTATGAGTTGAGGGAAAAAATTCTGCGAGCTGAGGTAGAGAGGACCAAGGAGATGTTGGGTGCATTCACGCAGACCTGCAAATTGAATGGCTGCACGATCATGACCGATGCGTGGACAGATCGTAAGGGCAGAAGCGTGATAAACATCATGATACACTGTAGTGCTGGAGTGGCATTCTGGCTTTCGAAGAATGTGTCCACACATGATGGAAAGTTCATTTTTAACTTCTTGGATGAGGCGATTGATAGTCCTGAGAGCCCAGGAGAGGACAGTATCCTGCAGATTGTGACATATAGCGCGTCTAATAATATGGCTGCAGCAAAGCTTATGGCCTTGAAAAGGCCTAAGATTTTTCTGACATGTTGTGCAGCTCACACTATTAATCTACTGCTACAGGATATAGGAAAATTGAAGCCAATAATGAGTGTTATCTCTTTAGGCCGCCAGCTCTCTATCTTCATCTACGGTCACACCATCTCTCTCGACATGTTTAGAGAGTCAACGAAGGAGTTGGACTCTCATGAGCTTATTCGACCAGGTGTGACTAGATTCGCTACAACATTTCTATCTTTAGAGAGTATCTTAGAGAAGAAAAATCAATTAAGGGGTCTATTCACATCTGCAAAGTGGGCTGCAACAAAGTTGGCCAATAGTGCATGAGGAAAGCAGGTAAAAGTTAAAACTATTGCATCTTTGTTCATTTGATCATTTAATTTAAAATATAAAAAATATGTTTGCAACTGATGTTTTATAGTATTTTCAATTTTCTTACAAATTTATTTTTCATATGGTAGGCTGCAATGATAGTGATGAGCGTCAGATTCTGGGCGAATGTCGAGCTGGCAGTTGGTATATTCACACCATTTGTGAAGATTTTGAGAAGAGTTGACGGGGATACACCTTCCATGGGGTGGTTATATGGGGATATTAAAAAGGCGAGGGAAGAGTTTGCTGATATTCTCGATCACGAAGAGAACAAATATCTTCCTATATGGAAGTTGATTGATAGCAGATGGGAGAAGAAGATGTGCAGCCCTCTGCACCTTGCAGGTTATTTCTTAAACTAATATTTTTAATTTTTAATATTCCTGTCGAGTGGAGATTAAGGAGACCTATGCACCGTGCAGGTTATTACTTAAACCCCCATTTTTATTATGCCCGTCGAGTGGAAATTGAGGCTGATGGTAGGTTTATGAGTGGATTTGTTGAGTGTCTCTCGAGGATATATAGGAAGGATCCTTCCACACAGGATCACATCAACGCTGAGCTTGATGTTTACCAATACCAACAGGGGTTATTTGGTAAAGACATGGCAAAGAGACAGCTACAAAATCCCAACTTGAACCCAGGTACATTTTAATATATATTTTTAATTTTTGTTAATTATAATTTTTAATGATGTATTAATGTATTATATATATATGAATTTTGTTGTCATTTTATTATTTTAATTTTCACAGTGCATTGGTGGAGGCTTAACGGTGCTGATACGCCGCGCCTGAAAACTATGGCTATGAAGATTTTAAGTCTGACTACTTCATCCTCTGTCTGTGAGAGGAACTGGAGCACTTTCGAGATGGTATGCTTTTATTTAATTATTTAGTTAAACATAAATATCTTATTATAATATTGTATGCATTATTTAATAATTTTTAAAATTTTGTAGATACATTCTAAGAAGAGGAATAAACTCGACAGCAAAAGATTGAACGATCTAGTATTTATGAAGTTCAATGCTTTGCTGAAGTCAAAATATTCAGAGCCGTCTCGAGATCCATTGACAGCGAAGAATATTGATTCTGGAAAGGTACAGGAGTGGATGGTGACAGTTGATCCTGAGGAGGATGAAAATGAAGATGACGATGATGAAGTATTTCCTGGAGAGGGGCTGACATAGGCGCAAATTGGCAATATAGTCGACGCTGATCATGATGAAAGGAGACCTCAAAGAACGGCTACAAGCAAAGAAGTCATAGTTGGTTATCAAAGAAAGGGAAAAAAGAAAATATCTGAGGTGACCGAGACAGATCTAGAGGGTTCATCCGATGAAGATCTTATTTTATCTACTCTGCCAACTATAGATGAGTCTATGAGCGATCAAGATTGAGGTACGTTTGAAATTTAATTTTTAAAAATTTGATCTCATAAAAATGTATGTTAAATGTTACATATAGCTTTTAATGTTTAGAATTTCAATATGTTGCAAAATAGGCATTGTGATATGTATAAAAAATAATATTAAATTAAATATATAATTAATTAAATATTAAAACCTGATATATGAAATATCCCCGATATATCCCCCGATATATAAAAAACCGACTTGAAAACCCAAACCGACGTGTCCCCGACATCCGACATCTGCAACCTTGAGAAGGACGCTAGTGATTCGTCCCGTAGAGCCATAAGTGTTGATACCGAGAATTCGGTCTCGAGCAGTTCACCCTTGGGGAATGGGTGATCGCACACGTACTTCTCTCCCGCGAGCCCGAAAAACCAAGGAAGAAGAACTAGGGACAGACCCAAGGCTCCAGTACGGAGGTCCCTCCACACACCCGGAAGTTCTTAGAGCGCTTCCCCTCCTTAGCTAGTTGCTGAAGCTAAGGTATCTCAGAGAGCGCTAGAAGACCGGACACAAGTGAGCATGCCCTTCTGAGATACCCCTTGGGTCCTATTTATAGATTTCTGAAAACGTCCTGCAAATAGCCAACTTCGCTGTTTAGAGCAGCTATGTGCAACCCACCTGGGTCTGCCAACAACGAGACTCCGCTGTTCTAACTGGCTATGGGCAGGCCCGCAGGGGCAAAATGGTAAAAAACACCTCACACAACACAGGGCGAGTAGCCCTCCACTTCCTCTGCTCGGCAGGGCGGCGAGTGCTCGATGGAGCTGGCACTCGCCGCCCCAGCTCGACACTTTGGTCTCGGACCCGGCCTGCCCTACTCGTCTGCCGTGGCCTCGACGAATGGCCCGGAGTTCGTCGAACTGGACTCGACGAACTCGGCTCTCTGGTTGCCTAGGAGAGCTGGACTGGGCTCCGAGGCGAGCTGGGCTCACGAAGGTGAGCTGGGCTCATGACGCCGAGGCAGGGGCGTCGAGTAGACTCGACTCACTCGATGCCGAGCTGAAGGCGCTGAGTGAACTCGCCGCTCGGGCTGGGGGCGTCGAGTGGACTCGACGCCCAGGGCCCAGTTCGCCCAGGTCTTGGGTTGGGCTTGGCTGACCCCACTCGCCGGATACGGGCTGACCCCACTCGCCGGATACGGGGTTGTACATAATCCCCGCTATTTGCGAGTTTGGGACAAGCTCGGAAAGAATCATCCAACCCCACAGGATTCGGCGAGTGCGGCAGGGTCTGAGGGAATCTTTCGGTGGGGTCTACCAATGGCTATATATACTTGCGCCTGCATACATGGCTGATCTTTGCCATTCTCCTTACTTTAGCCTTGTCAAGATGCCGCTTCCCAAGGAGGTCCTAGAGCGAGTGGCGCGTTCTCGAGCGGAGGCTGCAGCTCACGTCGCGGGCTTGACCGATCTCAGCGCCCCGCCTCGCAACCTTGTCGAGTTCAGCTCGGCCAAAAAGGCGAAGCCCCTTCCGAAGGACGTCGAACCCATCTACAATGAATTCAGGAGAGCCCTGAATAACAGGTCCGGTTCCTCCACTCAGCCGACTCCGGAACCCCAGGGCAAGGATGCCATCGTCCTTTCCGCCGACCAGACCAGCCGAGGTCATAACGGCGAGATATCCGCACTGCAGGCCAAGGACCCTCTCGACAGCCCGCAGAACCAGTCGTCCGACGCGCGTCTGCGGGCCTCGCTGCCCAGCTTCGGGACCACGTGACTGGACTCGCAGAAGCCGAGGTCGCCAACTCGCCTTTCTTCTCAGCAGCCTCTTGCTTCTGCATCTGCGGCGGGAGGTACTGAGGTCATCCCCACCCCCGGCTTTACCTGCCTCTCTCCAGAGGCTCCCTGACATGGCCGTGGCAAGATTCCAGGCAATCCTCCTCGCGCCGTCCTGGAGGAGCGGGGCGTGCACGGTAGGTTTTTAACTTCCCCGAATCTTGTTTGGCTTTGGCGATACTCGCCCCTTTTACTCAACCCTGCAACTGTTCGCGCAGACCTCACCGTGGATTCTGAGGCCGACGAGTCCGCGGGCCAGATTCGATACTCGCCTCTCCCTTCTCCACGTACTCTGGACGCCTTCCTGGATTCCGAGCTGGAGGGCCCTGAACGGTCGAGGCGAGAACAGCTGGTTCTCAAGAAGCTGGTGCGCGAGTTCCACGAGGTGCGGAGGTGCAGCGGGAGTGCGCGCGGCTTGCGGACATGGCGGGAGTCAGCCCGACGTTTTAGGAAGCGTCTTCTTCCATGCTTCTGGACGAGATCGACGAGAGCCTACAGACCATCCACCGGAATCTGGGCCGACTCCACGAGTTCCGCGCCCGGCGACCCGCGGCGACAGGGTCGCGAGACCGGGGTAGCTAGAGACGGCCCCCCTGATGGGCCTACCGATACTCGCCCCTGTTCTCCCCTGGTCCGCGCGCGTCGGGGGTTTTTATTCCTGCTTTGGGCTTTGTTTGGATCTGTAATAATTTGGACAATTTTTCGATTATTGTTAATATGTTAAAACATAGCAATCAGCGTCCCATCAATCCCATCTCGCCATAGTGCAGGGTTAGTTCGCGGCGTTCGGCGAGCTGGAGGCGGCGAGCTGGGGTAGACGAGATGGGGTAGGCAAGCTGGGATAGGCGAGCTGGGGTAGGCGAGATGGGTTGGCCAGCCGGTTCGGTCCCAAATTTCCCCCTCTATAAATAGGCCTCTCCACCAACCCCTGTTACGCCTTTATTGCCTCCGTACTTTTTCCCTTTGCTTACGCTACTTCTAGTGCTCGCGCTCTCGATCTCGGCAGGCATGGGTAAGGGGAACCCTGATTCTGACGGGCGGGCCAAGTGTGCTCGGCACTTCGCCGAGCACTGCTTCTTTGAGGGGAATACAACCGCGAAGGAGCTCGCCGAATGCGTGGCCGACTACGTCCCCTCCGACTTCACAGCTTGCCTCCCGGCTGAGCATGAAGCCATCAACTCCTTCTATCTGGACGAACTCGCCTTCCCCATCTCGCATTTCGAGGTGGGGTTGCACCTGCCTCTCTGGCCGGAAATCCGCCAGATGCTGAAGTATTACGGCGCGGTTCCTGCGCAGTTGAACCCGAACGCCATCGCTATGATGGTCGCGTTCGTCTGCTACCTCCGCCGCGAGCGGATAGAGTTCAACTTGACGGTCTTCCGGAAGTTGTTCTCCTACAAAGCCACCCCCGACTGGGTCGCCTTCCTCGACGGCTCCTTCATAAAAGTTCGCGAGGTCGCGAACAAGCACCACAACTGGATGACCAAGATCATCTTCATCAAGGGCGATCTCGGCAACATCCCCTTCTCGCCCCAACAGATGGTCGAGGAGGTATACCACCCCCCTCAGTGTCCGGCAATGACGCCGAGCTCCATAAATTTTTCCTCCACAAGGATTTCGAGGTCGCCTACCTCCGCCGAGGCCTCGACTCTCTCCTGCCCGTCCCCCCTGGTGAAGGTATGCCTTGATTCTCCTCTGCTTTCGCTGGGCTCGGCAAAAATAATATCAAAATCTGACCAAGTTTTTCTTACAGGGGAGCGACTCATCCCCGAGAACCCGCCCTTTGCGGACTCGGGGCTCTACTCCGACCCACTCCAACTCGCTCGGGCGGCCGCGCTGGTTGCCGAGACGATCAGGTGGTGTCCCAGCCCTCCTCCAGCAAGAGGCGGTTGGTTACCGGGGGGTCGGACTCGCCTCGCCGGCCCCCAGATCACAAGAGAAAGAAGGCCAAGGTCGTCTCCAGGAGGGAGAGGCAGTCCCCCAAATATATGGACTTGCCTGCGACCTCTCCTGACGCCTCGCCAGAGAGCCCGCTGAAAGAAACATCGAGGAAGGATCGAAGGGAGCGCGGGTCTCTCGCCCCGAGGTCGCTGAGGGGTTTGTGCCCCGCGAGTTGGGCCTGCCCAAGGAACACCCCCTTTTCGACATGGGGGAGAAGTGCAAGGACTCGGCCGACGAGCCGATGATTAAGTAGGATGGGTTGGCACACCGGATCTCCATCTCCACTCGCCACCCTTCTTGGGGTGCTCGCCAACCTCCCGCCGGCTACGCCTACGCACTCAGCTTCGGCCTTTATGGTCGTGACGGTGTCGAGACCTACAAGAACATGACCCCTCGCCAGCTGAGTCACAAGGGTCTGCGGGCCCACCTGCGGTCCTTCGAACTGCACCACATGATGTTGCGTCGCGACTTCAACCTCAGTCGACTCCTGTTGAAGGCCGAGCAGGAGCGCGACGTCGCGAAGGACAAGGCCGCCGATGCGGAGAGGCGATGCGGCATTACCGAAGATCTACTCGCGAGAGCTACAGGCGGGTTAGTAAGTGTCGGCCACCTCTTGCCGTTTTTACTTAATACTTTTTGCAGCGGTACTCAGTCTTCGATCTACAGGATGCCGGGGCCGCGCACGAGTTGCAGAACCGTGCCACCGGGTTGGAGGAGGAGGTTGCCCGACTGCAGGCTCGCCTTGCCGAGCGAGAAGCTCGCTCCGGCGAGCGGGAGACTCGCGCCGCTGGACAGGAGGCTCGCGCCACCCAGCTGGAGGCCGAGGTGGGGCGGCTAAAGGAGCTGAACCGGGAGCTTCACGACGAGCTCTTCCGACAGGCAGAGCTTCTCCTTCCCGAGGGTGGCGGCGTGTCCCCCTACCCCTATCAGAGGCCGCGGCTCTTTGGCGAGAAGGAGGTCGCGGAGCGGCTGCGAGTCAATTCGATCGAGTCTGCCGAGCGCCTCCTGGACGTCATGAGGGGCACGGAGATACTGACAGAAGGTTGCGAAGAAGTCGCGGTTCGTGACCTTATGCCAGGCCTGTTCTCGCCGAGCCCGCCCGACGAGAAGGAGGACAACTTTGCCTCGCTTTTCGGGGAGATGGACAAGGGCCAGGGGCGAGGGGGCGAGGAAGACCGCACGTCAGGGGAGGAGGGCGAGAACTGAGCATAATTTGTAATTCCCCCCCCCCCCCCTTTTTGTAACCTCGCGAAGGCGAGTTTTGATTTTGTAACAGATGTTAAAGAATGAAAAACAACATTTGTAAAAAATTTCCTATCTTCTGTTCTCTTGGACTTGTTTGCTGTGATGCATTCGCCCATGAGTCACCACCTTGGGTGACCTTACCGAGTTCATTCCTGTTGATAGAATGCCGAGTTAGGACGCGTATTTTCGTTGGACCCGGAGCGCCCGTAGTCATTAGATCTGTGAGCGCTTGACTCTCCTGCGAGTAATCGCCTCGCCCGCGAGCGCTTGACTCGCCTGCGAGTACCCGGATCGCCCGCAAGCGCCCAGCTCGCTTGCGAGTGCTCAACCCGCCTGTGAGTTGGATCCCCCCTCTTCCTTCAGGGTCTTGGGTGTTTCCACTCCCGGGTGCTACCACCGAGCCAATCAGCTAGGTGGGAGCCTGACGGCGGGTGTTGAACATCCTCCGGGCTCAGCCCCATGGTCATAACGACGTGCATCGAGACCCCAGCCCTGCCAGCTAGGTGGGAGCCTGACAGCGGAAGAATCGAGACCTAACCCCAGAGAGAGAATACTTAGAAACATCTGCCTCTTCCGGGTGCTACCACCGAGCCAATCAGCTAGGTGGGAGCCTGACGGCGGGTGTTGAACATCCTCCGAGATCAGCCCCAGGGTCATAACGACGTCCATCGAGACCCCAGCCCTGCCAGCTAGGTGGGAGCCTGACAGCAGGAGAATCGAGACCTAACCCCAGAGCGAGTATATTTAGAAACATCTGCCTCTTCCGGGTGCTACCACCGGGCCAATCGGCTAAGTGAGAGCCTGACGGCGGGTGTTGAACATCCTCCGGGCTCAGCTCCAGGGTCATAACGACGTCCATCGAGACCCAACCCTGCCAGCTAGGTGGGAGCCTGACAGCAGGAGAATTGAGACCTAACCCCAGAGCGAGAATACTTCGAAACATCTACATCTCCCGGGTGACCACCGGGCGAATCAACTAGGTGGGAGCCTGACGGCGGGTGTTGAACATCCTCCGGGCTCAGCCCCAAGGTCATAACGACGTCCATCGAAACCCCAGCCCTGCCAACTAGGTGGGAGCCTGACAGCGGGAGAATCAAGACCTAACCCCTGAGCGAGAATACTTAGAAACATCTGCCTCTCCCGGGTGCTACCACCTGGCCAATCAGCTAGGTGAGAGCTTGACGGAGGGTGTTGAACATCCTCCGGGCTCAGCCCCAGGGTCATAACGACGTCCATCGAGACCCCAGCCCTGCCAGCTAGGTGGGAGCCTGACAGCGGGAGAATTGAGACCTAACCCCAGAGCGAGAATACTTAGAACTTTTATTGACGGTGGGCATCTGAATTTCATCTGCTAGAAAGGTAACAACCAAGCAAGAGATTGAAAGAATGAGACCATTTATATTCACAAAGAGAAGGGGTTTACAAGGTTCATGGATAAAAACGCTTCAGGTCGTCGCCACTCCAAGTATGGCTCAGGGTCTCGCCCTATACATTTTAGTGCTTCCTGTACAATATAGGGCCCCTCCCAGTTGGGGTTAAACTTTCCTACGACGACCGACCTCCCTTCCCCATCCACCTTCTTCAGGACCAGATCTCATTCGGTAAATTGTTTGACCCGGACATGTTTGTCAAAGTACTTGGTCATCCTGCGTTTGACCTCTTCCTGCCGGATAGCCGATAGATCACGCAGCTCCTCGACCAGGTCTAGGGAGAGACGCAGCTCCTCCTCGTTCCCGACTCTCCACTCTTCCCGACCTTCCTGGGCTTCCGACACTCGAGGCGTTCAGACCTCAAACTCTATCGGAAGCACGACCTCACAACCATGGGAAAGCTTGAAGGGAGTTTCACCCGTGGCCGTGTTTGGGGTAGTTCGCAAGGCCCAGAGGACTGAAGGGAGTTGCTCGACCCAGCTCCCCTTCAAGTTTTCCACCTTCTTTTTTAGGAGGTTGACGATGATCTTGTTTGCCGCCTCCACCTGCCCGTTGCTCCTGGGGTGGTGAACTTAAGCAAATCTGAGGTCGATCCCGAGCTACCCGCAGAAATTGATGAATTCGGTGCTAGCGAACTGAGGCCCGTTGTCTGTGACTATGGCCTGGGGTAGTCCATGCCTGCAGATGATCTCCCCCCAAACAAAATTCCTGATCACCTGGGAGGTCACCTTGGCCAGCGCCTTTACCTCCAACCACTTAGAAAAATAGTCGATCATCACCAACAGGAACCTTTTCTGCCCGCTGGCCTGAGGAAAAGGTCCTACTAGATCCATCCCCCATATTGCGAAGGGCCAGGGAGTCGTGATGCTCCCGAGCCGCTGAGATGGTTGTAGTTGAAGGGGGGCGAACATCTGACATTTGTGGCATTTTTTTGCGAACTCGTCGGCATCATGGCCCAGGGTAGGCCAAAAGTATTCATGCCTGACAATCCTTCCTTCCAGGGTCCGACCTCCTGAGTGACTACCGCACTCCCTGGAGTGGACCTCCTGCAAAATTCTCGGTACTTCCCTCTCGGCCACACAACTAGCCAACAACCCTGAGAGAGTCTTTCGATATAATTGTCCGTCGCGTATGAGGTAGTATGCCGATTTATGCTTGAGTCTCTTCTTATCCGTCCCCCTCGGGAATTCCCCCGTGGATATGAATGTTGTGAATGAGTCCATCCACGAGGGGCGTTGGTCCACCTCCATCTTCTCCCCCTCTTGGATGGATGGACGGAACAGGTCAGTGATGGCACCCCCACCCGGGGACCATGCTTCGCTAGCTGATCCACCCGTTCGTTTTCTTCCCGGGGCACATGCCGGATGAAGAAGGTTTGGAACACCCCAATGATCCCCTTGATTTTGGTTAAGTACGATTGCAGGGTGGGCTCCCTCACTTCAAACTCCCCGTTGATCTGGGAGGCCACCATCATGGAGTCAGTGAGGACCTCCACATCATGCACCCCTAATTCCCTGGCCAGGCGCAGACCCACGATCACAACTTCGTACTCGTCCTGATTGTTGGTGATGGGAAAATGCACTACCACTGTCTGCTCGATCCTTGTCCTCTGGGGGCTTTCCAAGATGACCAAAACCCCCAGGGAATGTCTTCCCGAAGCACCGTCCCCCATGACCTTCCAAGGAACGGGGCGAGTGAGTTTCTCCTCCGCCACCTCGACCACATAGTCGGCTAGAAAGTCGGCCATCGCCTGCGCCTTGATCGAGAGTCGAGGGACGAAGGAGATGTCAAATTCGCTCAGTTCCACCGACCACTTGGCCAGCCTCCCCGAATGCTCCACCCCTTCAAATATGTTGCGGAGGGGGTGGTCAGTCACCACCCGGATTGAGTGTGCTTGGAAATAGGGTCGGAGTCTCCGGGCCGAGAAGACCAGAGCGAAGGCCAGCTTCTCCAAGATGGGATAACGGAGCTCTGCCTTCCTCAGGACCCTGCTGACGTAGTAGATGGGTAGTTGTTTCTTACCCTCCTCCCTGACCAACACAGAACTCAGGGCCTCTGCCCCAACCCCTAGATACAGGGACATATCCTCCCCTTCCTTCGGCCCTTGGAGCAGTGGGGCCTGGGTGAGCTGCCTCTTCAAGGCCTGGAATGCCTCCTCACATTCCTTAGTCCATTCAAATTTTTTGGCTCCCCTCAACGCCTTGAAGATGGGGGAGCACTTTTCCCCTGCCCGGGAGAGGAACCTACTAAGCCCGGCCAACCTTCCTGTCAGCCGCTGGACTTCCTTGGCATTCTGAGGCGACCCCAGCTCCATGATCGCCTTGACCTTGTTCGGGTTTGGCTCCACCCCCGCGGGAGTGAGGAGGTGGCCCAAGAACTTCCCCTTGCTGGCCCCGAAGACACAATTCAAAGGGTTCATCCTCATTTTGTATTCCCGCAGGGTGCCGAAGGTCTTCTCCAGATCCCGGATGTGGGAGTCGACCTCTCGGCTCTTGATTATTAGATCATCTACGTAGACCTCCAGGTTCCGCCCCCTCTGCTCCCTGAAGACGCGGTCCATCATTTTTTGGTAGGTCGCACCTGCATTCTTCAGCCCAAAGGGCATCATCTTATAGCAGTAGCATCCATCTCCCGTGATGAAGGAGACATCTTTTACATCGGTGGGGGGGGGGGGGGGGGGTGCATCCTGATTTGGTGATAACCTGAAAATGCATCTAAAAAACTCATTATAGGGAAACCGACAGCTGAGTCAACCAGCGCGTCGATCCGAGGCAAGTGGTAACAATCTTTGGGGCATGATTTATTAAGCAAAGAGAAATCTACACACATACGCCACCGACCGTCCCCTTTTTTAACCATAACAACATTGGAGACCCAGCCGGGGTATTGAATTTCGGATACAAAGCCGGCCTTGAGGAGTTTGGCGACCCCCTCCCTGATCGGCTCGGCTAGCTTGTCCGCGGTGGACCTCTTCTTTTGTTGAACGGGGCGAGCCTCCGGGTCCAAGTTGAGACGGTGACAGGCGACGTCCGCGTCGATCCCGGGCATCTCGGCCGCACTCCAGGCGAAGACGTCTACATTCTTCTGGATGCACTCCAGCATCCTTCCCTGGTCCTCCGGGGTCAGCCCCCCGCTGATGCGGACCTTCTCCACCCTGCCTCCCTGGGTGAGAACCTCCATCTCCACTACCTCCTCTGCTACCTCCAGCCTGGACTTCTCCTACCACTCAGCGGCGTCCCCCTCTCCAGGGGCAGGAACCTCCACCTCATCCATGGCCATCACCTCGGACAGCTCCTTCAGAACCTCCTCCGCCTCCGCTGCCCGGATGGGGGCCTCCCCCTCTACTGCCTCCACCTCCACTCCTTCGGACCCCTGCCTGGCCAACTCCTCCATCCTCCTATCCATCTCCTCGGCTCCCTCCTACCATGAGATGGAGTTCACGACCGTCACATAGCACTCCCTCGCCGCCCTGGGATCTCCACGGACTCGGACCTGGACCCCCTCCGCGTTGAACTTGAGACATTGGTGGAAGGACGCGGGGACGCAGCGGAAGGCGCTGATGAGGGGTCATCCAAAGATCGCGTTGTAGCTGCTGGGGGCGTCCACGATGACGAACCTGCAGTTCCTGGACTGCCCCCCCCCCCCAGGCTGACATGGAGCCCCACTCCACCTTCCACTTCCTTCCTTTCCCCGGAGAATCCGAAGAGAGGTCCATCTGAGGCCAGCACCCTCTTGCCCTCCACCTTCATTGTGTCGAACGGTTTTTTGAAGATGACGTTGACGGAGCTCTCGTTGTCGACGAGGATCCGGGCGATGGTGAAATTCTCGATGGCTGTCTGAATGACCAGCGCATCGCATAAAGGGTCCTCATGGCTCGGTATATCCTCCCTTGAAAAGGTGATCCTCTCGTCCGGGGGCGGGGTCTCGGATGTTGACCCGACGCTCCTTCGATACATGGCGTGGAGGCTCGCCTTGCGGGAAGCCTCGACCCCTACACCCCCGTGGATCACTCCGATCCCTCCTCGGGTCCGACATCGGCCCGGTCTTCGCATCTGTCCTCCTCCGCCCGAGGCCGGACCTCCTCGATCCGCACACCCTGCTGGTTCTGCCGCTGCTGCTGCTCCCTGTTTCCCCTCATCTCGAGGAACTCCGGGCACGTGGATATGATGTGCCCTTCCTCCTGATGGAAGTCGCAATAGGGCAGGTCCACTCTGACCTCGCTCCACCTTCTTGGCTGTCCTCTCCTCCTCCCCCCCAGGGCAATCGCCATGGCCTCCTCCTGATCGGGGAGAGGGGGTCTCTGACCCTGCCTCCCTCCCTGGGGGTAAAACGGACCGTGGCCACCCTGGCGATTATCCCCTCCATGATAACCCCTCCGTGGCCCTTGGTCCTGCCACTCCGACCTTCACCCTAGCCGATTAGTCGGCCCCTTACGCCCCCACCTGGGTTGCTGCTGCGGCTGCTCCCTCTGCCAGGGCTCAACCCTCCTCTCCTCCTGAACTCGGCCACCCCTTGGCCTCTCTTCCTCCGTTGCCCAACGGGCCAACCTCCGGGCGAACTCCGGGTGTGCCGCCTCCATATCAGCCTCCCTGGTCATCCTCTCCATGAGCGCCTCAAAAGATACCGGAGGCATCCTCTTCAGCTTCATGGAGAAGAATCCGGGCTGAAGGCCCAGGGTAAAGGCTACTATCATGGCGTGCCCTGACATCTCCTGCACCTGGGACAGTTCCTCGTGGAACCTGTCCATGTAACTACCCAGGGTCTCGCCTGCCCCCTGCTTAATGCGGAACAAAGACTCCGCCTCCTTCTTCCTTTTCCTGGACGTGGTGAACCTCAACTTGAACCCCCGACGCAGTCCTCGAAACAGTAAATGGAGCTGGCCGGGAGCCGGTGGAACCACTCTCTTTCCTTCTCCTTGAGGGTGATGGCGAAGAGTCGGCACTTAAACCCATCCAACATTTGCCGGATCGAAACCACGTCTTCAAACCATTGGACGTGCTGGACCAGATCTCCCTTCCCGGTGTAGTAGGTCATCTCCGGCTCCCGGAACCCTTCTGGAGATGGGGCAGAAGAAACGAGCTCACTGAAAGGACTTCCACCCATGACCGGACGAGCTGGGAACTCTTCCCCTGCCGTCTCGCCGAAGTGGTACTCGCCTGCCGAGCCGTGGAATAGGACTCGCCCCCGCAGCTCGCGCTCTCCCCCTCCAGCGACCTCCTTCCCAGCTCGCCGGATAGGCGCGTCGTCGCCCAAGGCCGGGACGACGACTACAGGAACCGCTGGTGTCGTGCTCTCGGCCCGCATGCCGAGTGCGACTCTGACGAGTCCGAGTACTTCCTCTCTGAGCTCTGCCGACATTCCCGCCGCTGCGGGAGGGGGAGGGGGTGGCGAGTTACCCTCGCCTGAACCTCATCCTTCATCTCTAGCCATCGAACTTACGAGAGATTTTCTTTACTGATCACGCTCCACGCTCACCGCACCAAAATGTTGAAATCGAGAATTCGGTCTCGAGGAGTTCACCCTTGGGGAAGGGGTGATCGCACACGTACTTCTCTCTCGCGAGCCCGAAAAACCAAGGAAGAAGAACTAGGGACAGACCCAAGGCTCCAACACGGAGGTCCCTCCACACACCCGGAAGTTCTTAGAGCGCTTCCCCTCCTTAGTCAGGTGCTGAAGCTAAGGTATCTCAGAGAGCGCTAGAAGACCGGGCACAAGTGAGCATGCCCTTCTGAGATACCCATCGGGTCCTATTTATAGATTTCTGAAAACGGCCTGCAAATAGCCAACCTACGCTGTTTGGAGCAGCTATGTGCAACCCACCTGGGTCTGCCAATAGCGAGACTCCGCTGTTCTAACTGGCTATGGGCAGGCCCGCATGGGCAAAATGGTAAAAAATACCTCACACAACACAGGGGGAGTAGCCCTCCACTGCCTCTGCTCGGCAAGGGCGGCGAGTGCTTGATCGAGCTGGCACTCGCCGCCCCAGCTCGGCACTTTGGCGAGCTTGGACCCGGCCTGCCCTACTCACCTGCCATGACCTCGACGAATGGCCCGGAGTTCGTCAAACTGGACTCGACGAACTCGGCTTGAGCACTGTTCATTTCCAAAAAATTCCCGATACCCCGCTTCCGCCTTCCGCACTTCCGCGGCCTCCTCTGCCGGCGGGCGCCGGGCAGGCCGCCGGCGGCTCCGCCGGCGGCGGCAGAGGAGGCCGCGGAAAACGGAGGCGGAAGGGGGGCTTTTTTATTATTTTGTTTTTCATTTTTTATTTGATTTTTTATTAAATAAATGATTATTAAATTAGCTATATGAATGAACTTATGAACCAATGGATGTGCTGCTGCCTTGACAAAATAGCAGATTATTATTGCTCAAAATTACATTGTGATTCTGGAATTTGTCATTGAAGAGATGATTTAAGACTGTTAAGGTGCTCACGACACTGAGCACTGCCTGTGATCCGATGAATTATAATTATAAAAATTGGTTTTTTTTATTTTATTCGCCTGGGGGCGGGCGAAGCCCCCCGGAATGTCAAGCGGGCGAAGCCCGCCGGAATGCCAAGCGGGCGAAGCCCGCCGCGACGCATCGAGAACGGGCGGAGCCCGTTCGAAAATGCTAGTATATATATATATATATAATCTCAAATACACTTACAATTTTGCCCATGCACAATATTACAATATTATGATAACTCCAATAACTATGACACACACCAAGTAGGTAATGCCTACAAACACCTCAACTTTGTTTGCTAATTCGATATTGTCGCCAACTATGTCGTTGAGTTCACCAAGGTTGTCACACATGTCATTGGGCTCCCCCCTGACGATCATCTGAGGCATTTCCTAGCAGACTTGCAACTCTACATTGACACGCTCCTTTGTGTTCCCAACCCGTCTACTCTCTCCCACACCATGTAGTAAGTTTGTTGCATCTTCGAGTAACTCCACGCGGCCTAGCAACCCTCCTCCACTTGGCCACCCCGCCAACTGCTATCTCCACAAAAATGTTTACCATCTCTCCATCGCCCGGATCACATGCCTTCACCATGATCTTTCGCCGCCAGTTTACCACTGCATCAGCCGATTCCACCACCCCAACACTTAATCTCATCAGGAGTACATTGAGCTCCACGGGAAGGGCCTCTGCTTTCATTGCCACTAGTTGTACACTCCTACACACAAATGCCCTCGAATGGACTTTGTTTGCTGCTTGGTGCTAAAGATGTTGATTATGGCTTCATTGATTTGGATCATTTGACGTTTGTTGCCGACCCTTACGGGCCTCATCTTTGAGGACAAGGTCGATTGTTAGGAGGGAGTGTTGATACGAAGATGACTTTCCCGGGCTATCCATGGGTTCTCCTGCCTACCTATATAGCTTGAGGGCATGTTCTTCCCACTTCTGCCTATGTAAAGAGTGATGGTCAATCTTTTAGATATCGTGGATTATTTGACTTTAGGCTCTCTTTAGAGAGAAAACTCTTACATGAATCCTGTGCTCAAGATATTTGGTTTAGCTTATCTCAAATCTTGTATCTTCTTTCACATTAATCTACTTTTTTTTGTTCGACGGTAGCATAAGCTATCATACTCGACATGCTACTCAACAGGGTTACTGGCAGACGAGTTAGGAAAGTTACTTGGCAGGCTATTTGATAGACTATTCAACAAAACTAGTCGTCACGGTAACTTCTCACATCAACCCGAGAGCACTATTCATAAAGGATTATTTGGCATCGTGTATTTGACAGATTGGTGATCCAAACCCTATTTTAATGCAAGAATTTTGCAGGGATGCATTTTCTAAGATGCATTATTGGTTGAAAGGTTCACCAAGAGGAATAAGAAACAACAAGAAGTGGCTCTCTACCTATTCGAATCCTTTTAAGACCCATCGTAATGTTTTTGTATTACATCGTGATATCAAAGATGAAAGAAGGGAATCTTATCTTTAGAGTCTGATGTGATATAAAGTTATGTATTATGTATGATGTGATGTAAATTATTCCGGTGTGTCGTAGAAGTCAAGAAAGGAATAACTTGTATAGTAAGAAAGGAATATTCTTAGAATATTCTTAGCGTGTGATGTAAGTTATCCCCTCGCGGGACAACTATAAATAAGGGTCGAGTGTAATGAGCTGATGCATCTCAGTCTGTACCAATATTTCTATGCAGTAAAATTTGAAGTGTTCTTCGAGTGTTCTAATACTCTCTCTGAGTGTTCTAATATCTTCTTGTATTCTCTTGTTCTACTGTTTATCTTGTATCCTGTGTGGTTGTACCTCTCTCCGTGAGTTGCAAACTTGGTATCAGAGGGATGGTAGCTTAAAAAACTTCTCCTTATTTCTCTTGATAATCCAGAGGTGTTCATGATTTGTTCATGATAATATTGGCATGATTTGTTCATGCTGGCTTGCATGTGGTTGAGGATAGTATGCTCTGTGGTTGCCCTTCTAGGGATCCTCGACATCAGAAATCTTATACCAGAACTTGTGGCAGAATTCTTTGTGAAAATAACGGAGTTGTGGCCTTTGAAGCTGCTAGGTGTGCGGCTGTGGGTATATGCTCAGGTTTTCACAAGAATTAAGCAACAGTTGTATCATTCCGTGTGGTAGCAAGTCACCTTAACACCAAAGGAGATTCCCGAGAAATAAGGCCTCTTACATCTATGATAAATTCACAACCAGTTACTCGTTCGTCTTCTTTTTCTTACTCTCGAAATTCCTACAGTTCTTCTTCCACCGCAAAAAATTTTGATTTGCTTTATAAAGTCGATTACCTTACTGAGGATAGTCGAATTCCCGTCACAGACCTCCTCTTGTTAAACCCATATAAAACCTTCATCAAAAAACCTCATCCAGTTTCCTGAGTCTTCCGACAGGCTCTCACTTCCAATAAGACACTTGCTGTGAAAGAACTCGTTCTAGCCTCGAGGCTTGAACAAGTACCGATTCCTGCTACAGAAGCAGAACAAATATTTCCTATACGATTGAATGAAGTGCTGCTTGGACAATGGAAGGCCCTTGGTTATTCCCACATACATTTTGGAGCTGTGAGAATGACTCTCACTCTGCACGCAAGAAAGGGACTACCGGTGGTAGCTCGATTAGCTCTCTTGGACACAAGGTTTCAACAATATAGTCATGCCTGCATCGCAACTGTCCAGACTACCTTGAATGTTGGCACTGTATTTGTAATACTATTCCCAAACTTCAACTTGAGGCTTGATGATCCTCATATCTACAACAACCTTAATGTCCAACTTCAGATTGTTGGAGCACCTCAAGTTGCGGGAACATATGCCGCAACGCTGCATCACCAAATGACTTATCGTGTCCAAAATCATTCCTTTAATCTAAGTCTTCCTCAAGACACTGATGAAGCACTCTACTTGGAAATTGATGCTCGTTCAGGCCCCTCATGTGTCCACATCCCAAAGCAACTTCCGAAAGATGAGCTTATTAAACTTCTTTCTGAATCATGGGTCACGCACTATGAAAAAATACGAAGTAATAACCAGCCGATCCACTCTGTCAAGTCTTCATTCGTCAGAAAGAAAGACAGTGCGATCGAAATTGTGTTCAACGGAGAAGACTCCTCTTCTAGCACGAACCCAATCTTCACCTCGGAGCTAAACATAATTGAAAAGATGGAAGTCGGGCTTGATGTGCCCATCCTTTTTTTCCGGTCTGATGGATTGCCTATTTATCAATTTCAAGATGAAGATGGCCATAAATACTTTGATATCTGTTCATGTGCTAAATGCAAAGAAGATGACTCTGATATAGATGATCTACCCAGAAGGAGAAATAACAAACAGAAGTCAACACAGCGAATGTTGAAAGAACGTTATGAAGAAGGAGATCCAACAGTTGGATTGCTAGGAGAACAGTCTGGAAAATTTGACTATTATGTCCTTTATCTTAAATGTCCAGAAATCAACATGCTCCAGCCGACCTCTTACCAGGAGGATTTCCCTCCAACAGAGTTCGATGAAGATAGAACTTCTCATACATGGAAGATCAAAAATCCAACTACCAAAAATCCTGATGGAACAACAAAGCATGTATCTCATGCCGAAGCTACGTTAAATTGTCAATCTGAAAATGTCATGACACAAAACAAAGTTTTAAAACAAATAGCGGCAAACCAACAAACCATCGAGAAACGACTCGACTTCGGGCTTTCAACAATCACCAGAGTCACAATGCAACTCCAAGATGAGATAACAGCGGTGCATCATGAACTACTTCAATTGGTTAGTACCGTCTCTTTCAATTAACCGCTTCTGGCCCAAAAGGAGGCGGAGTTAAAAAGTCTCAAAGCCCAACTACATTCTCTCCAAACCCAAAAACAATACCACTCCCCAGGATATTATGAAACCCCATCTTACTCCTCTTATTTACCTCCACTTCCAACACATTCCCAACCGTTATCCACTCTCTCCCCGTTTGATCCCAATCCTTTCAATAGCGCAACTTTCCTCTCACAAATGCGCTATGAAACACCCAAGTCTTCAAAAAGAAAACTAGAAAAATATCCATCCAAAGAATCTTCCCCACAAGAGTTACTTGCAACTCAGCCGTCTTCTTAGCTTATGGTTGACAATCCTATCTCCTCATTATTAAAACAAGTAGCTACACAACCACAAAAACCGCCTGTACAAGAGAAGTACTCTGAAAATTCAGATAACGAGGAACTGTCCCTCAACATTCTAATGGCAGATCCACCTACTGAAGACCCTACTGTTGAAGATGAAGAAGCACATGACCCTGGTCAAATGCCCCATCAAGGACCAGAGCAATCTGGCCAGTTCCCGAATGACCCATCAAGTGGTTTTTCATTCGACAACATTTCATCATCAAAATGGCGAGACAGAATCTATGAAATGCATGCTTGGTGCACTGCCGAGTTGCTACAACCTGGCGTAACAATGTCTGCTGTCGCAGATAGATTTGTGTCAAAATTTCATGCCAGACTCAGGCAATGATGGATTGTTCTTGGAGCATACCGACAACAAATGGTCAAACAAAGTCCAAATGTGGATGCCTTGATCATGCATGTCCACAACAAATTCTTGGGCGCATGAGATCATTATACAACTCAAGTTAGAGAGGAGTACTTAAGCATGAGGTGCTGCTCGTATAAAAGGAAAGACCTAGAAGACCATTATGAGAAAATGTCAAAAAGATTTTATGCGATCAATGGGATTGACGACGTCAATCTAAAGCAAACTTTCTTAAACTCTCTTCAAGAGCCTCTTGGAAATGAAACATCTCGGCTCCTCCAGGTAAAAAACATCCCTATCAGCCATACATCTATTGGTGAGCTCTACCAGAACGTATTACCCTCGCTTGAAAAATTATGCAATCAAAAGAGGTTCCTCAAGCAAATCAAGGACCAAAGTAAAAAACCTTGGCTCGGCTTATGATCGCCATGAATTGCAGATCAAGTGTGGAAAAGACAACTCTTGTATGTGCAACAAGAGAAAAAAAGGACAGACCTTTCACACGAAAAGGAGATGGAGAAAGGATTATTTCTCTAAAAGAAACAAGAAGTGGAAATTTCTCAGAAAAAAGAAAGGAAGTACAAAATCTTCAAGATGCTATATATGTAGAAAGAAGGGACATTTTGCAAAAGAATGTCCTGACAAAGAGAAGAGTTCACGACTCATTACGAAACTCTCAAATTGAGGACGTAGACAACGACGATATCGAGGCTCTATTTTCTATAGATGATGAAGTTGAGCCAGACACAATTCTCGCCTTGGGAACAGATCTATCAGACTCATCTGTTGACTCTGACGAAGATATCGTTCTTTTTAGTAATATTTATACCACCGCAACCAGCGACAACTTTCTCTGCCAACCAACCCCTTCTGCAAAGATTCATATTTTCACAGGCAAATGGGACAGACCCATTCCGGTGATAGCCTTCTTCGATACTGGAGCTGCATCCTCCATCGTGAAGCCAAATATCCTGCCAAAAGAATGTTGGAATCCTTGCCACAGATCATTCCGCGCAGCCAAAGACGACCTCTTCACGATTACTCTGATCAGTAAGCCCATCAATATCCAACTCTTCCCAGGATATGTTATTAGACATCAAGTTTACGGATCAGAATTACCTACTAAAGATTTGCTTATTGGGTTTGACATTCTACATTTGCTACAACGAATTACATGGAACAAGGATTGAGATATAAAAATCATCTACTACCATAGACAAAGACTCTACATATTTACCCAATTGAAATTCTAAGCCTCATCAGGGATGACATTGCACGCACCTCCTGTGCCGAATTACATACAGAATTTCTAGAAAAATGTGATCACCCTCTTTGGAAGAATCCTCAATTCTTCGTCTCCCTTCCATTTAAGAAGAATGAAGATATTAACCCCACAAAGGCAAGTCACAAAGGTATGAATCCAGATCATTATGCACTTGCAATAAATGAAGTTGACCAACTGCAAAAAGAAGGGTTAATCGAACCCACAAAATCACAATGAGTCTGTGAAGCTTTTTACGTAAACAAACCGATCGAGCAGGCTAGAGTAAAGATGAGACCGGTAATTAACTACCAGTCTCTCAACCATTTTCTTGAAGATGATAAGTTCCCTCTACCAAAAAGAGAAATCCTATTTAAAAAACTCCCACAATCAAAAATATTTTACAAGTTCGTTCTCAAAACGGGTTTCTGGCAGCTAGGGATTCACCCCAATGACAGACAAAAAATTGGTTTATGCATCCCCAAAAGACACTACCATTGGACTGTCGTAGCCTTCAGACTAAAACCAACCCCTTCATTATTCCAGAAGGCAATAACAAAGATTTTCCAGCCCATCATGGAAAATGCTTTGGTCTATATTGATGACATCTTATTGTTCTCTCCAGATATTGGCTCCCATCATGGTCTACTCTCCCAGTTTCATGATTTGGTCAAATTATATGACATTATGTTATCTGAGAAGAAGATGATTATTGGAAAGCCCGACATTGACTTCTTAGGTATGCATATATCAAATTATCAATATCAGCTCCAACCGCACATCGCAACCCAACTAGATCATTTTCCGGACGAGAACTTTACATTTAAGCAGGTGCAACAATTCTTGGGGATTGTGAATTATATGGCAGAATTTATTCATGATCTTGCTGAACTCATGACTCCTCTCACTAATCTACTCAAGAAAGAAGCGCCGCCATGGATTGAGGCGTGTACTAAAGCAGTTAAAAGGTTAAAGTAGCTAACAAAAGGCCTTCCCCCACTCCAAATTCCTTCATCAGGGAAGCGAATCCTTCAAACTGATGCTAGCGATAAATTTTGGGGCGCCATATTGCTTGAAGAATTAAATGGGAAATGCCAACTCTGCGCTTTCAAGAATGGAGAACTTCATTATCACTCTACCTATAAGGAAATCCTAGCCGTCAAGAGAGGTGTTGAAAAGTTTCAATTTCACCTTATTGGACATCACTTTCTCATCGAAATGGATATGTCGGCATTTCCAAAAATGGTCCAATTTAAACAAAAGATGCTACCCCAAGCCCAACTTCTGCGATGGGCAAACTGGTTCTCTTAGTGAAAATTTGAAGCCCACCACATCAAGGGCAAACATAATTTCCTCCCGGATTTCTTATCTCGAACCCAGTGGACGATCTCTGTGGTGTTCCCAGTCATCTACCATTTTCAGCCGACAGACCATCCAGTGCACATTAGAGCCAAAATACTGTACTCCGTCCTCCACAAAAGATCTCTACACTGTTTGCTCCTGTTTCAACAAATATACATCAGGCAATACGGCCTGCGTGAAGGTCCTTTAGCCAGTTTTCTCTTACATCCCAGTTTTCCTTTCTTAACCATACTCGAATGTAGGGAAGATTTTTATTATAATTTTCCTAAGGAAGCTTATTTGGTTTTATGGTACTTTGTCGAAACCTGTCCATTCGGCATCATATTTGACAAAGGAAGACTCCTTCAATATATCGCCCGAGTTGATATCCACCCATGCCAGCAGAAGCATAAACAACTCCTAATGTGGCTCAACTTATTTGGCAACACTAGCTATTAACGCAACAAACTACGGCCTGAAGGAAATAGTCTCAATGGAGTCCGTGAACAGAAACATGTCCTTATACATTTCCAATGCCAATGGACTTTAAATATTCTGGATAATCATCTTCACATTCATAAACGGTATTCTTGTGCTTTCTGGCTTAATCACGAATACAGCGGCCCAGTTCCATCTATTGCCCATAAAGCGCTTCTCTGTACTATCAATAGTGTGCCCATCACTGATGTCCCACTAAACCTGCCTTCGGCTTACTGGCGTGATCCCAGACCATCAAGTTTTCAAAGGATCCAGACCATCAAGTTTTCAGGCTCCACAAAAAGCTCGCTCAAAACAATCATCCTACACTTGCAACACTACAGATGACGTGGAGCCATCACCTTTTTTTCACCAGGGGGAAAGATGAAAGAAGAAAATCTTATCTGTACCAGACAAGAGGGGATTACTCACGGAGAGAGGTATAACCACACAAGAGGGATATAAGATAAACAGTAGAACAAGAGAATACAAGAAGATATTAGAACACTCAGAGAGAAAGTATTATAACACTCGAAGAACACTTCAAACTTTACTGCATAGAAATATTAAGACAGACTGAGATATCTCAGCTCATTACACTCGACCCTTATTAATAGTTGTCCCGCGAGAGGATAACTTACATCACACGCTAAGAATATTCTAAGAATATTCCTTTCTTACGATACAAGTTTTTTCTTTCTTGACTTCTACGACACACCGGAATAACTTTACATCACATCATACATAATACATAACTTTATATCACATCATACATAACTTTATATCACATCAGACTCTAAAGATAAGATTCCCTTCTTTCATCTTTCCCCTTAGTGAAAAAAGGTGATGGCTACATGTCATCTGTAGTGTTGCTAGTGCATGATGATTGTTTTGAGCGGGCTTTTTATGGAGCCTGAAAACTGGATGGTCTGAATCCTTTGAAACAGTGGTGGCAGTGCTGGATGTCTTCAATATACTGAAGCGGAAGGATCATGGGATCACTCCAGTAAGTCGAAGGCAGGTTTAGTGGGACATCAGTGATGGGCACACTATTGATAGTACATAGAAGTGCTTTATGAGCAATAGATGGAACTGGGCTGTTGTATTCGTGATCATGCTAGAAAGCACTAGAATACTGTTTATGAATGGAAAAGACAACTCTTATATGTGCAACAAGGGAAAAAAGGACAGACCTTTCACACGAAAATGAGATGGAGGAAAGGATTATTTCTCTAAAAGAAACAAGAAGTGGAAATTTCTTAGAAAAAAGAAAGGAAGTACAAAATCTTCAAGATGCTATATATGTTGAAAGAAGGGACATTTTGCAAAAGAATGTCTTGACAACGAAACTCTCTCAAATTGAGGACGTAGACAACGACGATATCGAGCCTCTATTTTCTATAGATGATGAAGTTGGGTCGGACACAATTCTCGCCCTGGGAACAGATCTATCAGACTCATCTGTTGACTCTGACGAAGATATCGTTCTTTTTAGTAATATTTATTCCACCGCGACCAGCGACAACTTTCTCTGTCAACCAACATCTTCTGCAAAGATTCATATTTTCACAGGCAAATGGGACAGACCCATTCCGGTGATAGCCTTCTTCGATACTGGAGCCGCATCCTCCATCATGAAGTCAAACATCCTGCCAAAAGAATGTTGGAATCCTTGCTACAGATCATTCCGCGCAGCCAACGACGACCTCTTCACAATTACTCTGATCACTAAGCCCATCAATATCCAACTCTTCCCAGGATATGTTATTAGACATCAAGTTTACGGATCAGAATTACCTGCTAAAGACCTGCTTATTGGGTTTGACATTCTACATTTGCTAAAACGAATTACATGGAACAAAGAAGGATTGAGATATAAAAATCATCTACTACCATGGACAAAGACTCTACTTCTTTACCCAATTGAAATCCTAAGCCCCATCAGGGATGACATTGCCCGCACCTTCTGTGCCGAATCACATACAGAATTTCTAGAAAAATGTGATCACCCTCTTTGTAAGAATCTTCAATTCTTCGTCTCGTTCCATTTAAGAAGAATGAAGATATTAACCCCACAAAGGCAAGTCATAAAGGTATGAATCCAGATCATTATGCACTTGCAATAAATGAAGTTGACCAACTGCAAAAAGATGGGTTAATCGAACCCACAAAATCACAATGGGCCTGTGAAGCTTTTTACGTAAACAAACGGATCGAGCAGGCTAGAGGAAAGATGAGACTGATAATTAACTACCAGTCTCTCAACCATTTTCTTGAAGATGATAAGTTCTCTCTACCAATAAGAGAAGTCCTATTTCAAAAACTCCTACAGGCAAAAATATTTTCCAAGTTAAATCTCAAAACGAGTTTCTGGCAGCTAGGGATTCAACCCAATGACAGACAAAAAACTGGTTTCTACATCCCTGAAAGACACTACCATTGGACTGTCGTAGCCTTCAGACTAAAACCAACCCCTTCATTATTCCAGAAGGCAATGACAAAGATTTTCCAACCCATCATGGATAATGCTTTGGTCTATATTGATGACATCTTATTGTTCTCTCCAGATATTGGCTTCCATCATGCACTACTCTCTCAGTTTCATGACTTGGTCAAATTATATGACATTATGTTATCTGAGAAGAAAATGATTATTGGAAAGCCCGACATTGACTTCTTAGGTATGCATATATCAAATTGTCAATATCAGCTCCAACCGCACATCGCAACCCAACTAGATCATTTTCCGGACGAGAACTTTACATTTAAGCAGGTGCAACAATTCTTGGGGATTGTGAATTATATGGCAGAATTTATTCATGATCTGGCCAAACTCAGGACTCCTCTCACTAATCTACTCAAGAAAGAAGCGCCGCCATGGACTGAAGCGTGTACTAAAACTGTTAAAAGGTTAAAGTCTCTTACAAAAGGCCTTCCCCCACTCCAAATCCCGTCATCAGGGAAGTGAATCCTTCAAACTGATGCTAGCGATAAATTTTGGGGCGCCATATTGCTTGAAGAATTAAATGGGAAACGCCAACTCTGCAGATACAAAAGTGGGGCTTTCAAGAATGGAGAACTTCATTATCACTCCACCTATAAGGAAATCCTAGTCGTCAAGAGAGGTATTGAAAAGTTTCAATTTCACCTTATTGGACAGCACTTTCTCATTGAAATGGATATGTCGGCATTTCCAAAAATGGTCCAATTTAAACAAAAGATGCTACCCCAAGCCCAACTTCTGCGATGGGCAAACTGGTTCTCTCAGTGGAAATTTGAAGCCCACCACATCATGGGCAAACATAATTTCCTCCCAGATTTCTTATCTCGAACCCAGTGGACGATCTTTGTGGTGTTCCCAGTCATCTACCATTTTCAGCCGACAGACCTTCTAGTGCACATTAGAGCCAAAATACTGTACTCCGTCCTCCACAAAAGATCTCTACACTGTTTGCTCCTGTTTCAACAAATATACATCAGGCAATACGGCCTGCGTGAAGGTCCTTTAGCCAATTTTCTCTTACATCCCAGCTTTCCTTTCTTAACCATACTCGAATGTAGGGAAGATTTTTATTATAATTTTCCTAAGGAAGCTTATTTGGTTTTATGGTACTTTGTCGAAACCTGTCCATTCGGCATCATATTTGACAAAGGAAGACTCTTTCAGTATATCGCCCGAGTTGATATCCACCCATGCCAGCAGAAGCATAAACAACTCCTAATGTGGCTCAACTTATTTGGCAACACTAGCTATTAACGCAACAAACTACGGCCTGAAGGAAATAGTCTCAATGGAGTCCGTGAACAAAAACATGTCCTTATACATTTTCAATGCCAACGGACTTTAAATATTCTGGATAATCATCTTCACATTTATAAACGGTATTCTTGTGCTTTCTGGCATGATCACGAATACAGCAGCCCAGTTCCATCTATTGCTCATAAAGCACTTCTCTGTACTATCAATAGTGTGCCCATCACTGATGTCCCACTAAACCTGCCTTCGGCTTACTGGCGTGATCCCATGATCCTTCCGCTTCAGTATATTGAAGAAATCCAGCACTGCTACCACTGTTTCAAAGGATCCAGACCATCAAGTTTTCAGGCTCCACAAAAAGCCCGCTCAAAACAATCATCCTGCACTAGCAATACTACAGATGACGTGGAGCCATCACCTTTTTTCACCAGGGGGAAAGATGAAAGAAGGGAATCTTATCTTTAGAGTCTGATGTGATATAAAGTTATGTATGATGTGATATAAAGTTATGTATTATGTATGATGTGATGTAAAGTTATTCCAGTGTGTCGTAGAAGTCAAGAAAGAAATAACTTGTATCGTAAGAAAAGAATATTCTTAGAATATTCTTAGCGTGTGATGTAAGTTATCCCCTCACGGGACAACTATAAATAAGGGTCGAGTGTAATGAGCTGAAGTATCTCAGTCTGTATCAATATTTCTATGCAGTAAAGTTTGAAGTGTTCTTCGAGTGTTCTAATACTTTCTCTCTGAGTGTTCTAATATCTTCTTGTATTCTCTTGTTCTACTGTTTATCTTGTATCTCTCTTGTGTGATTGTACCTCTCTCCGTGAGTTGCAAACTAGGGTCGTTGCATGTTGTTCTATGGTATTTGGAGCTCGATACGGCGATACATCAAATCAAAGTCCCGATATGGTGAGAAGAATTGATTATGAATACTCGATCTTTTTTTTTTGGACGGTGGATCTTTCACTTTTGGTTTATGTATTGGATGTATTTAAAGTTCTAAATATTTATGTTTTAGCATGCAAGTATGATGACCTAATTTATTCCTGTTTTCTCCTCTCCTCCCCTCTTTGTAGGTACTCCTATTTAGGAATTATTCACAAACCAAATAGTTTGTGAATAATTCGGGAATCAATTCATGGAGATTCAATTAAGATTCATATTTTGCGAATTTGAATCCAAATTCAGATTTGAGTAGTATTCGAATCTGAATAATATTATTTCTATTGACAAGACCAGCAAAAAGTTCAGGAATAATAGGAATATCTGTATTATATATATAAATGATCTTGACCTTCCCATTGAAGTCGAATTGTTCTAGATTGAATCCAAACCCTAATCCGAATTCGAATCCAGGATTTCGGGATGAATCCAAATTTGAATTCAAATAATCGAATGAATCAAAATCTCTGTGTTTTATGATAAATTTGGATTCAATTGAAAAGCGATTCGATTCGTGAACACCCCTACTCCTAATTAGATAGATTCGTTGTTGGTTCCTTTTCTTTTTTGTATAGACCTCTCTCTCCTTTAGTCAATCTCCCTTCCCTCTCAATTTCACCACAAGTAACAACAAGAAATCCAATGGAGAGAAAGTGACTACTCTAGTTTTTGTTTCCTTCGAGACTACACTTCATCAATTAGTGACATGATCCTTCACGTGTGCTTGTAACAAATTTACCAGCCAAATTTTAATGTAAAAATTAGATGTCTTTAATTTAGAACCATAGCAATGACATTAAGAACTGCTACAAAGCGACCCAATTTTAATGTAAAAATTAGATGTATCCTTAATTTAGAACCATAACAATGACATTATGAACTGCTACGAAAGCGATGTGTGAAACTTCAACTGGCATCAAATTGAAACTGATTAAGTGGACTGGAAGAATCAACTTACTGTGAGTTTATCAACCCTTACAAAACCATCTTAGGCCAGCCTGCATTCTGGTTAGGTTGAAACCGCGTTTTCTTAGTCCGGGTAAATTGTGAGTATATTTATTTATAAAGCATGATATAATATTTAAGTGTTCTGAATCCTGACCACGGTTACTGATTTCGTGAAAATTTATCGTGGAGTCGATGTTTGAAACTTATATTTGCATATTCTTGATTTGATCGTGCAAACATTCAAAATATACAGTTGTTTGCTCGGCTACCATTGTTTTACATGAATAAATGACCTTACATAGTGAACAAATGAAGACAATTTATGATATTTATTATGCGGGCCATCTATGGGGACCCTCCAACTTTGCTTAATTACATGGGGTTCTCTTAACTACAGGGACTTCCCCTTCGAACTTTTAAAAATAGCAAAACCTCTCCTTTACATGTATGTTAACAATGTAAACTGGAAAGTTTTGATAATTTTAAAAGTCAGAAGGGATGTCTTCAAAGCTACTTTTTGATTCGTTGCATTGAACGAATGAAATTTATATTTTCCTGTAAACATGGAAAACTAGACTCAAATTAGTCTAATTTTTTTTGAATCCATTTATCTTTCTATTTCTGTCTATATATAGATTGTAAATGTAGAAATTAGAGTAGTTTTTTCATGAGAGCACTAGGAGAAAACCTCGTCTTATTTTTGATCTAGAAGAGAAGGAAAAGATATTTGAAGAGCAGGCTTTTATGATTCAATAATTAATCAAACTTATATAAACCTTCCTGGTAATTTGCAGGGAATTATGCAACCCTTTAGCTAAAAAACTGACTCATTGGTCCATTCCAGGTTGCGCAGCCACTGCACACATAACCTTCTTATCCTTTTGTTGTCATTGCCGCTTTCAGGTGTTAGTTAATGCATACTTAATCATAATAATTGATACCAATCAATCTCGCTTCTATTTTTATCAGGGCCTGGTCGTGCCGGTTCTCCGTGACGCCGATAAGATGAATTTTGCTGAGATCGAAAAAAACATCAATACGCTCGCAAAGAGGGCGAGTGGAGGCACGATATCAATCGATGAAATGGCCGGAGGCACATTCACTATATCAAATGGTGGCGTGTATGGTAGTCTCTTGAGCACACCAATTATTAACCCTCCCCAAGTATGTCTTGATCTCCAACTTAATTATCTTTCGTTTTTTATGTGCAAACAATCTTGCACGGGATTCGCCCTTGCTCTGTTAGAGGCAATACCCCCGTTGCTTGCCGTTCCCCATTTTGTATTATGCGGCGGCTGCGAAACAAAAATTTTCATCAGGGACGGGGTGTATTGAGGCTGTTGGGGCGTGTGGAGACTCCGTGCAAGAATGCTTGTATTAATTAAAATTATTAAATATTTATTTATTTAATTAGCATTAATAAAATATCAATTGAAAAAAGCTATAGAGAAGGTCGGAGAACAGGCATTCGATGGTCGTTGACGCTCGCTCGCTCGGCAATTTAGATCGTAGAGCGGGCTCGACAATCAAATACCAGATCCGATGGACAAAATTTTATTTAAAAACGTTCTTTAAGCCCTTTTCGCTGAAATTTGCACCGCACAGCATGGATACTTTTTTCTTTTACATGTATAGTATAGAGAGATATTGATGAACTCTGATGATGCCGTCATTTGTCCCTCTGCAGTCGGCCATCCTGGGGATGCATTCCATTGTATCCAAGCCGACGGTTATTGGCGGGGTTGTTGTTCCGAGGCCTATGATGTACGTCGCTCTGACCTACGACCACAGGCTGATAGATGGAAGAGAGGCCGTCTACTTCTTGAGACGCATCAAGGATGTCGTCGAGGATCCCCGCAGGCTGCTTCTCGACCTGTAGAGTGTCCCGATAATGAATAATCGTCCCTCGAACTGAAATTTTGTCGCATCATTTTTCGGTCGGCGCATCTTTACGTGGCACTCCGGCGTCGAAGGCGAGGCAGGATGCCTATAAGCAATCTGCATTCGCTGGATGGTTCAATAATGCCGTTTAAATTAATAATTCATATGACCGGCCAAATTCGTTGATTGGTTCAATTTATTATTACTGCTGATGGAGATTGTTTTTGTTCTGTTAAATTTTTCCTACTTGATCCAGGAATACTCCAACAAAGTCGGCGATTGATACTCATCCATGTCATCTATGCTATAATATTTGGTTGTGACAATCATCATTGCCGTTCGATTATATCAAAACTAAAATTCAATTGTTTTTGTATTTTGACCGTTCCTTGTAGAATAGATATGCGCACAGCAGGTCATTTTTTCGCCGGGGCTTGATATAAAGAGGTGATTGAGGGCCACCGCCGATATTTTTCCGCTTTTGCATGATTAGTGCCCAACTAAAATTAGTTTAAATCAGGATAACTTGATATTCGTCTTAAATTTGAAGGTAAATTGAGTCTGTTTGTTTGGATGAAGTTGAGGTTTTGGAATTGAAATTAAAAGTCTAATCTCATTGAAAATAGATTTTAAATTCTAATTTTTGGGTTTTAGTTGTCAAAAAGAATATACTCATATGATTCATTTGATTGGGCAGAATTGAAATCAGGGTTGGAATTAGTGGTTTAATTCGGATTTCTATTGGTTTATTATGTGCTTGAAGAACTTCATTCACTTTTACGTTCAAACGGATGATGTTTGTTAGGTGATCCTTGAGGAATGACGGTTTACTCCATGTGGTTATGACCGCCACCACCATGTCAAACGGAGGCTTAATTGCTATATATGTTTTGGGGGCATAATTGACATTCTCACCCTTCATTTGTGCATTTTACCCTAAAGTGCAGCGATCCAACGGTGGATTGTGAGGTGTACATTGTCTTTTGAAATGTGTGCATTGCACTAATCCAAATCTCTGCGGTGGAGATTTACAAATGGTTGACGACAAATCAAGTGGTTGATATTTTGCGTTATAAAAGGCTTAAAATTTTGATTTCATAAAGAGCTTAAAAAGTAATAATTTCTTTGTTATGTATTGTATTTTTATTTTGCAAAAAAATATTGACTGAATTTTCTCATGCAGTCAAATAATAGAAATCACAAATTTCTTTGTTATATCTAATTGAAAATGATTTCAATTTTTATGGAATTCATATAATAAGTGGAAGGGTGTGAACATCACAATGAGCTTAGGTTGTCATAAATAATAGGTATTTAAATTTATTTATTCCAAATAGTTTCTCTTCTTCTTCTTCTTCCTCTTGCTTGAATTTCTTTCTTCTTTAAGTTTGGCTAAGCCCATTCCTTTGGATATAAATATTTACAATCTCTATTGTTTTTTCTTCCCTTTACCTAATAGTCTTAAATTAAGAGGAATAATGTAAATGTATTTTGTGAAAATTTCTTAGATAAAGGGAAAAATCATAGATTTGTTCGTTAAAATTGAATCAAATTGAAACATCTCCCGTTAAAATGTTTAAATTTTTGTATATTATGTGTTGTGCCCAGATTTATTCGCAATCAGAGGAGATCCAACTTTCAAAGAGAATGGTGAGATCACAAGAGGACCTACCGAATGCTCAAGAGATTCATAGAGAGCTCCCTCTCTTGAAATATACCATTAATCTCCCGTATTATTGGAAAGTCCAAAAATTTGTTCGTTCTTTATCGTAGAGGGGAGAATTTTTAGTTTAAATTCTAAAATCATCAAAGATAGTTAGTAAAAGAAAGTGGGCACGACGACATGAATAATGGCTAGATTTAATCTTCTTTAACTATTTGTCAATTATTGGGGCAAATAATGCACCATTATTTAGTGGGCCTTAGGAGTATGAGGCGGTTTTGAAGAAGCAACATTTTCCAACTCTCTTCAGTCTTTTTTCTCATTACAACATTTAATACACAACACAGATACTGGATCTCCAAAACAAAAAATTTCTCGAGCAATTTCTTCACTTCCCCCTGATGGGCTCGACTAATGCATTGTCTATCACCCTCTTCTTCTACCGGATGGGATGAACCTCAGGGTCCAGATTGAGCCAGTGGAATACAACTTCATCATTGATCTTTAGAATCTTAGGAGTGCTCCAGTCGAATACGTCGACGTTCTACTGGAGACATGTGATTACCTCCATCTTATCTTCCTTCTTCAATCCTCCGCTGATCTGTAGCATCCTGGGCATCCCGCTCACAGTCACCACCTCCACTTTTTATACCTCTTTCGTTGCCCAAGATTTGCCATTCATTTCAACACTATATTTATTGCCTCTACTTCTTTCATCTAGAATATAGTATTCACGACACTCAGATAGCACTCCTGAGTTGCTCTGGAGTCACTCCTGATCCTTATCTGAAGTCCCCCTTAACAATATTTTAGGCATTGATGATACGAGGAAGGAACGACTTCGAAAGAGTTGACAGGGGGTCTCCCAAAGATACCATTATAACAACTCGACGAGTCAATAATGATGAATCGATAATTCTTCAAGGTGCAGCAGAGAGTTACCAACAACACCACCACTCATTCCATCTCCTTAATTGCTACTTAGAAACCAAAAAGGGGCCTTCTGAGACTACCACCTTGCTTGCCTCTACTTTCAGCGCGTCAAACACCCTCTTGATTATCACGTTGACCGAGATCTTATTATCCACTGGGATCCAAATGACTGAAATCCTCTATCTCTTCCTCGATGACAACGACATCATGGAAGAGGTTCTCATTTCCGAACATGTCATATTCCGAGAATGTGATATCTTACAATGAGGGAGGCGCTTGGGAGGTCGAAGCGACACTCACGTGATAGATTGTATGGAAATTTCTCTTATAGGAAGGTCCCACTCGGGTGATAGAAAATCCTATTTGTCTCCTCTTCTTTGATGACTTTGCTCTTTCGACCGATCAAGTATTTAAAGAAGATTGGGGATCCATGCTCACCTCTAGTTTGAAGAGGCCTTCTAGAACGCCAAAAGTGAGTGCCAGTTTTAAGGAGAAGCTATCCACCACCTGGAAGATAAGGACTTCCCCCTGTAAGCAAACAATATAACTTCCTAAGGTATCATTAACTCCCTTCGTCAAATGAGAGAGAGATGTAAGATCCCTCTTCCTCTTCTTCAAAATGGCAAAACGCAACGTCAATCCTCTTTCAAGTCCTCAAAATTGTAGATCGATCTCGTTGACGAATGGTGGAACAATCCCTTGCCTTCCCTCTGAAGGTGATAAAAAAACCTTCACTTGGAAGCACCGGTCTTGGTCCTGATTGAAACCACAACCTCAAAACATTGCAATTGTTGTATAGGGTCATCCTTCTTGGTATTATAACTCAGAGAGAGTTCTTCAAACTCTTCTAGAACTAGGAACAACAAGAATTTATCACTGAATAAGATCCTTCCTCTAGATTGGCGAGCTACGAGTTGGCGAGTTTGGCTCATACCACTACAGCTCGCCAAATGCTTCACTTCACGAAACCGGATTCCCTGGTAAATCCTTGATAGATACTGCGACTACACAAGTCACTCCAGCTCTTCAGTTATGGCATCCTTACCCGATCACCTATATGGATTGTCATCCTATAAAGGAGTGATGTAGTGAGGTGAGGTTATTGTTATCTCTGTGCCAGGAATGAGCACTGCTCGTAACGTATCGCTCATCCTTCAAGCAAAGTCAATAAATTCTTCCCTTATCATGTAATCGCCCACCACCAACGACATCATGGAAGAGGTTCTTATTTCCCAACATGTCCTCTTCCGAGAATGTGATATCTTACAATGAGGGGAGGTGCTTGGGAGGTTGAAGTGACACTCGGGTGATAGATTGTATGGAAATTTCCCTTGCAGGAAGGTCCCACTCCCATTACTCCGTGGATGATGCTTACTCCCCTGCATCCTCCCAAATCTACCCTATCTTCACATCTTCACCGACCCTGAGCATTAACTGTCCCATCCTCAATGATCGCATGCCACTGGTCTTCTCCGCCTGCTCCTCATTTTACGACTCTCCGCTTACCCTCTAAAAACTCTAAACACGTTATAGTGGCATACAACTCTATCTGATATAGCTCACAGTACAATGGGATAACACTTGCCAATTCTTCCTACGATGTTGTATTCTTTGATACATATTCCCTTGTCTTGTTATAACCATCGCTTCTCTGGGAAGGGATATGTTTTGCCTCCCCATCTGGGGTGCCTCTATGGTGAGTTATAATCATTCCTTATCTCAGGAGAGAATCCCCTCTCTAAACCCATATGATGGGGTCTTCCGGCCAGTAGCTATGGTGGCTTGTTCACCGAAACTTGGAATTTTCTTTCCAGCCATCAGTTTTTTGGAGCCACCAATGGCTTTCTCTCCTCCTGCATCCTTGTCTCTTCTTGTCTACTATGCTGCTCTTGCCTTCTTCCCTCTTGCTTCCTCCTTTCTCGCCTCTTTTGCTCCACCTTTCTTCCCTCCTCAATGGTCTCCTCTTCCTCCACCCTAGCCAGCTTTGCTAGCCTGACTAAGAAAATCCTAGTTTTCTCCTCTTCTTTGATGACTTTACTCTTCCGACCGATCAAGTATTTAAAGAAGATTGGGGATCCATGCTCACCTTTAGTTTGAAGAGGCCTTCTAGCAGGCCGAAAGTGAGTGCTAGTTGTAAGGAGAAGCTATCCATTACCTGGATGATAATGACTTCCCCTATAAGCGAACAATATAACTTCCTAAGGTATCATTAACTCCCTTCGTCAAATGAGAGAGAGAGAGAGATGTAGGCTCCTCTTCATCTTCTTCAAAATGGCAAAGCGCAATGTCAATCCTCATTCAAGTCCTCAAAATAGTAAATCGATCATTTTGACGAATGATGGAAAAATCTCTTTCCTTTCCTTTGAAGGTGATAACAAAAAAACCTTCACTTGGAAGCACAAGTCATGGTTCGGATTGAAACCACAACCTCAAAACATTGCAACTGTTGTATAGGATGATCTTTCTTGGTATTGTAACTCGTGGAGAGTTCTTCAAACTCTTCTAGAACTAGGAACAACAAGAATTCATCACAGAATAAGATCCTTCCTCTAGATTGGCGAGCTGCGAGTTGGCGAGCTGCGAGTTGGCGAGCTAGGCCCACCCCTCCCAGGAGAGTGTTGGATAGCTCGCCAAATGCTTCACTTCACAAAACCAGATTCATTGGAAACTCCTCGACAGATACCGCAACTACACAAGTCACTCCAGCTCTTCAGTTATGGCATCCTTACCCGATCACCTATATGGATTGCCATCATGTAAAGGAGTGATGTAGTGAGGTGAGGTTATTGTTACCTCTGTGCCAGGAATGATCACTGCTCGCAACGTATCGCCCATCCTTCAAGCGAAGTCAATAAATTCTTCCCTTATCACGTAATCACCCTCCACCTACGAGTTATCGATGACCACCTCCTTATATCATTCTTAAATCATGTTGCCTTCTCGCTAGACTTTCCTCCTCCGATTACGGTTCACACTCACCGCACCAAAATGTTGAAGCCTGAAAAATCGGTTCTCAAATGTCAGACCAAATGGATAACACAAGGTTACTGATACTGGGAGTCAACTTCACTGAACTAGATGGCGATAGAGAGAATAGCCATGAACTCATCAAAAAATACAAACCGAGTGTTGTAGCGAGTCAACTTCATGGACCTAGAGGGCGAGAGATAAAATAGACATGAACTCATCTACAAATATAACCTTAGTGCTACAACGAGGAGGTCCAACGACTTACCTTGAAGTCAAATGAACTTTCGCTCCACAACCAAGGGTCGAGCTTATTACAAAGAAGACACAAATTGATGAGTAGAGAACTTATGGGGGGTGTTGCAAGTTGTCTTTCCTGGTACCCATGGGGTCTTATTTATAGATAAATCCTGGGGATATTGATGCGAGAACATCCATCTCTCCACACACACACATGAAATACTTGATGTTGAACCCAAAAAACCATAATTCAAGAGGAGTTCAGACTGATGAGAATAGTCTACACTTACTTCTCCTAAGTTTGAATGCAAGGTTGGGCAATCAGTGAAAAAACATCATTCACCAAGGTAATTAGAAACAAACCCCTCGAGCTACAGTGAGGAGGTCTCGCCACAAACCCTAAATATCAAAGAGAGCTTCCTCTCCTAAGCCAGTACTGAGCCGAGCACCCTAGAGGGAACTCGAGAGAACTAGACTGTCAACCCGGAAACCATGGAAAATTGAGTACTATAGCTCTTGCCAACTAGAAATAGCCAAAAGAGACAGGAAGAAAAAGTCCCTCCTATGGTGACCTTGGTGGTCTATTTATAATTTTCTGAAAACGGTCTGCAGATAACAGAATCATGTCTTATGGTTTTACTAAGAGCAACCCAAATTGGTCTACTGACATTGGAATCCCCCTGTTTGGAATGACTACGTGCATTCCAAGATGAGATTTCCTAGAAGAATGGGTCACAAAACCTATAGGCGAGTCCAAGCTATTCGACGCCTGCTCGCCTCGGGGTAGCGAGTATCTGGTGGGCCTGGGACTCACTAATCGCTCCAATCCCGGGGCGGGTGTTGACTGATTTGCCCTACTCACCCCTCCAACTCTCTTAGAACCAACAACCCCCATCTACTCGATGGTTTGTTGAGTCTACTCGACAAATACAGGATTGTACATAATCCCTGCTCTTTGCGAGTTTGCCTCAAGCTCGAAAATATATTTCAACCCCAAGAATATTGAGATTGACTTGTTCTAGGGGTAATCTTTTAGTGGGACCCACCAATGGCTATATATATTAGGGGGGAGGGGGAGGCTACTCCAAGGACCCTCCCTTACTTTCCCTCGGCCAGTCGCTTTCTCACCAGCATGTCGCCGTCAAGACATTCTGGCTCGCCTTGCCGCCCTTAAGAAAAAGAATATGGCAGTTGAAAGTCAAGGGATGCCTCTTTATTTAGAGGGGGGGTGAATAGGTGATGTCGTATTTTTTCATTATTTAAAGAGAAATAATTAAAGTAAGAATGACAAACACATCGTCATGGAATATTTACAGCATAACACAGAAAGCTGTAGTGGTTTCCCGAGTTGGGTACGTCCACTTTCCCCTCCGCTTATCTAGCAATGAGCTAGCCTTGACAAACTCCAACCAATACTCAGATCTGCAGATCCTAAAACCCAGTCACCAAGTCTCCTACCTTAGAGGCACTAACTGACCCCCAACCTAAAATCTCATAGCTTAGGATCCTGCAACTCATATTCCACACTAGAATCCTACACTCAGATTCCATAGAGGCACTGGGTGGTCTCCTACCTTAGGACACTAGGACCATATAGCTCAGATCTCAGAGAAATCCTATAGTTATATATATATATATATATATTATTACATAAACTTCTTATAGACTCAAAATAATATTTCTTGATGTATCTGGAGTCTTCTTTAAGCCTGCTGAGGATTGACTTCTTATGTGATCTTTTCAGAGGGCTTTGAGAAAGTCTGCTTCTTTGAAAATTGACACCTCTATACTTTTTAAAAGATATGTCTTCTTGTTGTTAGTGGATTTAGCTTTGTGCACTTCAGCAAGATGAATCGATTGTACTTCTAGAGAAGAAAAGATTAGCTTTTGATTTCCTCTTCTCCAAACTTTAGCTTCCTAATGCAATAGCCATTTCAAAAAGATGAAAGCCGAAAATTTCAAACTCGTATCTATCGATTATGGTTTACTGTTCACATCATCTTTCTTTTATATAATTGAGATCCTTAACAGTCGAATCTCAAACTAATTTTATGTCAAAAATAGTTTTCCTTAAAAGATACATCTGATGGGCCCTTTCTGCGGTGGCATTAAATTGGATAACGCCAAAACAACACGTCATTTTGAATACAAGTCTGTCTGGTCAATTCGACTAGATATCTGGTCGAATCTCTTCATGTTCAATTGAATTGCTTCTTCAGAGCTTCTCCCAGTCAAATGGTACACATCTAGTCGAATCTGACTGTTCATTCTTCTAGACAATGTGATCTCACTGAATTTAGACTTAGAATAGATTCCCATAATCACTTCTTCTTCTTCTTATCTTGGTCGAATAGATCTAGTCGAATCATTAGATATTTAGTCAAATTATAGCTTTAGACATAAGCTTCTTCCTTCAAAACATCAAGATATCTTAGAGCTTTAAGGAACATTTGGTCGAAAGACTTTAACCCTTCAAAATGATCGTATAGTTGATCTAGAAAAATTTGCACTTAAAAGTTTTATGCATCCTCAGCATCTACATGAATCATCTCCATTCATCTGCACGAGTGGTTTGACGTCTAGTAGAATCTATACATACTCTTGGCACTCTAAGTACTTTAGACTGAATCATCTTGATTATTTTGCACGATCGGTTTGATGTCTATTCAAATCTATTCTTAATCATATTTTACCTTCATGAGATATATACCTGAATAGTCTTAACTCTTCTGTACAAATAACTAGATCATCTAGTCGAATTTGTACTTAGACATCTTCTTGAGAACTTCTACACGATTCATTTTGATTCTTCTACTCGATCGACCAAATGGTCTGGTCGAATCTTCACTTAGACAATGTATTTTGTACTCTGAAGTTGTCTACATGATTCTTCCTAATTCTTTTGCATGTTCGATTAGATTATCTAACCATTCGATTAGATGTCAAGTCAAATTTTGACTTAGATAAATTCTATCTTTTTATACTTAAATCCTTTGCATTACCCAGACTTCTAGACTTTTCTTATTGGTCTTTTAAGAGTGAGTATCAAGTCCAACATCGTCTAGATCTTAAGTCGATATAGTGTCTTGTCCAATGAGGGATTATATTAACAAGACTATGTTTGATGACACTAAGTATAGCTTTATGCTGGACTTGTACTATCATGTTCCTAGAAATAACACAATAAAAGCATACACATCAAATACAAGTGTGTTTATTTATATTGTGAGGTCTTTTTCAAATCAAGAACATTGTGGTAATTTTCCCAACAACGGTCATCTCGTGCCTCATGGACATTACTACCAAGCACTCCTCGCACACTCCTTCTTGGCTTATGGAGAAAAGGACCTCCAAGAAGGTTAGGCCCGAGTCTGTTGGAGTGGTGGCAACCCCGCTCGAGCCACAAGAACCTGAGTTAGTCTGGGCCTTGAGTTATTTGACCAGGTGTGAGTCCCCCTCTCCTCTTCATCACCTTTTGTTTTAATTTATCAGATCCTACCAATTCATAACCAGGATATCTCACAGCCCAACCTCGCCGCTAAGGATGACACAGGGTGGGGTGGGGGTAGGGGATGGGGGTGGACGAACGGTGAATAGGAGGTCCTGAGCACTTAGGTGAACCATGATGCTCGACCCTAGTTTCCTGCTAAGCAACCAACTATCTTCTTGAGCTCAACTCGTGTTCTATATGTATATTTAACTATATGTTTTCATTCGTTGTGCCTCAATACATTGACCTCGTCGTGACACCCCCACCCCTGAAGACGCCTACTCGCGACCTCGCTCGGAAACTCACTTACACAACTATCACACCAAAGTGCAAGGTCCCAAACCTTGCAACACCCTGTTTGATGCATGACCCTACCTGAGATCTTTCGCGAGTGGGTTCTAGGAAGTTCTTAGTGCTTCCCCTCTCCAACCCCCCAGTAGGACATCGAGGTTACTCTTGCAGTGATAGGGGAAGGATGCTGAGACATATTATGGTAATATTATTATGCTCAATTCTTTACTTATTAAATTCTAAACTCGTGCTAACCTCTCTCCCACCTTCTCAGATCCAAACGAAGTATAAAATGCTGACGAGTTAGATGATTTAGTAAACTTTTAATCACCCCCTCCCCTGACATGATAAAGAACTACATGGGGATCCCTCCACCATTATCGAGCTGAAATGTCATATGGAGGGGATGATATGGAAGAACAGATTCATGCTTAGCGAGCGCGATAAGGAGAGGGACTTACTCGAAAATGATCCTTTCCCTCACATCCACGCCTTAGAGCAGTGAGTGGAGGCTTTGGAGGGGTACTGTGCCTCACTCGTGGGGGAGGTACAAAAGATCTTGGGAGGCAAGACAGCACCGCTGGAGGGTCACCTCAAGTAGATTGAAGGTTGCGCATGCACCATACAATAAGAAGTAGTAGTGGTCCGCGAGGATGCCACCACGAGGCAAGGCCCAAGGGTATGGACGAGGGGTCAGGGTATCTGGAGATGGCAACCTCAATGATCCCGCTCGCACACTCCCTATTTTATTTTAGAAATTCAAAATGTTTCTTTTCTTCTTTTTCCTTTCTTAACTGCGTAAGGACACTTTATTATTTCTACTACGAGTAACCTAGCATTGCAGGAACTTATACTTCTATTCTGATGTGGCTCTCAGTTGTATTGCATTTTTTCAATTTTGGTGCCTGTATTTGGGGTGATGTGGTGCTCACACTCACCTCTTGGTGGAGAGTCAGAGAGATCTCATGGTGCGGGTAGGAATGAGGTTTGAGGGCGAATGGGTCGCAAAGACACTCGCAACCCTCTTGCCAAACTTTTTTTTGATATATACCCTCTTTTTTATTTCACCTATCGCATTAACTCCCCCATCCCTTACTTCTTTCCTAATTGCACTCACGGTTTCCACTCACTTAGAATCACAAATGGCTGGCGACGCGAAAAACTCTGGATGGTCATGGGAAGTGCATTGAGAACTTCACAAACCACTTCTTCCTCGATGGGAAGGTGTCGAACGAAGTCCTCATTGCTTTAAAGGCCACTCTCTAGGCACCTAGGTATAAGGCTCGCATCCCAGAGGATGGCGAGTCAATCAATACCTTTTACCTAGACGAGCTTGTTTTCCCCCTCCCCCATTTCGACATTGGGCTTTTCCTTCCATTGTGGCCGGAAGTTAACAATTCTTCAAATACTTATGTGCGGTGCATACGCAGGTAAATACAAATGCGATCGCAATGCTGGTCTCATTCACCTGCTACCTATGCGAGTAAAAGGTGGAGTTCATTCTCATTGTATTCCATAAGCTCTTCATCTGCCGGGTAACCTCAGATGGAGTCGTCTTCCTGACCACTCATAGATGAAAGTCTGTGAGACCACTAACAAGGTTCACCACTAGAATGATGGGTTCCTATTAATCAAGGGGAACCTCGGTAATGTTCTATACTCGTGAATTCATAAGGGAGAGTCAACCTACCAGGCTCCTCATGTGGATGGCGAGGCAACGGAATCACACAAGCTCTTCACCAGGAAGAACTTTGAGGTCATCTATCTTTTGTAAAACCTCAACCAGCTTCCCCCCTCCCCGTGAACCCGGGGGAAGGTATGATTCTTGAAAGATAGGGTAAGCTCTGAAAAACTCTAGAGGGGGTGGGGGTGAATAGAGTTATTGAAATCTTTTAATTTTTACTGAAATAAAAGATCTTTAATAAAATATGTTACTATAGTATAAGTGTATAGATGCACAAGAGCAGCAGATAAACTAGAGAGAGATAACTAAGCTACACAATAAAAAAATATCACAGCACAAGCACAAAGGAAAAGCAATACAGCCACACAGACAATACAAGAATTTTATAGTGGTTTCCCAAACTTGGGTACATCCACTCTTCTACCACCCTAGGTAGGAATCCACTATAGGTTTTGATCAGGTGACTGCCACCAATGAGCTTTTGATCAGGTGCTCAAAAACCAAACCTCAAGTATTTTGGTTAGAAGACTTGCAACTAGGAATAATTTTGAAGGGAATTAAAACCCTAGAGGTGGGAAAAGAGGTTAATGGAAGTCTTCTTTTCTCAAATCAAAATGAGAAGACTAAGTGGATTTCGTGTTGTTGTTAAAGCTCCCCCTGAGATCTTGACTGGTTCAGGAGTGGAAGCTTTGCAAAAGGGTGAGTAGGCCTTTCAGCTCTTCAGAGATTCTTGACTGATTGGAATAACTTGTCACTTGAGATCCCTGAAAACAAAGAGAGAAAGAAAGAAGGACTCTTGATGGTGATGGTTGTTCCTTCTTCTTCTCTTGAGAGCTGTTTTTACTGCACTTTGCTTGCGTGTATGCTTTTTGTGTCTTTTTTTGTTGATAGCATACAAGTTTCTATTATATACCTTTTCTTCTCTATTTTTCTTTTTATCAAATGTTTTCTGTCTGTCTATGATAGCTGCTTGAAGGTCGAATTCAAAATCCTGCAATAAATGTTCAGCCGATATCTAGGGAATGAAAACGGCAAGAATGCTGTCAATTATTCTATTCTATGTCTGTCCCGAGATATAAGCAATTAATTCCATGAAGGATATTTGTAATTAATGCTGCCAGTAATGGCTCGATTCAAAGAATATAAGAGCATTGATTATCCAGGGAATTAACGGCCTATAATAGTATAAAATAAGGAGACAGAAAAGGAAAGTATAAGTGACAATATGCCTTACAGTTTTTGTCGACCTGAGAACAGCTTTCGTCGACCTGAGAATGGCTTTCGTCGACCTGTGATTTTAGCGACCTCTGTTCAGCTTTTGTCGAACTGAGCTCTGCGAACAACTGCACTGCATAAACTGACTGATTCTGTGCACTAAGTTCGTCGACTTGAGAACGGCTATTCGTCGAGCTGAGATCCAAGATCGTCGAGCTGAGTCTGTAGTCTGGACTTAGAATATTTTCTGGTGTTGAATGTTGAAGTATTGATCTGGCGTTGAGTGAGATGTCCTCTGGATTTGAGTGTTTGATCACCATTCTGGAGTTGAGTCGTTTAAGAGTGTTGAGTCATTGATAGCATTGAGAGCGTTGAGTGAAATTTGGCTCTGAGTAAACTTTGGCTTTGAATGAACTGTGGCGCTGAGTCAATTTTGGCGCTGAGAGTTCTTTGGCTTTGAATGCTGAAGTGTTAGTCGAACTGAGGACAGATTTCGTCGACCTGATGTTCTTAGTTCGTCAACTGAAGTTTGACAGAGGACATGGCCTAGACTCCGAGCCATGAGAGATGTCAAATTTCTCTTCCTCTACTCTACTCCCCCCATTCTGCCCGCTCTTATCTCTACGTTTGGCAATTTGGGTACTTCTTCCAAGCACACTAGACCGAATTATTCTGATTGGAGTGTTTCCTTTGTCTTTCTACTACGCTCTTAACATAAGCATCATCATCTCATTGATGGCCCTCCTGCATATGGGTCTGCAACTTTTGATGATTGGAATGTCAATGATTCTTTGGTGAGAACATGACTTGCTAATAGTCTATTTGATGCGTGTCTTCCTGTCATTCAATATTATCCGACATTTAAGGCTTCTTGGAATCATCTTGCTTCTATGTACTCCAAGGGAGCTCAAACTTTCTGTATTTATATGTTGTATGTTGATCTTTTTATAAGACCTATCATGAATCCTGTTGCTTCTTATCAAGAAGTGCAAGCTCTTGGTGTTGAACATCTTCAACATCACCCCTTTTCTACTGATCTCGCCGAGTAACATAAACACTTTCAGGAGCTTCTGCTTGTATGCTATTTGCTTCGCTTTCCCGATTCTTATGATATGATTCAATAATAAATTATTGGAGAATTTGATACTCCTACTCTGGATGTTATTGTTGCACGCATCTCGGCTGTTAATACTCTTCTTCAGCGTCCTTAGCTTACCTCTTCTCCTCCTTCTGACATTGTTGCTCATCAAGCTCATTGTGATATTCCTAGTGGTCGTGGAGGCCGCTCAGGTGACCGTGTCTCTTCTAGATATCTTTGCTTTCACTATGGCAAGGCTGGTCATTTTGTTGACCACTGTTGGGTTAAGTATCCTCATCTTTTCCTTGTAGCGAGTGATACTACCTCGAAGAAGTCCACTTCTCTTGCTACCTCTTTGGGTAGTGCTAATATGGACATTACAGATAGGTGGCTCATTGATTCGGCTGCTACTAATCATATGATGAGCAATCCTCGTCTTTTTTCTTGACTGGGCAAACAAAACTGATTACCTCCATTTTTTATTGTGGATGGTTCTCCATCCCCTGTGTGTAGATCTGGAACAGTGCATGTCCATCTCTTCAACTTCCGGACACTCTCTACGTCCCAACTTTTTTGTGCAACCTACTTTATGTTCTCTATATAAACAACTAAATTACACGACTATTTTTACCGCAACTACTTGTTCTTTTCAGGATCCTCAGTCAAAGGAGATGATTTCTACTGGAATTGAAAGTGGCGGATTATTCTATCATGACAATATGTCTGCTTTTTCTGCTTCTACTTCTCTTCTACAGTGACATCTTTGCCTTTGGCATTTTCCTCTTGCCTTCTTTACCAACTCTTCCATGATCTACCTCAGGGAGATTCTTCTCTCAATTATGAAGCCTGCCAACTTGGCAAATACCACAGTTCATCTTTTAAAAGCAAAGAAAGGACGAGCTCTTCTCGTCCTTTTGAGCTTGTTCATTCTAACATATGGGATCCTGCTTCTACCAAATTTGTTGGAAGGGGTAGTCTATGTTTTGTCATCTTTATTGATGATTTTTTTAGATATACTTGGTTGTACTTGTTTAAAGAATATTCAGAACTTTTTTTTGTTTTAATACATTATGTAATGAGGTATGTACTCAGTTTGATACTCTCCTATTAACATTCTTCTCACTTGAGAGAAGAAGAAGTCTGCTGCTGAGGATGGGCCTTCAACTTTTTATCAGTAAGAGAGGAGTACTGCTCCTAAGAAGGAGTTGAAGTGCTATAAGTGCAATCAACCGAGTTACTTTAAGAAAGAATGCAAGGTCAAGCTATAACCTGGGCATGTTGCAGACAAGGAGGGAGCTGGTTCCAATGCTGAGGAAGCTGGGTGGGGAAGTGCTTTTCTGACAGACACGCGTGTCTGTGCCCTTTCCACCGTCAACTACCAAGATGACTGGATCATTGACTCTGGGTGTGGTCACCACCTCACTGGAGACGAGTCAAAGTTCTCATCGCTGCAAACATTCTCTGGTAACAAAGCTATTATAACCGATGATGATACTGTTCATACAGTAGAGAAGGAGGGTGTAGTGTCTTTGGGTAGTGATAAGGGTCCACACACGTTAAGGAGTGTCTATCACGCACCAAGCATAAAGAAGAACCTCTTTTTTATGACCAATGCGGTTGACGCGGGCTATCACGTTCTGTTCGGTCTGACAGAAGTGAAGTTTCTCCGCAATGTATCAGCGGTAAAGCCTGATATTGCTCATGTTGGGAGAAAGGATATAAACTTGTTTGTGTTATCAACAAGTTTCTATGTTGATCTGATGAGGCCCAACGATAGCGCTTCTATGTGATATGAAAGACTGGGGCACGTTGGGATGGACAAATTGAAGGCTATGGTGATTAGAAGTCTTGTGAAAGGCTTGCCTAAGTTGTCATCCTTTGGTGATGGTCATGTCTGTGCGGGATGTCAATATGGAAAGGCTCATCGCCTCCCATTTGAAAAGTCTTAGATTAGGTGTAAAGCACCATTGGAGTGTATCCATGGTGATCTGATTGGACTGACCGTCACTGCCAGTCTTGGTGGAAGCAAATGCATGTTGGTGCTGATTGATGACTATTCAAGATACACTTGGGTTTATTCATGAAGGAGAAGTCAAATGCTTTCTGGTTGTTTGTGGAGTTCAAGGAGCTGGTGGAGGGACGGCTTGGACTGCGAATCAAGAAGTTGAGAATGGACAATGGAGGAGAGTTCGTTTCTTCAGTGTTCTCTAACTTATGTAGGAAGTACGGAATCCAGAGAGAACTCACTTGTGCTCATACTCCACAAAAAAATGGAATAGCAGAGAGGAATATTCGTCATTTGACGGAAACCTGCAAGTCTTGTCTTCATACAAAAGGCATTCCTAGGGCCTTCTGGGCAGAGGGAATATCATGCGCATCTTATTTCATCAATCGAATGCCTCTGAGTCTGATCAACATGAAGACTCCCTTTGCGATGATGTTTAAGGAGAATCTTAGCATAGAAAACCTTCGGGTGTTTGGCTCAACCTGCTACGTACACGTCCCGGATGCTCTAAGGACTAAGCTGGATGCGAAGGCAAGGAAGCTTGTCTTCATAGGCTATGATGAGCGGAAGAAGGGATGGAAGTGTATGGATCCAATGAAGAAGAAGTTCGTCATCTTCAGTGACGTGGTCTTCGACGAATTGACGTCATATGGAGGTAGCTCATCTATGGAGCTATAGGAGAGCAGGTCTGATGAAGGACAGAAGGAGGCTTCTGAAGATCTTATGGTAGAGTTGCCTGTATCACTAGAAGCTTCAGGTGTTTCTAGCTTCGAGACAGAAATTTCTGGTTCAGGAAGCAGGGGGAGCGATGGTCCAGGTTTGCCCGGGAATGGTTCTAATTCAGAAGAAGCAGTAGAAGTGGTTAGCAAGGGTTAGACTCTTCGGAGATCAAAGAGGACCATTAAGCCACCAGCTCGGTACTGCGAGGGAAACATGGTGAGCTTTGTCTCTTGTTTCTTCGCAGACCCTCTAGACACGCAAGAGAATTCTAGCTTTAATGAAGCCACTGGAGTTAAGGAGTGTGAAGATGTCATAGATGAGGAGATGACTGCTCTCAAGAAAATGATACCTGGGACCTTGTGCCCAAGGTTGATGGTGTTACTCCTATGACTTGCAAGTGGGTATATAAACTGATGAAGAAGGAGGGTGGGAGCATCGAGCGGTACAAGGCTCGTCTTGTAGCTCGAGGGTTTTCTCAGAAGTACGATGAAGACTACGGGGAAATGTTTAGCCCTGTTGCTAAAATGACTTCAGTTCGTGTGGTGATGGCCTTGGCAGATTGTCAAGGTTGGAAGATGTGGCAACTAGACGTAAATAATGTTTTTCTTTACGTGGAAATCGACAAAGACATCTTCATGGATCAGCAACATGGATACATGTTTGAAGATCATCTAGGCTACGTCTGCAAGCTCCGGAAGGCCCTTTAAGGTTTGAAGCAGGCTCCTTGAGCTTGGTATGGGAAGATCGCAGAATACCTCCAATTTTGTAGTTATCTTGCTTCTAACTAAGACTCGAGCTTATTCATTAAGAAGAAGGGGGAGCTTATAGTCTTTGTGCTGTTGTACGTGGATGATATGATCATCACGAGTAACTCTGAGGAGTAGGTAGTTAGGCTTTGGGCAGAGCTAGCTATAAGGTTCAAGATGAAGGACTTGGGTGAGCTCCATCACTTTCTTGGACTCGAGGTGGAGAGGAAAGAGAACGGTATACTTATTTCCCAAAAAGGCTATGCGGAACAAATCGTTCAGCGATTCGGCATGACGGAGGGGAAAAATAGCTCTACTCCATTTGACGTTGGCATCAAACTTTGGCGAGACGAGGGGAGGATTCTTCCGGATCCTCTTGGGTTTCGTGCTCTGGTTGGAAGCCTTATTTACTTGAAGATTACAAGGCAAGACATAGCTTATGCTGTAGGTCGAGTAAGTCGATATATGGAGGAATCACACAAACCTCATCTGATGGCGGTAAGGAGCATTCTGAAGTATGTCAAGTCCACCTCTAATATAGGTCTCCTCTACGAGAGAGACATAGGTTTTAATCTACACGGATACTCGGACGCTGATTATGGGGGAGATTCAGACGACCGGAAGTCAACATCCGGTTATGTCTTCACATATGGATCAGCTGGTATCTCGTGGTGTATCAAAAAGCAAGACTCAGTGTCCATCTCTACTATAGAAGCATAGTACAGAGATTCAGCTTTGGCAGCTCGGGAAGCCATCTGGCTTAGGAGGCTTGTAGAGGACATCCATGAAGAAGTACGTGGTCCTAATCTGCTATGCGGTGACAATGAAAGTGCCCTTAAACTGGTTAATAATCCAGTTTGTTAAGCGCGGACCAAGCACATTGATATTGAGCACCACTTCATTCGAGAGAAGGTGTTGGAGGGATCTCTGGTAGTTGGATATGTGCGGAGTGAGGACCACATCGTAGACATCTTCACGAAGCCAGTGTCAAAGGGGTCGTTCTTACAGTTATGGGGATTGCTAGGGCCGGTTTCCATTTCTCACTTCAAGGGAGAGTGTTAAATTTTTTGAATTGAAAGTGGCATCCTGGGCGGACTGTTTGCGGACAGAGCTGGCGACTAGCCAGGTCGGCCAGCGTTCTGCAAGTTCACCAGCAGTTCCAGGCAGATAGGCCTTGTATCCGCGATTGGTACGTTCTGGTGGAGTTCGTCATGCTGGGCGGGCTTGTGTTGGAGTTTGCTTGTTCTAGCAGTCTGTTTGTGAACTATGTGTTGGTTCCAAGTCCTGGCGAGCTCGGTCTTGTGCCGGTCTGTTTGACCTGCTTGTCGCGGCGGACTTGTTTTGTATTCGCGGGGCTTGCGGATACACTCTATTCTCACCGCGAGCTTAGGTGGTGTTCCTATCGTTAGGGTGGTGACCACACTCCTCTCCGTGCATATAAATAGGACCCCCTGACACATCTACAGTAACTGAATGAATAGTAAGTCTACTCGCGATTAGTTGCTGCGGCCTGAATTTTCTATCCATGCGGGTTGAATAGGTTAACCGATTTCTGCTGTGCAGGTTGTGCGGATAGCACTAAAGAGCCAGGGATTTGGGTCTAAGGCAGTGCAGATTCTGTGGATTGCAATCGACGGTTTATAGCAAGTCGCTTGCGACCAGACTGTTTCTCTTCTGCAACTTTTCCCCGTTCAATAAGTTGTCCGCTCTGGCGGCTTGTTCAGTTTGGCAATAGCAGATCGGCGAATAGAGTTCAGCCTTGGAATAATGGGCAGTCCGCGTGACAAGGTTGAGATCTGACGACATGTCGGTTTGAGCGGACTCCATAGCGGCTAGCAGCAAATTCGGCAGCTTCTCTCTTAGTCGGCGCGGCTTGTTTTATCTTGGTTTCTTTTCTTGTTGTCCTCGTTTACATCGGCGAAGCATGTCTCGCCATATATGCCTTGCTTTGTAAAGAAGATTTTTGATATTACAAGATTCTTGCTCTGCTTTATTCATTTGGTTTATTTGACTCAAGAGGGTTGAGTGTTCCTGCTCCTGCTTTTCCGTTTTCCGCGACTATCAAATTTTTTCAGTGGGAACTACCCGGGTGGGTCGGGGAGTTGCCACTCGCTTCGAGCCCGGGGCAGGTGCCGGATGATTTGCCCCACTCGCCCCTCTGGCTCGCCTGGACTCAACAATCCCCGACTGCTCTATGGCTTGATGAGTCCACTCGACAAATACTGAACTGTACACTTGACTTGCGACTTAAGGAACTTGCTCGGCCACTGTGCGAGTATGGACTACTACTCTCCTATGTTGAATGACTTCCATTTCTAGCTCTATTTTGATTTTCGGATATACCTCTTTGGTGGCGAGTTGCGAAGGATGCCCTCGTACATGGGGAGTAGCAAGCGATACTCGCCCTTTGCTAGGGCAGCCCCTTGTATTTGACATTGATCTCTTCAGCTTACAGCGCTTAAACGTACCCACCCTTAGAGAATACAGGTTGTACCTATGAATTGTAAATTCGGTACACCTCCCACTATCACCACTAAAAAAACCCCGAAATCACTACCTATGAGTATCTTAACATTCTGATTTTCTTGTGTCAATTCTCCTCCTCTTTTTGATCTTTGGACCGAGTTTCACTCAATTTGTTCATTCTACATCAATTAACTGAATTTTGAGATTCAATACAAGAAAAGTCTTGTAGTAATAAAATTTGTTTTCAAATTTTTTGATAGGTTTGCTAATCACATGCATAGTAGAAATAATTGTTACTTTCGTGGATAAACTAAGATCCAACCACCTCAATTACTTGCACGCCATACTAATCTCAAACATATATATTAAACTTAGGGAAATTATATTTGCAGGTCCAAAATAGATAGTTACGCTTGGTAGAATAGGGGTGTAACGTCCCAATTCGCGTTAGGCTCCTCGTTCGCGTTTTTAAGTCAGGAGAGCTGTAACACCCCTATCCGTCAAATAGTATATAACAGTAGGTCCGGCCGGGGCCTGACGTCATATACTACGGACAGACCGGTTGGTTACGTATTGAAACCATTCAACCAATCACAACGTCTTACACAACACCTAACGGAAGCAATTATTAAGTTGCACAATTAAGAACCCTGCTAGCATGAATGCCCACTAAACCAAACACAAAAGAATGTTTAATACCTTAATAACGGCCTTATAGCCTTACAAGAGTTTGCTTAATAAAAATGTCTTCCATACCACGGCACGCAGACCGGTCACACATGAGTACAAAAAGGAAAACACTCAACATTTGGCCTTCGAGGGCCGGCACATCAACTTGGGCTTTAGCCCGCTAATTACCTCTCGGCTCCGCAGCACCTGCAAGCAACAATCCACCGCACGGTGGTAAACAAAGGCAACGGTCAGCTATGCTGACCAAATTATAACGATTCCGCCCCCAAACCGGGGCGGCAAAGCTTCTTCCCTGCACTTGTTAGCAAAACAAGCAACATAGCAAAATAAGCATCACATCATAGGTGCACGCTCACACGGCCGTACACCCCGTGCTCTCAGGGCACTTACTCGGCGGGCTAGTCTGAACCCCGTCCAGTCCTTGACTCCGCCACCACCCCCAGGATGGCAACCTCGTGAGCATTTAGTCTCTTCAGCCGTAGCCTAGACTCGATCTCCAAACCTCGGTAAGTCCCACGTAAAACTTTAGGTCGCTTTAACCGAGCAGGTGGAGCGGGTAGGGTTCCACCAGTCCGTTGCTCACCCCGCCGTTGCCATTTGGCCTTTGACGCAGACTAAGCTTCCCCAGTCCCAAATACCGTTCAAACATGGTACATAGCCCCGCTATGTACCTGGTTGGCTCCCAGGCCACCGATATGACAGAACTGCGTTTCCGTCCAAATTTCCGGGTGCACCTCGGGGTTCATCCCCAAGGATCCCTGATGCATTCAAATATGGTACATAGCCCCGCTATGTTCCCGGCTGGCTCCCAGGCCACCAAAATGGCAGAACCTCGCTTCCGCCCAAATTTCCGGGTGCACCTCGGGGTTAATCCCCAAGATTCCCTGATGCATTCTACTGCATAGCAACCCGAAAACAATCAAAATGCTCGGAGTCTTCTCCGGCTAAAAATGCACATCAAATCATCACCGATCCGGAAAACACGTCCGGGTAGGCTTCACACAGCATGCATATGTCCGTACTACGATTCCGGACTCTAACAAGGGGGACTTCACATATCTACCCCAAGGAATACCACGATCTCGTCGCACACTCGCGGGAGAGGGTTTTTCCCATGCAAAGGAAGAAGAGCTTCACATGCTCAAGAAGAGAATCGTTACCCTTGCGCTTTTCCTCGGCGCCATGACGATCTAGCCGGATGGAAAGCACCGTATCGGCCTCGCCTTCGCGGATCCGGACTCGGATCGTAATTTGGAGCTCCGAAGCTCCGCCGGTGACCGGATCTGGCTTCTTCTTCCTCCTCCAAGCTCTCTCCTCTCTCTAACTCTTAGAGAGAGAACCAACCAAAGGGAATGAGGGTTTCTAAACCCTATTCCCGGATATAACACCCCAGCAATAGCCCTGAGCCGTCGGATCCCAAACCAAGGAAACGAACGGCCACGATTCAGCCCAATAATACAAAATCTGGGCCGAACACGGGTTGCAACACGGCCGTGTGCAAGGCCGTGTCACCCATTCGCCGTCTCGACCGACTCGAAAACCAGCACACGGCATTCGACACGGCCTCCGACACGCCCGTGTCGAGACCCGTATCACGCCCCCCCCCCCCCCCCCCCCCCCCCCCCGTGTGCAATCGGCCAGCTTTCCCAACCCGAGAAGGACACGGCCTGCGACACGGCACCCGACACGCCCGTGTCTCATGTGACACGCCCATGTCTGGGCCCATGTCATGGCCCGTGTGCATGACTCAGAAAACTGCCCAAAGTGAAATGCCCTGGGACACGCCTGTGTCCCAGGCCGTGTGCCTCAACTCGACGATCTCCGATCGTCAAAACGTCGACCACATGACCCGAGGCCGAACACGCCCGTGACACGCCCGTGTCACGCTCGTGTCACGCCCGTGACACGACCCGTGACACCTGCTCCAAGTCCCAGACTTGGCTTAAAAAGTCGCCCGTCCCTCTTTTGAGTTTTGGGGTGTTACAACTCTCCCACTCTTAAAAGAATTTCGTCCACGAAATTACCAAAGGAGAGAAAACAGAATCTCTCGGCGGTACCCAGGCGGAACAACTCCGGGTACACTTCCAGCATAGATTGCTCTCACTCCTAAGAGCTCCTGGCTAACACAAAAGTCCCACCGGACCACAACTATCCTGATCTCCTTGAGACAAAGTCGCTCGACTTCACGGTCTCCAAAACGAACGGGTTTGACCTTAGTCGTCAACCTTTCGTCCACCAAAACTTGATCACTCACAATCAAGTTCGAAGGCTCTTGCGCCGCCTCACCAAACCGCTCTAGAATTCTCTAGTTATCCAAGGTATACCGGGCTCAGCTTTCCCCAAGCGTCGCTCTCGTGAAACACTCTTGAACGACTATAACTTCCAACACGCCATCCGATAACTCATCATTCCGTTACGTGGCGTTAAAGCACTTAGTCTGCCTCTCCTGAGCGATTAGCAAAAGTTCTCACATGGTTCGCACCAAAAAGGGTAGTGTTTACTACCTCTTACTTTAAATACAACTTCGTGTCATCCGTTTCTAGCCTCGACAACGGCATGCGACGACTTCTACCAAAAAGGGCCTCGAAGGGTGTCATTTGTATGCTCGCTTGGTAGCTAAAGTTGTACACAAACATTAACAAAACATATGGCCTTTCCACTTCTTCCCGAAGTCCAGAACGCACATGCGAAGCACGTCCTCCAACGTCCTGTTGACCTACTCGGTCTGCTCGTCCGTCCGCGGATGTAAGACTGGACTAAACTACAACTTAGTCTCCAGCACTTTCTACAACCACCTCCAATCATTAGACGTAGAACACCAACCTCGATTTCTCACGACGTTGCGGGGCACACCGTGCCGCCTAACGATGTTATCCATAAACATTTACCAGCTACTCCACCGAATTATCCTTCCTATGCGGAAGGAAGTGCGACACTAGTGTCAATACAACTACGATCGCCCAAACGGCGTCGTTACCCCACTGCGACTTTGGCATGTCATGCACACAGTCCAGTCGAACTTTTATTCCGAACTAGGCAAGGATTCAAGAATCCCCCAGCACTTGGCACTCTGCCTTTGCTAAGGCGCAAGGCTGGCATTTTGTCACATATAGTGCCACGACCTTCTTGAGTTCTGGCCACCAGAGCACTTCTTCAGATGTCGGCACAACCTCGTGCCTCCTAAGCGAGTTGAGTACTTGATATAACGTATCACAACTCCACCCATAGCTTACCCATGCTTGGGCCGCACAAACGATTGTCTTTCCTTGGTAGCCCACCTACAACTGTCGATTTGGGATTTTGACCCATCGAGCCGCACCCATTATTTTCTTCATGCAGCTACACAAACCATAGTCTACCAAATACGATCAGCCAGGTCATACTGAACTTCCGTCCAGTTCAACAACGCTTCGGCGCTAGTCCGCTTGTCAACACAACAGATCTTTAACGCTTCCAATTCTCGATCTAGCCTCTCATCATACACCGACAACCAATTGTCTTGGGCGGTAGCCCTGCGACTCAACGCATCCGCCACTGCATTGCCCTTGTCGGGTGCACGATGAATATCGAACGTATAGTCCCCCAGGAACTCCATTCATCTACGCTACCTCAAGTTCAGATCCGATTGATCCAACAGGTATTTCAGGCTCTTATGGTTGGTATGAATGTCGACCTTAACGTCGTACGAGTAGTGCCTCCACAGCTTAAGCGCAAATATCACGGCCGCCAACTCCAAGTCACGGACCGGATAATTCCTTTCAAGCACTTTTAACTGACGTGATCCATAAACTATCACACTCCCACGTTGCACCAGCGCGCAGCCCAAACCACTACCCGAGGCATCACTATAGACCGCGAAGCCCTTCGGTCCCACTCGACGAACTAAGCACTAGCGTCGTGGTCAACCGACTCTTCAGCTCTTTCAAAAGCTTGCGCACACTCATGCGCCCACACAAACCTCTGATCTTTCCTTACCAAAGTCATGAGAGGTAGCGTGCTATCCGCGAGAAGTTCTCCACGAAGTGCCCATAATAGCCGGCAAGCCCCCGCAAACTCCGGACTTCCGCTACCGAAGACAACACAGGCCACTCTCGTATTGCAACAATCTACGCCGGATCCACCGCAACTCCTTCCCCACTGACTACGTGACCAAGGAACGCCACTGAAGATAACCAAAACTCGCCTTTAGAGAACTTTGTGTATAGCTCGTTCCTCCTTAGCGTCTCCAAAACCAAACACAGATGCTTGAAGCGATCTTCTTTACACTGCGAGCACACCAATAGGTCGTCAATAAAGACGATCACAACATGGTCTAAGTACTCCCTGAACGTTCTGTTCATCAGATCCATAAACACCGATGGCGTATTAGTCAGCTCGAACGGCATGACCATAAACTCGAAATGCCCATATCTTGCGTTGAACGCTGTCTTTGGGATATTCGCTTTCCCTGATTCTCAGCTGATAGTAACCAGACTTAAGATCCAACTTTAAGTACACCGATGACTCACCCAACTGATCAAACAGATCGCCAATTCTTGGGATCAGGTACTTGCTCTCTTTTATCAACTTATTCAGTTCTCCATAAACGATTCAGAGCCGCAAACTCCCGTCCTTCTCCTACCCGAAAAGGACCGGTGTGCTCCAAGACGATAAACTTGGACGCACATGACCTTTGCTCCAGACACTCTTCCAATTGAACTTTCAGTTCTGCCAACTCATTAGGCATTAGCCGATATGGAGAGTGTGACCCAGGTTTGGCACCTGGCGCCAGCTCACTCAAAATCGATCGCTCGCTACGGAGGGACTCTAGGGAGCCCATCAGAGAAACACATCAGGATATTCAGATACACACAAGATACTACCCAATGTAGGCTTAGGCTTCAAAGCCTCCCATGGTGGCAGTAACGACGCTTGCACGTCGAATCCCTGACCCCTAAACCGTAATCTTGCTACACAGAAACTCTCTTCGCGCACATTGAACATCCATTACGTCACAACGCATCCAATTTGTCCTTTGCCATCGAAGAAGGTTCTTCCATGCACGATATAAATCATTTGGACAAAAGGAGCGTGAAGCTTCCGTATCGAACAATGCTCTCGCCGGATTGCCAAAAACAAAATCCAATCAAAGCCTAGAACCTCCAGTCCTAAGTTAACACGCAAAAGGTAATAGGTATAAGAAGCTAGATTGCTATCAATTAAACCATACCTGTCTTCCAGACGATCGGCCACATGGCCTCCTGCTGGCCAAGGATGTCCATTCCCAGTTGGGCCGGAGTAAACAGCGGTGCGGTAGACGCCACAGCCTTTCCCTTCTCCTCAGATATTGACCCCAACTTTTTTTGGACATTGGGCGTCCACTCCAACAATCCCGGGCATAGTGCCCCGGCTTCCCACAGACAAAGCATGCATCCGGGGTTTGGACTATAGTCGCTCCGGATATGCTAGAGGAAGGGACTAGACCTGACCTCCTAGCCTTCTTGTACCACCTACGGTACCCAGATTTTGAGGTTGTCAACTTGACCACCAAATCCTTTGCCATAACATCTTTGACTGCTCCTGCCAAAACTTTCCTTGTCTTCTGAGCATTCTCCCAACACCTCTGGCGAGGTGCCCTTTCTTGCCACAAGAATAACATTTGAGGGTAGTTTGGGTATCAGATGACCCAGCCTCTTTCCTCGGCGTCTTTCGATAGGCAGTCCTTATAGGATCTGTAGGGTTTGGTACCCTATACACTGATACTTGGTGCGTTTTCCCCAACTCCACTTCCAAAGCTCTGGCCGATTCCACCAAAGCTCGGAATCCCAATAACTTTGGTCCTAGCAGTAGGATACGCAACTCGATGCGCAGACCGTTATAAAATCTATCCACTCTAGATTGCTCGCTTTCCCATTCAAAGCCTGGGTAGCGCCTTAACAAAAGGAACGTCTGCAAGTATGCGTCAACTGAATTGCGCTCCCTACGCCACAGTCATGCTCAACTGCTGCTCTAAATGACCCCTAAATGCCCTTTGGTCCAACATACCGCTCGATGTTGGGGCCATCTCAGGGACAAATGGTTGCACATTACTCCCATGATGTGCGTTGGTCACAGCGAACACCGCTTCAACCACCCTTCTTATGGTTTCCAAAGACGTAGGGGTCTCCGGCACGTCGCTGGGTGCAGTACTTTTCTCAGAAAGTGTGCATTTAGACTGCCACACGCCACTCTCGGACACCTACAATCGTACAGAACACCAATAAGGGACCGAACAAAATTGCAAAAAGCAATTATAGGAACACTCAGGTTCCCCAAACATGTGTATTTTCGTTCCTAAGTGGACATTCATGGGTTCTTTTCATGTTATAACGATGACGCACATACATGTGCTCACTACCCCTTAAAGTGAAGTCGTCCACGAATTCATTTAAGCATGACCGAAACCAGTAGTCTGATACCAATTTGTAATACCCATATCCGTCACATAGTATATAATAGTAGGTCCGGCTGGGGCCCGACGCCATATACTACGGACAGACCGGTTGGTTACGTATTGAAACCATTCAACCAATCACAACGTCCTACACAATACCTAGCGGAAGCAATTATTAAGTTGTACAATTAAGAACCCTGCTAGCATGAATGTCCACTAAACCAAACACAAAGGAATGTTTAATACATGAATAACAGCCTTATAGCCTTACAAGAGTTTGCTAAATAAAAATGTCTTCCATACCACGGCACGCAGGCCGGTCACACATGAGTACAAAAAGGAAAACACTCAACATTTGGCCTTCGAGGGCCGGCACAGCAACTTGGGCTTTAGCCCGCTAATTACCTCTTAGATCCGCAGCACCTGCAAACAACAATCCACCGCACGGTGGTAAACAAAGGCAACGGTCAGCTATGCTGACCAAATTATAACGATTCCGCCCCCAAACTGGGGCGGCAAAGCTTCTTCCCTACACTTGTTAGCAAAACAAGAAACACAACAAAATAAGCATCACATCATAGGTGCACGCTCACACGGCCGTACACCCCGTGCTCTCAGGGCACTTACTCGGCGGGCCAGTCCAAACCCCGTCCGATTCTTGACTCCGCCACCACCCCCAGGATGGCAACCTCGTGAGCATTTAGTCCTTTCAGCCGTAGCCTAGACTCGATCTCCAAACCTCGGTAAGTCCCACGTAAATCTTTAGGTCGCTTTAACCGAGCAGGTGGAGCGGATAGGGGTCCACCAGTCCGTTGCTCACCCCGCCGTTGCCATTTGGCCTTTGACGCGGACTAAGCTTCCCCAGTCCCAAATACCATTCAAACATGGTATATAGCCCCGCTATATACCCGGTTGGCTCCCAGGCCACCGATATGACAGAACTGTGTTTCCATCCAAATTTCCGGGTGCACCTCGGGGTTCATCCCCAAGGATCCCTGATGCATTCAAATATAGTACATAGCCCCGCTATGTTCCCGGCTGGCTCCCAGGCCACCAAAATGACAGAACCTCGCTTCCACCCAAATTTCCGGGTGTACCTCGGGGTTAATCCCCAAGATTCCCTGATGCATTCTACTGCATAGCAATCCGAAAACAATCAAAATGCTCGGAGTCTTCTCCGGCTAAAAATGCACATCAAATCATCACCAATCTGGAAAACACGTCCGGGTAGGCTTCACACAGCACGCCTATGTCCGTACTATAATTCCAGACTCTAACAAGGGGGACTTCACATATCTACCCCAAGGAATACCACGATCTCGCCGCACACTCGTGGGAGAGGGGTTTTCCCATGCAAAGGAAGAAGAGCTTCACATGCTCAAGAAGAGAATCGTTACCCTTGCGCTTTTCCTCGGCGCCATGACGATCTAGCCGGATGGAAAGCACCGTATCGGCCTCGCCTTCGCAGATCCGGACTCGGATCGCGATTTGGAGCTCCGAAGCTCCGCCGGTGACCGAATCTAGCTTCTTCTTCCTCCTCCAAGCTCTCTCCTCTCTCTAACTCTTAGAGAGAGAACCAACCAAAGGGAATGAGGGTTTCTAAACCCTATTCCCGGATATAACACCCCAGCAACAGCCCTGAGCCGTCGGATCCCAAACCAAGGAAACGAACGGCCACGATTCAGCCCAATAATACAAAATCTGGGCCGAACACGGGTTGCAACACGGCCGTGTACAAGGCCGTGTCACCCATTCGCCGTCTCGACCGACTCGAAAACCAGCACACGGCATTCGACACGGCCTCCGACACGCCCGTGTCACATATGACACGCCCGTGTCGAGACCCGTGTCACGCCCCCCCGTGTGCAATCGGCTAGCTTTCCCAACCCGAGAAGGACACGGCCTGCGATACGGCACCCGACACGCCCGTGTATCATGTGACACGCCCGTGTCTGGGCCCGTGTCATGGCCCGTGTGCATGACTCAGAAAACTGCCCAAAGTGACACGCCCTGGGACACGCCCGTGTCCCAGGCAGTGTGCCTCAACTCGACGATCTCTGATCATCAAAACGTCGACCACATGACCCGAGGCCGAACACGCCCGTGACACGCCCGTGTCACGCCCGTGACACGACCCGTAACACCTGCTCCAAGTCCCAGACTTGGCTTAAAAAGTCGCCCGTCCCTCTTTTGAGTTTCGGGGTGTTACAATAGCTGACTTGGACTCAGGGAGTGCTGACAGCTAGACTTACACTTGTGTGAGGGAGGAGAAGTTGGTCCAGAGTAGGACACGGGTAGTGACACGGGCGTGTCCATACCCGTGTGGTACTCTGGTATCTTTGTGTCTTCTTTGGGAAATTTCCAGAGAAGGACACGGGTAGTGACACGGGCGTGTCCATACCCGTGTGGCTCTCTAGCAGCGTTGCAGATTCCTTGTTGTGTTTCCCGAGCAGGACACGGGTAGTGATACGGGCGTGACCCTACCCGTGTGTGTGTATTCATCGAGCAGAGCTCGACTAAATCATCGACCACATTCCTCCTGAGCTGGACACGGGTAGTGACACGGGCGTGTCCCTACCAGTGTAATTCAATTTGGGGTTTTGGCGAATTTTTTGGTCGCATCATTTCGAAGGGACTCATTTACTGAGTTGATTGGCAGTCTAATGACTGGCCGACACGTGGATATGCAGTTACCCAACTTCCCACATAAAAAGGGGAGAAAACCCTAGCCATTTCTAGTCTTCCTTCCAAGCCGTCGTTTTAGGAAACTGCTGGAGAGGAAGAAGGTATTGGAGCGGATCTTCTTCCTGTGAAGAACTAACACCGACCGAGGAGAAGAAGATGCCGCCAAGAAGGGTGACAAGATACTTGGCTGGAAATGGTGAAAATGCCGGAAATGAGGATAGCTTCCTGGCCTCTCCCTTGGTGCTAGATCTTTAGTTATTTCTAGGAGAGATATCGACTCAAAAGGGTCTTGATTTGTGAGAAGAAGGTTTCAAGGAAAAGGCCATGTTAGGACTTGTGTCCTAGGAATTAGAGTCTTCAACCTTTCCCTCACTTCGAATGCAGTTTATGGACTGCTTTCGTGAAGAGAAGTGGCCTGATGAGGGTGAATAAGAGAGGAGAAATTTTGGATGTTATTTGAAAGTTTGGTTGAAGGAAGAAGACGAACTAATGTCGTCCGATCTGCTTTAAGATGCGCGCAAAAATCTGTTTTCTGCGCGCAGTACCCTTCGAGGCCGTTTTCAGACTCGATGCGGCCTGATCAGGGCTTTCGACTAAACACGAAAGTCACAGCACTTGGAAATTCCTTTCCAACGAGGGATTAAACGTATTCACCGGATTCCTTTAGCCTCGGGAATCCCCGTTTGAAGTTGTTGTACAGTAATCATTCATGCACATGTAATTCTCGTGTTTGTTTTTTTATCGGCTTTGGGTTGGTAGAGAGATTGTAGTATATTAACATTAATGCTTTGTTGAGATGTAGTCTATAAGTGGTTGTGATAAATTATGTTAATAACATTTGTTGGATAGATCTCTAATGAACAAATGATGTAGAAGAGTGTACTTGATCGAGGTGATGTGGTGGAGGTTAAAGAACGAATGGATTGACGAGTTGGTATGGTAGGAATGATTTAAATATGTGAAATATTGAGGACGTACTTGATAGTGGTGATGTGTTGAATAATGATGAGTGTGGCTTGAACATGCTGAATATAATTGGTAATGACTGCTACGAACAAATGGTTGTGGTCTTTAGATGATGGATGTGTGAAGTACCCTTACACTGATAATGAACCCTTAATTACCTTGGGGGATGGGGTTGTGAAAGGGTGTAAGTGCGGGGTTTGACCGCGCTGGTTTGGTAATGTTGAGAAGAGACGTAAGTGGACGGTTGGGCTTGATCCTCAGTGTTCATTCCTGAGGCTCCTCTCATGCCACGATGATATGAAATTGCATGCGGTGTGAGTCAACACGTGGTGTTGTAGTCCTGGGTTAAGGATAGTGTGGCAAGTCTACGAGCTCGCCAGTCGTCACACCGACGGGAGTTGACAAATAGACTTTGCGGTTGGGCTTGGTCCTCGGTGCTCATTCTCGGGGCTCCTTCCGTGCCACGTGGACGGTTGGGCTTAGTCCTCAAGCTTTTTCTGAGGATCCTTCCGGGTCACAACATGGGCCAGTTCGGAGCTTGGTTCTCGGTGCACATCTACCCGAGACTCCCGCTGAACCGTAGTACGCATGTGAGCTCTGCTGTTGTGTCCTTAGCGTTAAGGCGTACGGAGGCCTAAGCTTGTTTGTGTGGATGCTCGCCTAGTAGTGGAGAAGCCCGCTCCACTGTCACGGCCTGACCACGACAGTTGACGCCTGAGAGGTTAGCTACCTGCTTGAAAAGTGGGAACTATAAGTCTGTGTCGACATAGCAATTGTATGTGCATGATCATAGGTAAGTCTTTGCATTGCATACATATCATTACATTACATTGCATACTCAAGATCCTTATCATATAAGTTTGTATGGGCACTATTATACGATGAGTTACTATTGCTGAGCTGATCCTCAACTTATATGTCTATATGATCATTCATATAAGTTGATTTACTTTCTGTTGTACCTATATTTTTATACTGGTGTCGATGGTAAAACTACTAGAATTGATGGTTTACTCATTTATTGTGTTGCTTATATATATTGATATTGTTCACTCTATACCACCTATTTGTACTTCTGTTCTACTTATATATATTGTACCCTTGTTCCTTTTTTCGCCCGGTGCCGAGGAGTCGTCGGGGGAGCGGATGTGATAGCCACTTAGTCTTTATGACTAACGGTTGTTACGTCTTTCTTTTTAGGAGGAAACCCCGCTGTCAGAGCAGCCGCAGATTTTACAGCAGGATGGTCAGGACAGGACGACAGGTCCTGAAGAGACGGTGTCGTCGCTACCGTCTGTCACCGATGTGAGTTTGATAGACTCTTGATGTAGCCCTTTGGTCAAGTTTTACCCGTACTTTGATATTTTAGAAGCTTGTTGTAACTTCTTTTTCTTGATGTACTTTTGAACTATTTTACTTATGTGTGGATTGACTTCTGTTTTATATTCTTGGTTGGGTTGGCATTGGTTGATATTGGTTATAGCCGGCAGGATAGGCGTCTTGTAGTACAGGTTAGCCCGAGTGCTAGCGCTACTGCAAGGCATCTGTTCTGGGCATAAGACTCCCCTCGTGTCGTGTTTTGTGTTTCGGGAGGGGGGGTCTTACAAATGGTATCAGCTTGCTACGATCCTAAACTAAAGAATTCATTCAACAATTGTGCCACCCCCGTTCGATTAGTCAGTTTGGGGACAATCTGACTTAGAGGAAGCAGTGGTGTTCCCATATGTAATTCATACTAAGTATGTCCAACTTTGACCTTAAGATTACCCAACTTGACCTTAGGTTTGTACTCTACGTGTAGATCCCAATGCACGTTGAGCTAGTGGGGGGCACCCCCGCCCCGTCCATACCCACATAGTTTCAGCAATTGGAGCTAGGGCAGACGCTCACAGTTATCTTGGATGCCTTTAGATCCCAACAAGCTCCCGTACAACAACAAGCTCCGGGCTCCAATGTGTTTAGCACTTTCCGAGCTCTCTCCCCTCCTGCCTACCTTGGGATAGAGTCGACAGTGCATACGGAGGAATGGCTCGACACCGTTCAAGAACTGCTGGCAGGAATTAGATGTCCGAACAATATGACTGTGACCCTGGTAGTGACACTCCTAGAACTGCACGCCAAGAGGGGGTGGAAGTCCCTCATGGGCTCCACCTTTCAAGGGCGATTTTATACGGAGATTAGCTGGAGCGAGTTCTCAGGAGCCTTTTTAGAGCACTTCATTCCCTCGTCTGCTAGAGATGAACTCGAAGAGAGATTTTTACAGCTGAAGCAAGGATCGAAGTCGGTTACGGATTATCAACGAGAGTTCCAACATCTCGTGAGATTTGCTGACTCATATGACTTGGATGACAGAGGAAACGCGAAACACTTCTACAAAGGGCTGCGGGACCCCCTGAGGCAGACTTTTTTGTTTATAGCGGACTCCAGCTTGGCAGAAATAATTGACATGGCGAAGAGGCTAGAAGCAGACCACTTGGGAAGTGGTAAGAGACCTGCTGAGGGTGTGATGGAAGCTGGCCCTAGCAATAGAAGGAGACACGACTACGGAGGAGGAAGAGGACATCAGAGAGGTGGCAGGTGTTTCCACCGGAATTTTAGAATGGAGCACCCGGTTCCACAGCCGCCAGCATTGCCTCCACCTCCACAGCTTCAACAATTTCAGAAACCCGAGGGGCGGAATGAGCGAGTGTGCATCCAATGTAACCAACCGAGCCACATCCGACGTTATTGTTCGTAGTTGTTTGGGAATGCTCCTCTTGCTCTCCCTCCGGCAGCTCCACAAGGGCGGGGACATATGCGTGGTTGAGGACGAGGACCATGAGGAGGAAACGCCGGACCTGCTCGGAATTAGGTGTTCGCGCTAGACATGACATAGGAGTGGAACTCTCAGGAGGTAATTGAAGGCACCGTAGTGGTTGGCGGGAAACTGGCCTATACTTTATTTGATACTGGTGCCTCACATTCGTTTGTGTCTGTGGACTTCATTAAAGACCTAGAAGGAGTGCAATACTTCACTAGTATTGCTCGAAGGGTACGCCTCCCAGACGGCTCTGAGATGACCGCAACTGCCAAGTGCTAATTGGAGATACTCATTGGGGGAACGACCTTTGATACCCCTGCCACAATTTTGAGAAGGCCAAAATTCGATCTCATTCTGGGCATGGTATGGCTGGATTGGCACTACGCAAGAATTGACTGCGCGGAGAAGCAAATTTACTTGAGACATGGGGACACGGATGTCATTTTTCAAGGTATAAAATTCACACCTCGTTTGTTATTATCTTCGATTCAGACCTTGAAAGCTCACATGAGGTGGAGAAGAAGTCTGCATGATATGTTTTGAACTGAAAGAGATGAAAATGGATATGAAGGATGTGCGAGTAGTGCGGGACTTTCCCGAGGTATTTCCTGATAAATTGTTAGGATTACCCCCACATAGAGAGGTGGATTTTCAAATTAAGCTAGTACTGGGTCCCAAGCCCGTCTCCAGGACCCCTTACCGAATGGACCCGAAGGAACTCATAGAGTTTAGAGTTCAGTTGCAAGAACTGGTGGAATCAGGGTTTGTCCGCACCATCTCATCACCTTGGGGAGCCCCTGTTCTGTTCGTTAAGAAGAAGGATGGAACCTTACGATTATGCATAGACTATCGGGAGCTCAACCGACTGACGGTATGGAACACCTATCCGCTATCCCGGATCGACGAGTTGTTCGACCAATTAGTAGGAGCGCATTGGTTTTCCAATTTGGATTTGCGCTCGGGGTATTATTAGTTGAGGATACAAGAGGAGGACATTGAGAAAATGGCTTTTAGCTCAAGGTACGGTTTGTACGAGTTCACCGTAATGTTGTTTGGGATCACAAATGCCTCTTCAGCTTTCATGAGTTTGATGAACAAAGTGTTTGAGCCTTATCTAGATATCTTCATCATCATATTCATCGATGACATTTTGGTCTACTCAAAGACAGAGTAAGAGCATGTCGAACATCTGACCTTGGTACTGAGGAAGCTAAAAGAGCACGTCTTGTTTGCCAAAATCAGCAAGTGTGAATTTTGGATCCAAGAGGTTGCCTTCTTGGGCCATGTGATCAGTGGGGCTGGACTACTTGTGGATCCGTGCAAAGTGCGTGTCGTGAGGGAGTGATCGCCCTTGAAGTCAGCGACCGATGTGCGGAGCTTCCTTGGACTTGCCAGGTACTATCACAAGTTTGCAAAAGGGTTCTCAAAGATTGCCCTTCCTCTTACTACTCTGATAAAGAAAGTTATGTCATATGAGTGGACACCCTAGTGTGAAGCTGCGTTCTAGGAACTGAAGAACAGACTTACATCCGCACCCATCCTAGCCCTTCCATCCAGGAAGGAAGAATTTCAAGTTTACACTAACACGTCGTATCAAGGGATGGAGGCGGTATTGATGCAGCGCAGACATGTGATTGCATATACTTCAAGACAGTTGAAGAAGCATGAAATCAACTACTCAGCACATGATTTAGAATTGGGAGCGGTCGTGTTCGCCTTGAAGATTTGGAGACACTATCTATATGGCATCCACTACGAAATTTTTTCAGGCCACAAGAATCTAAAGTACATCCATACCCAGAAGGAATTGAATTTGAGACAGCGACGGTAATTAGAGTTTTTATGCGACTATGAATTCACCTTGAACTACCATCCCGGAAAAGCAAATTCCGTAGCTGATGCTTTGAGCAGAAAGGTATCGGAATCGAACCCTGAGTTCCGATTGATGAGTATGGAGTTAGCTCGGATGCTCGAATAGATGGAGATTACCCTGGTATATAAAGACCAATCAGAAGGGTATACAGAGTACTTAACCGCGATGAGCATAGTCTGTGATATTCGAGACCGAATCCGGGCGGAGCAAGGAAAGGATGCGGCTCTGGCCCCAGCAATCAAGTCAATTGAAAATGGGACTACTGACGAGTATTCCCTAAAAGGCGGCCTCATTCATCTCCGTGGCCGGCTTTACATTCCCAAAGGCGGAAAAATTCGGGAAGATATCCTGAGAGAGGCACATTGCACTCAGTATTCTGTGCATCCTGGGATTGCCAAGATATACGCCAACTTGCGGAAGACCATGTGTTGGCCAGAAATGAAGAGGGACGTCAGATATTTTATTACGCACTGCGAGGCCTGTCAAAGGGTGAAGGTGGAATGTAAGATCCCCGGTGGATTATTACAGTCATTGCCCATCCCTGAGTGGAAGTTCGAGGATGTCTCCATGGACTTCGTCCACGGATTGCCTCGCTCACGCTCAGGGAATGATTCGGTGTGGGTAATCGTTGACCGCCTGATAAAGGTAGCCAGGTTTATTCCTATGAAAAAAGAAGCTCATGTGGATGTTTTGGTATGCCTCTTTGTGGAGCAGTTTGTACGGTATCATGACATGCCATGGACAATTGTTTCTGACCGGGATGGTCGGTTTACCTCTAAGGAATGGAAGGTCGTACATGCGTACTTGTGTTCACGCATTACCTTTAGCATAACACTTCATCGTCAGACGGACGGGCAGTCTGAGAGGACCATCAGAACATTGGAGGACCTATTGAGACTGTGTGTGTTGGATAGAGGAGAGCCGTAGGAAAGGCTCTTACCCCTCGTGGAATTCTACTTTAACAACAGTCACCATGCCAGCATCGGGATGACACCCCATGAAGCCCTTTACAGAAGAAGGTGTAGAACCCCCTTGTCATGGGTACAAGATGAAGACCTGAAGGTTTTAGTAAATGAGTACATCGATGATACTGATGCAGTTGTTAGACTAATATGGGACTGCATGCTTGAGGCTCAAAGTCGGCAGGCTAAATATTAGAATGCAAAGCACCGGGTGGTAGAATTTCAAGTGGATGACAAAGCGTTCCTGAAAATGCGGTCGATGCATGGAGTGTCACGGGTATGTGGTGTGAAGAAGCTCAGCCTAAGGTACGTTGGACCTTACACCATATTAAAAAAGATTGGACCTTTGGCCTACCGGTTGGAGTTACCACCAGAGCTGGAGAACCTTCATGACGTGTTCCATGTGTCGTCTCTCCGGAAGGCGCTGTTGCGGCCCGATAAAATATTCCCACCATTGATGGAGCAGTAGCAACCGATAGATCTGTATGACTAGTGCCGGTGCGGATAGTAGACAATGAGACAAGGATTTTGCGCCGCAAGAGTGTTCCTTTGGTAAAGGTGTTGTGGTCTAACCATGGGAAGAAGGAGTATACATGGGAGCCGGTGGACTTGATACAAAAGAGCTACCCAGAGTTGTTTCCTCAAGGTAATTTTAAAAGCATTTTTTATTTTATTTCATGCTTTTCTCTCCCCATAGCCTTTGCCTAATTTCGGGGACGAAATCTTTTATTTTTTTTATAGGATTTGTAACGTCCCAATTCACGCTAGTCCTCTCGTGCGCGTTTTTAAGTCAGGAGAGCTGACTTGGGCTCAGGAAGTGCTGGCAGCTAGGCTTACACTTGTGTAAGGGAGGAGAAATTGGTCCAGAGTAGGACACAGGTAGTGACACGGGCGTGTCCATACTCGTGTGGTACTCTTGTATCTTTGTGTCTTCTTTGTGAAATTTCCAGAGAAGGACACGGGTAGTGACACGGGCGTGTCCATACCTGTGTGGCTCTCTGGCAGCGTTGCGGATTCCTTGTTGTGTTTCCCGAGCAGTACACGGGTAGTGATACGGGCGTGTTCCTACCCGTGTGTGTGTATTCATCGAGCAGAGCTTGACTAAATCGTCGACCACGTTCCTCCCGAGCAGGACACGGGTAGTGACACAGGCGTGTCCCTACCCGTGTAGTTCAATTTCGGGTTTTGGCGAATTTTTCGGCCGCGTCGTTTCGAAGGGACACATTTACTGAGTTGAATTGCGGTCCAATGACAGGCCGACACGTAGCTATGCAGTTACCCAACTTCTCACATGAAAAGGGGAGAAAACCCTAGCCGTTTCTAGTCTTCCTTCCAAGCCGTCGCTGTAGGAAACTGCTGGAGAGGAAGAAGGTGCTGGAGCCGATCTTATTCCCGTGAAGAACTAACATCGATCGAGGAGAAGAAGATATCGTGAAGAAGGGTGACAAGATCCTTGGTTGGAAATGGTGGAAACGCCGTAAACGAGTTGAGCTTCCTGCCCTCTCCCTTGGTGCTGGATCTTTAGTTATTTTGAGGAGAGATATCGACTCAAAAGGGTCTTGATTTGTGAGAATAAGGTTTCTAGGACAAGACCATGCTAGGACTTGTGTCCTATGATTTAGAGTCTTCAACCTTTCCCTCACTTCAAATGTAGTTTGTGGACTGATTTTGTGAAGAGAAGTGGTCTTATGAGGGTGAATAAGGGAGAAGAAATTTTGGATGTTATTTGAAAGTTTGGTTGAAGGAAGAAGACGAACTGATGTCGTCCGATATGCTTTAAGATGCGCGCAAAAATTTGTTTTCTGCGCGCAGTAACCTTCGATGCTGTTTTCAGACTCGATGTGGCCTTATCAGGGCTTTCGACAAAACACAAAAGTCGTAGCCCTTGGAAATGCCTTTCCAACAAGGGGTTAAATGTCTTAACCGGATTCCTGCAGCCTCGGGAATCCTCGTTTGAAGTTTTTGCACAGTAATCATTCCTACACATGTAATTCTCGTGTTTGTTTTGTATCGGCTTTGGGTTGATAGAGAGATTGTAGTACATTAACGTTAATATTTTGTTGAGATGTAGTCTATAAGTGATTGTGATAAATCATGTTAATAACATTTGTTGGATAGATCCCTAATGAACAAATGATGTAGAAGAGTGTACTTGATCGAGGTGATGTGGTGGAGGTTAGAGAACGAATGGATTGACGAGTTGGTATGGTAGGAATGATTTAAATATGTGAAATATTGAGGACGTACTTGATAGTGGTGATGTGTTGAATAATGATGAGTTTGGCTTGAACATGCTGAATATAATTGGTAATGACTGCTACGAACAAATGGTTGTGGTATTTAGATGTTGGATGTATGAAGTACCCTTACACTGATAATGAACCCTTAAGTACCTTGGGGCACGGGGTTGTGAAAGGATGTAAGTGCGGGGTTTGACCGTGTTGGTTTGGTAATGTTGAGAAGAGACGTAAGTGGATGGTTGGGCTTGGTTCTCGGTATTCATTCCCGAGGCTCCTTCCGTGCCACGATGATGTGAAATTACATGCGGTGTGAGTCGACACGCGGTATCGTAATCCTGGGTTAAGGATAGTGTGGTAGGTCTACGGGCTCGCCAGTCGTCATACCGACGGGAGTTGACAGATAAACTTTGGGCAGTTGAGCTTGGTCCTCGGTGCTCATTCCCGGGGCTCTTTCCGTGCCAAGTGGACGGTTGAGCTTGGTCCTCGTGCTTTTTCCAAGGCTTCTTCAGGGTCATAACATGGGCCAGTTCAGGGCTTAGTTCTCAGTGCACATCTACCCGAGACTCACGCTGAGCCGTAATATGCATGTGAGCTCCGCTGTTGTGTCCTTAATGTTGAGGCGTACGGAGGCCTAAGCTTGGTAGTGCGGATGCCCGGCTAGTAGTGGAGAAGCCCGCTCCACTGTCACCGCCTGACCACGACGGTTAACGCCTGAGAGGTTAGCTACGTGCTCGAAAAGTGGGAACTACAAGTCTGTGTCGACATAGCAATTGCATGCGCGTGATCATGGGTGAGTCTTTGTATTGCATACATATCATTACATTACATTGTATACTCAAGATCCTTATCGTATAAGTTTGTATGGGCACTCTTATACGATGAGTTACTATAGCTGAGCCGATCCTCAACATATATGTCTGTATGGAATTCATATACGTTGAGTTACTTTCTGTTGTACCTATATTTTTATAGTGATGTAGATGGTAGAACTGCTAGAGTAGATGGTTTACTCATTTATTGTGCTGTTTGTATACATTGATATTATTCACTCTATACCACCTATTTGTATTTATGTTCTACTTATATATATTGTACCCTTGTTCCTTTCTATGCTCGTTGCCGAGGAGTCGCCGAGAGAGTGGATGTGATAGTCACTTAGTCTTTATGACTAACATGACTACGTCTTCCTCTTTAGAAGGAAACCCCGCTGTCAGAGCAGTCACAGATTTTGCAGCAGGACAGCCAGGCAAGGACGACAGGGACGGTGCCGTCGCTACCGTCAGTCACCGATGTGAGTTTGACAGACTCTTGATGTAGCCCTTTGGACAAGTTTTACCCGTACTCTGATATTTTAGAAGTTTGTTGTAGCTTCTTTTTCTTGATGTACTTTTGGACTATTTTACTTATGTGTGGATTGATTTCTGTTTTATATTTTTTGTTGGGTTGACATTGATTGATATTGGTTATAACCGGCAGGATTGAGTCTTGTAGTACAGGTTAGCCCGAGTGCTAGCGCTACTGCAAGACGGCTGTTCTAGGCATAAGACTCCCCTCGTGCCGTATTTTGTGTTCCGGGAGGGGGGTCTTACAAGGGGAAACCGGGGATAGAAGCTGCGTCTGGTGGCGGAGGCGGGCACTGCACTTTGTCACGAGAAAGGGGTGATGTCGGGAAAACATCGGCTCGGGTGAATAAAAAACGGGGCAGCAATTAGACTTTTTTAGGCTAAATGGAAAGTAAGGAGTATTTTAGGGCATGCACCTATCTAATTTGGGATTCCAATTATAAGCACCCTAAATTTAAACTCTTAATATATATTTTATTTTAATATTTGAATGCATGCATTTAATTAATGCCAACATTTTATAATCTATATGAAATGACCCAAAGAAATGAAAATTTGGCACCTTGGTTGTGCCCACGGCCCCACATCGTTGCCAAAATTAGGGAAAAAAATAGAAGCACTTGAGACACGTTTAGGGAACATTATCGGGCCTTGTCGGCAATTATTTTCTCTTAGGTGGCAGAAGTCGTAATTTTATTATTAATTGAGAGTATTTAGTTACATGATTTTAGGACAGATGAGCAGTCCACTAGTCAGCTCTAGTTCATTAAAGATAGATATCATTTGAAAAGCAGTAACTTTAAACTAAAGCATCCTACTATATTGAACTAGAAATGAGTAGGTACACTTAACGTAGCGTCTTTTACAAGCGTTTATAATAATGTGTGGAAGCTTGTGTTTTTTTTAGAACTTACGCAAATATTCATTGTTAAAGCTTCGTTTGGTTTTGGGGGTGCGTAGACGGGGCCGGCGGAGACAGCCGACAGGACCTGCAAACGTTACTGGAGAGGGAGAGGCGGGGCTGCAGAGGATTGGGATCCTCTCCATTTCATGCGAAATGGAGGGGATCCAGTTCGTGGCTAGGATGGACTCTCCCAAATCGGACGGCGGACAGGCGAGAGCGACTGAATTGACGAGTGGGCCCCGCGAGTGCAGTTAAGTGTCTGTCCGCCGTCCGATTTGGGAGAGTCAATCCTAGCCGCGAACTGGACCTCTCCATTTCGCGTGAAATGGAGAGGATCCCTGTCCGGCTGCAGACGTAGCGTTTTGGGGGCTTTTGCGTTGGTTTCCGGGAGCAACGCCACCGCCAGGCGGGACTTTTGTTCTTCCGCCTTGCGGCAACATGTACACATGACCCCCAGACTTAAATGAATTATATGGGTCGTGCATATCGCCTACTCCCAAACTCAATATAGCTTTTTCATCCTCATTTATTTTTTCAGATTTTTTTTTCACTTTGCTTGTTAGTTTCATCTTTTTCATCATTTTTGCAAAAGTAAAAATTCAGTCACAAATTTATCTTAATGAGAGATTAGCCACCAGAATCACAAGAGTACAAAATCACTCACAAGTTTTGAAAATAAAATTTTGAGATTTATAGAAGTATGATTAAGATGCGATTTTGTGTTTTGGTGAATTGACGGTGGAGCTGAAGCAAGAGATAGGAGAAAGGCTCATGTGGTATGCACAAGAATATAAAATATAGGTATGAGTGCATAAGCTCAAACGTGTCAAAAAATGACCTACATCACGTTGCCACCGACATGAAAATGCCCAACCAAATGAGCCCCAAATATCTCCCCAAATTACAGTACACTAAAGAAATTTATTAGTGGGTGTACTGCACGCATTAAGTTATAAACATTCTTCACATCTTCTTATCACACAATTTCAAGCTTTATTTGGCTCAACTGTTGCTGCTGATGCGAAAATAGTTAAAGAATAGCCCATTGCTGTCAGTATATATATATATATATATATATATATATATATATATATATATATATATGCCCAAGTCCGGCGTACAAAAAGAAATTGTATGCGTTCACGGATTACAAAATAATAATTTATTCATTTTTCAGCCACTACCATCAAAGTCCAATAATTAAAGGCAAAATGATAATAAACGTGCACGAACTAAAGTGGCGGGAGGCGGGCGGCAGTTGAGGACTCGAGGCCCTCTCACTTTTATAGTTAATGTAGTGGACTGGAGATATTTTCCCAACTTATGTATCACAGTATTTGTGCAGGCATGCCTTCTCAACGCACAGTATTTGGCAGGCAGCATGTAACATCTTTCTGTTCAATCACAGTGACCTCTTATCGAGCATGTTATAGGACTGCAGCACGAGCATCCCCAAACTTCTCCGCGCCTGTTTCTCAGCCGCGGCGCATTGTTGAGGCCGGGTCTCGAATCCCCAACCTCCTTGACAAAGAGCCTTCAAACCACTCATCAAGTGATGCGGAGTGGTTTGAAGGCTCCTTATCAAGGAAGTTGCTGGTTGCGGGTTCGAGACCCGGCCTCAACAATGCGCCGCGACCGAGAAACAAATGCGGAGAGGCTTTGGGGTGCTCAGGCTGCAGCCCTGTAACATGTTCGCTAAAAGACCACTGTGATTGAATGGAGAGGTGTTACACAACATCAATATTCTGTAAGTTTTATGGGTTAATTTCTTTCATGTTGTACGCCACCAAGCAAATTTTTTCTATCGTATTCATTCACATGCCATAAGATTATGTTGATGGTATTTCTATATCTAGTAGAACAGATATCACTTCTAGTTTAATATTCTAGTGTAATACACGTAATACAAGTATAATATAATTACTCCTTTTGTAATTAAATTAGTAAGGTTTATTTCACCAACATTTCATTTTTGAATGGTATATTAGGATTTAGGAATACCAACATACGCTGTGTTTTCCAATTCAAGATGCTAAGTCTTAGGCTCGGTTTAGCACGGTGGTGGTGGTCATGAACGTGTTACATATGGGTTAAATCGTCATTCGTTAAGGATCATTTAACAAACATAATCCGTTTGAACATAAAAGTGGATGAAGTTTCTTAGGTGGGCGTTAACGATTGACAATTTAACCCTCATGTTCATGACCGTCATCACTGTGCAAAACAGAGCCTTAATTGAATAGTGAAATGCTCTGATACTGCGACAATTTGTGTATGCCATTGTAAGTAATTATGTGATCATCATGTGAGGTAATGTTCGCTATGAGATCTAAACACTCAACCGCTGTTTCGCCCCTTTAAAGGAAAGGTTTTATGGCTGCAAGTTTTACGTTCAATGGGGAGTCCAGCATCAGAAGCGTGAAGCCCCCTACAACTGCAAGTGAAATATTTTGGCATGCCACTCTCCGAGCAGCTCTCTCTCGTTCCCTTAAATTGTAACGAGAGGCGGCTTGTCGCTCTCAAATTTTTCAAAAAAGCCCTGTAACAGCACTCAACTCTAATGGAGTTTTGGTCGGCATAGTCCCGACCACGTAATTTTTAACCTAGTTGAGTGGTTTTCCACGTCAAAAAAAAGGTCTTTTCAGCTTTCAATTTTCTGTGACTGTTTGCATGCTCGACCGCTCCCAGACTAAGACGGTGCAATTTAGTCCGGTCTACTGGAGCCTCGAGTGATCCACAACATTATTGTTATTTTATGTTAAATTTTACGTCGATTTAATTGTCAAATTATGTTCAAAATGAGAAAAATTAAATAGGTAAAAAATAATTGAATTACATATTTAAATTTTCATGATTTTATAATTATAATTTATGTTAAATTCATGAATTAAATTGATTTGAATCCATGAAATAATTTAATATTTATTATTAAAATAATAAATTAATAATATCAATTTTATTTTATACTAAAAATATATATTTTTGCTAATTTTGTTACTTAATTCATGCCAAAAAAAAGTTTGGCTGATAAGAAGCATGAGAATTAAAAGAAAACATCCAAAAATGATCAAAAAATCGACCATAAAGGCAGTTCAAATTTATCTTCAATTAAATCAAATTGGATTGTCAAAATTGCCTAGAATACTTTTAATTTAAAGAAAAAAGTAATTTAAAATAATACATAGATTGGGTTGCAAAAATACTCAAAATTTGTTGTCAAAAACTCAAAATAGTCCATATATTATGTTGATTTAGGCAATAAATTTTGATTAAATTTAGTCAAAATTATTATTTTAAGGTACAGCAGGATCAAATTTAGATGATCAACTTTTGTGTCTTAAAAATGCTCAAAGAAAAGCTCCAATTCAATTGAATTTTTGGCAATATAATGTATTACAAATTGTTATCCAAAATCACCCTAAATTCATTTGGGAAAAAATTCCCCCAAATAAGCCAAATCTGGATGCCAAAACCGGCCCATGGGGCAGGCGGACATGCCTAATATTGCCTGCCCTGAAAAACCCTAAAATGGAAAATTGTTGCCTTCTACCCGTGCGCTGCCTGCTCGGGCAGGCATGACCGCATGAGCAGCTTCTTGTTGCTGGCTAGGGATCTGATTCACTGCCAGGACAAGAAGAAAAATGTCGCCCAGGCTCCCAAGCATACACAACCCAAAGGTTACCGTTGGTCCTGCGTGACCTGCTCTAGCTTGGGGTCGCTAGATGAAGACCCCTGCCACCGAATGGGTTAGGACGATCCCGCCTTGCGGTATCCGACCCGCCCTAACACGAATTCACCTCCTGATGCCTGACGGTGCCCAAGCGCGAAGCTAAGGTGGCCAGAGCTAGGCGCCGCTGTGAATTTCGCCGGGCGACCCCTACCAGTGGACTCCGACCACAGGTAAAGGGTGCTGTAAGGGCAGCCCATTGTGGCCGGAGAGCAAACTCATCCCACGTTTGGCCAAGGTGATGTGGGGAAACTCTATCGACCGTTGTGATTTACCACTGTGAAGTCGCTCAGTTGCGACGCTCAAGCGATTTCACAAAATAAAAATGTGGAAAATCAACAAAGTCCACCAGGAGAGGAGGGAAAAATCCAAGAAATCACCAAAAAGTTTTGGTAAATCGACATAAACTCTAACTCTGATACCACTTGATGGTGCGAATCCGTGAATCATAACAAAGACTGATTCACTCTAGTCTCAAAATCGAGACAAACACATGAGAGGAATCATAACTGAATCCACGAGGATGGATTGCTGCGGTGACGGATCTTCCAACTCTACAAGATTTTGACGAAAAAGACGACTCCTCTTGTAAAAATTTGTGAAAGACGGAAACCGGAAAATCAGATCGCAGGAATACTCAACCAAACCATGACAAATAAACCAGATGCAAACAGAAGAGCAAGAAAATCGCATACTATCAATCTTCTTTACAGTGCGAGGCATACATGACGAGACATGATTCGCCAATGTACCCGATGGAAGCAAAAAACTACAAGGCAAAGAACTAGCCGTGCAGTCAAAAATTGTAACAACCGGCTCTGCCGATCTGCACTAAAGAGTCCGCTAAAGCCGCTAAGTCGCCAGACCGCAATCTAACCGCGCGGACACCCCTTTATTCCAAGTTGAAGAACTCTGCACGCAATCTGTGAACCGCCTAACCGCGAGGTTGCCTAGCCGCTAGAATCCGCGAACAACTGCTACCAAAATAAACAGACCGCCAGAAGCGGACAACTTTATTGAACTGAGAAAGAATGCTAATGAGAAGACCGCCTAGTCGTAAGACGCGACATGCTACTAACCGTCGATTGTAACCGCAGAGTCTGCATTGATCCCTAACGCAAGTCAGAATCAAGTCCCTGACTTCTTAGCGCTATCCGCACAATCTGCAACAACAAAAGCCGGTTAACTTCTCAAACCGCGCTGATACAAAAACCTGTCAGCAGCAATCACCCGAACTCACTTACTGTTCATTCGGTTGTACTGTTGATATGACAGGGAGTCCTCTTTATAGGAACGGAGAGGAGTGTGATCACCGCCCTAGCCGATAGAATCACCACCCTATCTCACGGAGAGCTCTGCGGTTACCACCCTATCCCGCGGCGAGGACGCAACTAGAGCACCAAGCTGACAAGATGCTAAACTCAGCGGACAGCGAAGCAGTTCGCGCTACCCTGCGCAAACACCTAGACAAAGCTCAACTAGAATTGGTGCAAATCAAGACCAAGTCCACACTTCCAAGAGTCCAAGGCGCGGACTCCAAACCGGCAAACTCAAGAACCAATCCGCACAAATCCAGCGAACTCTGTGGTTACCACCAAACTGCACCAATAGAGCAAGTCCAAGGCACGAGCTCATGCTGAACTCGCATGCTCCAGAAGAGTCCGCAAACAAGCCGGACTCGACAAACTCCAGAAGAGACCGCAGCTCCCGCAGATAACCAACCTATCCGCTCGGTTACATCCTGGAGCAAACCGACTGCAGAACCACTAGATGACTTGGCTAGCCGCCAAACCTGTCCGCACAGACCGTGTGAACAGTCCGCCCAGACCGCCAAAGCTATCCGCACAGATCGCGCGGGCAGTCCGCCCAGGCCGCCAAAGCTATCTGCACAGACCGCGCGGACAGTCTGCTCAGACCGCCACTTTCACTTCAAAAAATTCAACACTCCTATTTGAAGTGAGAAGTGGAAACCAATCCCAGCAGTCCCCGTAACCGTACATATCGCCCCTTTGACATCAGCTTTGTGAAGAGGTCCGCGAGATTGTTCTCGCTCTGCACATACTCGACCATAAGAGACCCCTCCAACACCCTCTCCCGAATGAAGTGATGCTCTATCTCAATATGTTTGGTCCGCGCGTGACAAACTAGTTTGTTAACAAGTTTAAGGGCATTTTCGTTATCAGCGCATAACAGAGTGGGACCCCGTACTTCTTCATGGACGCCCTTTATTAGACTCCTAAGCTAAATGGCTTCTCGAGCTGCCAAGGCCGAAGCCTTGTACTCCGCATCCGTAGTAGATATAGACACCGAGTCTTGCTTTTTTCTGCACCACGAGATACCTGCTGATCCACATGTGAAAACATAACCAGGCGTCGATTTTCGGTCGTCCGAGTCTCCCTCATAATCAGCATCTGTGTAACCGTAGAGGTTGAAGCCCGTGTCACTCCCATAAAGGAGTCCCATATCAGAAGTAGTCTCCACATACTTCAAGATATTCTTTGCCTCCACCAGATGAGACTTTCGATGCTCAGCCATATATCGACTTACTCGGCTTACAACATAAGCAATGTCTGGGCTCATAATCGTCAATTATATTAGACTCCCAACCAGAGCCTGAAACACCAAGGGATCTGGAAGAACCCTACCCTCATCTAGCTTAAGACCAACATCTAGAGGAGTTGAAAAAAAGTTTCCCTCCTGCATGTCGAACCACTGAACGATCCGTTCTGCATAGCTTTTTTGGGAACCAAGTATCCCATTCTTTCTCCTCTCTACCTCAAGTCCAAGGAAGTGGTGGAGATCACCCAAGTCCTTCATCTCGAAACGAACAGCTAACTCTGCCCTGAGTCCAGATACCTCCTCCTCAGAGTTCCATGTGACAATCATGTCGTCAATGTATAATAACACTAATACATGAAGCTCTCCCTTCTTCTTAATGAACATGCTCGAATTTGAGTTAGAGGCAAGTTAATCGCAAAATTGGAGGTATTTTGCGATCTTCCCGTACCATGACCGTGGAGACTACTTCAAGTCATAAAGGGCCTTCCGGAGCTTACAAACGTAACCTGGATGATCTTCAGATACGTACCCCGGTAGCTGAACCATGAAGATGTCTTTATCAATTTCTCCGTAAAGAAAAAAAATTCTTTACATCAAGCTTCCACATCCTTCATCCTTGGCAAGCCGGCAAGACAATCACCACTCGTACTGAAGTCATTTTTGCAATAGGACTAAACATCTCCACATAGTCTTCTCCATACTACTGAGAGAACCCTCGAGCTATAAGACTAGCCTTATATCGCTCGATGCTTACATCAACCTTCTTCTTCAACTTATACACCCACTTTCATGTCATAGGAGTAACATCATCGAACTTGGGCACAAGATCCCAAGTCTCGTTCCTTCTGAGGGCAGACATCTTCTCATCCATGGCATTATCCCACTCCTTGACTCTAGTGGCATCTTCAAATCTAGAAGGCTCTCGCTCATCCAAAGGGCCTGCGAAAAAATAAGAGATAGAGCTCACCATGTTCCCATCGATATAATGAGCTGGTGGTTAGATGTTCCTCTTCGACCTCTGAAGAACCTGACCACGGCTCACTATCTCCGTTGTTTCTTCTGAACCATCTTCGGTCCCTAGCATACTTGGAGCTTCGCTCCCCCTGCTTCTTGAACTAGAAGCCTCCGCCCTAGAACTAGAAACACCTGGATCTCCTGGTGACATAGACAGCTCCACCAGAATATCCTTAGCAACATCCTCCTGCCCGATGTCCAACCTAATTTCCTGTATCTCCACAGAAGAGCTACCTTCATACGATATTAGTTCGTCGAAGACAATGTCTCTGGAAACAACGAACTTCTTCATGGCAGGGTCCATACACTTCTATCCCTTCTTCCTCTCATCATAGCCCACAAAGACAAGCTTCATCGCCATTGTATCCAGCTTAGTCCAGAGTGCATCGGGAATATGTACATAAAAGGTCGAACTGAACACCAGAAGGTGTCCAACACTTGGCTTCTCCTTAAACAACAGGAAAGTCTTTGTTTCAAGAGTAGCTATACACCTAGAGGGGGGGGGGGTGAATATGTTTTCAAGTTTCTATGACTACTTTTTTTTACTTTGGTATGTTGAAAGTTGGATTATTGTATTAGCTTTCAAGAACAAAGATCAGCACACCAGTATTTATAGTAGTTCCCCAAGGTATAAGTACATCCACTTTCCCTCCCACCTTTCAAACAGTATGTTAGACAAGACAATCCAATTAAAACTCGGCTCAAAGATCTTACAACACAGATCTCTCAAGATCTCTCAGGCTTCCTCCAAGTCCTTCCTCAGGCCAAAGCCCTACACCCTCGGAATAAACAATACTCCTACAGCTCAGTGATCCTCTAGATCACCGACCTTAGGCTTAAGAAGAATCCATACAACTTAGGTTAGAAGGATAGTCCTACACTCAGAGATAATAAATCTCCTAACTCAGATCCTACCACTCAGCCTTTATATGTTAGGCTTACAACACAAATCAATAATGATCCTATAGAGAGAGTAAAGGTTTGATGATGATTGACTCTAGAGAGATTGTCCTCTGAGTCTTCTTTCTGAACTGAGTAAACTCAGTCCAACTTCTTCACACCACCAAGATAGTAGATCTTCAGGAAGTTTCTGCTTATGCTGAGAAGACAACTGCAGAGCACTATTTCTTCAAGCCTTTGATGCAGTAGTGTTGAATGCAGTGGCCTTAAAGATGAACAACAACTTGAGTTTGCTCCGCTTCTCCTACTTATTCAGAAAATGAGATTTCTGTTCTTACTGTTGAAGACAGATTGATTCTACAGTAATTAATTTCTTAAGCAGACAACCTTTGTCTGTAATTCATAGACTTACAAAACATGAGTTCAAGGAAATCTTTCACTTAATCAAGAGGAAGAAGATGACAAAAAAGCTCTCATTTTGATTTCTCGAAAAGTGCCTTTTATTGCTCGTCATCCAACGGCTCTATGTGCAGTATGGACCAGCTGGAATAGGTAAATGCAACATATCGTTTGCATTAATTGTAGTACTAAAGGCATATGGCACCTTGTCATCTAGAGCGCAATTCGCGTAACATTTGAATTATTGATGACGTCATCATGATCCAGCACTTGAGGACTTAGTGATTTACAGTCAATCTTCATCGGCGTTGAGTGTAGAGAAGTGACTCAGGGCTAAAACACTATGCAAAAATTCTGCTTCCTTATGCGTTGAGTGAACCTTAATCACTCAATGCATTTGACTTGTTCAACCTTACTAATAAGGCGTTGAGTGAGCCTTCATCACTCAACGCTTTTGAACTTAATAGAATTTTCCTGTATGAAGGCGTTGAGTGAAGCTTCTACACTCAATGCTTCCTGACTTTGCTGAATTCTTAATGAGGAGTTGAGTGACCCGTCTTCACTCAACGCTTTTGTACTTAACCAGAAATCCTTTTGAGTAGGCGTTGAGTGAACTGCCTTCCCTCAACGCTTTTGTCCTAAGATAGATTTCAAGTCAGCAATACTAAGACTTTAACTGTTTGGTGTTCTGTCAACGCTTTTGACCCTTTTGCATTGAATGAAGTGAGTTCACTCAACACTTTTAGACTTAGCCTGCTTTCTGCTTATCCATCAACCTATCTTGAGTCCAACTATCATTGTGACCCTGACAACCTGTCTAATCAAAGTAATAGTATACAACATGAATACAATGAACTTGAACATGTATATCAGATACACACATGTGTATACCATTGACCTGTGGGCATTCTTCAAATTTAGGACATTGTGATCAATGGACCCAACAATCTCCCCCTTTTTAAAGAAGTCAAACCCCTAATCAATGATATGCACGTCTATATAAAAGAGAAACATTCACAGTAGATAAGAACAATAATTTTCACATAATCATAACTGTGTTTTCCATTTAAATAGATAATTATAAATAGACAGTGTGCTTATGCCAAAATCCATATTCCTAGAGCCCTTTTAAGAAATACATAGACATTTCACGTTTCAGGTTCCCTCATCACTATGCCCTTGATGGGTTTCTTTGCAGTCTTTTCATCAGCATCAGTCTTCTTTTACTTTTGTCTTTCAAAATAACTGCAAGGTTTTGGGAAGTATTTGTTGGGCTCAAGAGCATCTAGTGGCACTGCATTTGTCTTCTTGTCTCTCATGAACTTCCCCCTGGCCTCTTCATTCCTTTCTAGCTTGGCCCATTCTAGGGAGCTATACAGCTTTCCCCTGTTAGTCTTGTGATCTTTGATTTGATCCCATGCAGACAGAATGATAGTCCTAGATTGAGGACTCCATTTTTCAAAGTTTGGCCTGGTATCCATCTCTTCTATGTACCTCTTTTTGCTAAGCCTAGTTTCTTCATATTTTGCAACTGACTTGCCTTTAGCTTTTAGTATTTGTTTAGTAATGGGGCTGAAGGTAGGAAGTTTCAGTAGTAGTAGAGGGTTCAGTCACCTGATCATCATAATGATAATTGTACTGGTCACCATACTGATCTCCACAAGCTGTTATTTTGGAGGAATAACAGGAATGTTTTCATATGTGTACTATTCTAGTCCCAATGATGCCCTGATTACATTGGTGACCCAGATAGCATTTTCAGTGTTTGCTTTAATCATTGCTTTCTCTCCCTTTATGACTTCTTCAGATACAACTGTAGTCAGGGAGTTCTTTTCCTGAGAAATCTTTTCTTCCACAAAATTTATGTCATTAGTAACATGATTCTTTACTTTTAGCAAACAATCATCCAAAATCTGAGTGCATGCATCCATCCTTCTCTTTTGTGTATTATAGACCATTTCTATATTGTTGGATATGATGTTCTGATTTGTAAAATGTCATTCTGCTTAAGTCTGATCTCTTGAAGTTTGTTCTCAGTAAAGGTTACAACAGGAGCAACCCTTGTGAAGAATGCAACTGTATTGGACTTGAGCAGGTTCACTTAAAATCTGATAGATTTGATTTCTGTGGATAGATCCTGTCTCACTCCTTTGATGGAATCATCAATATAGTGCTCTAGTTGTCTTCTTTGATCATCTTGCAGACCTTTAAGTTGTTCCAGAAATGTTGAGGACATTTGATCAGACTGATGAGGGGCCCCTTGGAAGCAGGCATCATCATCCTCTTTCCTTGTCTCTTCCCTTATCTCTGAGTCAGCTCTCATGTATTCAGAAGAATGATCAAAAGCATCAATCTTTAGTTCATCAATCTCAGGTTCACCATCCTCAGATATGTCAATAAATTTTTTAGTTTGATGAGTAGGGAGCTCTGTTAGAATTTTCCCCTCAACCTCTGCATTCCTTATCAGAATTTGCTATTCAGTATCAACTGTGGCTAGAGAATCTTCAATCACTATATCAGGAATTTATTGATTCTCAGCAACTGGAGTTGAGTCATCCCTATCTGTTGTAACAGGAACTTGCTCCCCTCACCCAGAGGGCTGAAGGGCATCATCTCAGGACCATCTGGGATTTGGTCTATTCTTCTCTGCAGATTTTCTAAGATGGAATGAAGCTTATCTTGCATTGATTTAACCTGCTCCCCTCAGTATCTGCATAGATCTTTTCCACCATACTTCCAGTCAGTCAATCAACTATTTTTGCTGGAGTCTCTCCAGGCTGAGACCCACCAAGTTGAATCCTTGTTGTAGGTTCATAGGATATAGAAACCTGAGCACTCATATATCTTCTATTTTCATCAAAAGAATCAGACAGTTGAGGGTCAAGAGGCTCTTCTTCACTACTCTTAGAAGAGCTGCTTCTAGTGCTTTCTTCAGTGATCATAACTGCTTTCTTTTTCTTGTTCAGTAGATTGCTGATGTGAGAGCAAGAATTTGTCCCACCTGTCAAACATCTTTGAGTCCATCCTCCTCATGTGATGGATCTTTGTTCTTAGCCTCATGTGGAGGATTCCTGGAACAGAATTGTGTAAGTACAGAGACGAGATTTTTCCCAGGGTTGGCTGTGGGACACATTCCACCATTCTATTAAACAGTACCTTCCCCCAGTTAGTCCTTTTGGATAGAATTATCCTTGCCATTACTTCGAACATCCTCTGCCAGAAATTTTCCTTTTAAATTCCTCTTCTTTCTCAAAAGAGACCCAGTGGTATACTTTTAAAGCCCACACCACTTGATTTTTCAAGTTGTAGACTTTATAGACTTTGTTATGGTTTTTGTACCTAACAAAAATTCCTTCATAAGATTTGACAACAAACTTAGTCAGGTAGGACTTTCTATTGTTGAGCACAAAGCACTTGCTTCCAAATATCCTAAGATAGGCAAAATTTGGTTTTCTGTCTTTTATAATCTCATAGAGATTCTTCATGTGATACTTGTTGATAGAAGCTCTATTCAAGACATGACAAACAGTATTTATTACCTCAGCCCAGAAGTATTCTGGGAGAGAAGTATCACTGAGTAATGTCCTATCAGCCTCTATGAGATTCCTGTTCTTTCTCTTAGCAATCCCATTTTGCTGGAGTGTTCTTGGAGAAGAAAACTCCTGATTATTCTCTTGTACTTCACAGAACTTTGTCATTCCTTCAGACAGAAACTCAGTATCATGGTCACTTCTGATTTTGTTCACAGAACTATCATTTTCATTCTAAACTTGCCTAACAAAGGTCACAAAGATGTCAAGGGTTTCAGACTTTGAACACCACATCAAATCTGGAATAGTCATCAACTATCGCAAGTATGTAGATTTTCCTACCTAGACTATGAACTAGCATAGGACCAAACATATCCATATGTAAGAGGTACAAGCACCTCTCTGAATCTTTGGCCCCAATGCTTTTAAAGGATGTTTTGGTCTGCTTACCCTTCTGACATGCAGAGAAAATGTCCTCCTTGGTGCATCTCAGATTGGGCTTATTTCTCACTAGCCCTTCACTAAAGAGCTTGCTAATTGTCTTGTAGTCCAAGTGAGCAAGCCTCTTGTGCTATTTCATATAATAAGAGACTTTCTTATTTGCTACCAGATATATTGGTGAGTCTATACTCAAACATAAGAAATTTAGACAATATATATTTCCACTCCTATTACCTGTCAAAATGACCTCTTTGTCACTTGACTATTTGTTCGGACACTCATCCTTGTGGAAGACAATTGCACATCACACATCACATATTTGACTTATGCTGATCAAATTGTGTTGCAATCCTTCCACATAAGCTACTTTTGTAATAGATATTATGTCATTTGTGATCAGACCATAACCCTTGGTAACTCCTCTGTCTGAACCTCCAAAGATAACTTTAGGTCCATTCCAGTCATATGTCTAGAATATCCACTGTCCAAGTACCATATTGGCATTGTATGAGTACTTGGATTATCCTGCAAACACAAATTAGTTCACCTTAGGAAACCAAAAGGGATTGGGTCCTTGGTCCATGTTAGCTTGAATATGACTATGTCTACATACAACAGCTCTGATAGGAAGACTCACCTTTACCCTTGGCACACTTGGGTTGTGCCAACAATCTATGGAAAAGTGACCCGCCTTGCCACAAAACCAACACTCGTGAATCTTGTATCTTCTCTTCTGAACAACCTTTGAGGCATACACACTATCTGTATTTATTTGTTTAAAGGGGGTACAACAACCTTCTTCCTGTTCCTTTCAACAAATATTTGATTAAATGTGAGTTTGCCAGTAGATGCACTTGGGTTATTCTAGGATGCACAAATAGATGTCATCTTTGCAGCTGACATAATGTTGATGGCATCAGAACTAGCAAACTGTGACTCACTGACTGACTTGCCCTTGGTCAAGGTGTTTGCTGAAGGGACTTGGAAAAATAGGCCACTGCATTCTCTTTGAGTGTGGGGGCTGGAGCACCAAACACAAATGGTCCATGATGGGCCATCTAGATTTCCTCATTGGGATCCTTCAGTTCACACAACCCTATACCCTTTCTCCTTCCATTATAAGATACCCTTGTATCCTTATAAGAAGAGTTTTCATATTTTTAGTTACCATACATGTTGTCCTGGTCATACCTGTTAGAAGGGAGGATTACCTTCTGAAAGGTGGTCCGATGCATGATTGGGGTCTTGCCTTTCCCTTTGGAATTGACAGCTCTAGAGTTCCACTTGAACCCCAAACCTCTCTTATCCTTTTGAGAGGTGAAGGAGTCAATTAGTGACAAAACTATTTTGGGCTTGGAAAATTCAGTCACAATCTTCTTCTTCTTGAGGAGCATTTCTTCAAGATCCATGATGATTTTGTTCTTCAGGATAATGATGTCAATTTGGATTATGGAGATTGTATTAAACTGGCTGACTTCCCACTTCATCTGAGCTAGAAAAGGTGCTGACTCATGGTGGAAGGAAGCAGCTTGCTGAAGAGATGCAATCTCCTAAGCTTGTCTCTTGACAAGTCTTTTGCTCTTCTTTAGAGCTTCCAGAATTACACCATATTTGTCAATCAATTTATTGACATCAGCTTCAGATTCTGCTCCATCATCCCCACTAGAGGAAGTGGATACTTCAGATTCTGAGCCAGACTCATATACAGAGGGAGACTTAGGGATAGAGTGTACCTCCTCAGGAATAGAATTGTCCCGATTATCTTCAGTTAGAGCCATGAGAATGAAATCCTCATCCACTTCAAAGTCACTGTCAACAGATGATAGTGGGGCCCTTATGCTAGATGAGGTAGCTGGATGATCAGCCTCTACTTCAATTGACATGAGACCAATGTAGACCTCTTCTTCATCTGATTTTGAAGATTCAGATTCACTATCTGATAGGCTGACTTTCTTCTTGGTTAAAGAGCTCTTTTCAGCCTTCTTGTCCTTGTAATGCTTTTTGCCTTTAGACTTCATGTGCTCCTTCCACTTAACTGTACAGTCAGCAATAACATGTCCACTCTTGTTGCAACAGTAGCAAATAACATTAGTCTTAACATGTTTGTTCTGCTTGGAGTCATACCTTTTTTCCAGAGAGGTCATTTCAGGACTTGTCCTTGCTGGAATAAGGCTTTCTTGAGGTGGAGCTTGAAGAGCCTTTATTCTTCCACTGTCTCCTTCTGCTCAGCATTTTCTTGAACTGTTTGGAGAACAGTGTTAGTTCTCCATCAGATAGTTGATTTCCTGAGGAGCATGGATCAGAACTTTCAGACTCTACAGCTCTCTTTGATGGAGAAGGAGCCTTTTTTCTACTTCTTCTAGTGACTTCAGCTCCGAAGGACACCACCTTCTCTTTGCTAAGAGATCTGGCAGCATCCTCTTCGGCCCTTCTAGAATTCAGCTGCATCTCATGGGATAGCAACTTCCCAAATAGATTCTTAGGAAATGTGTTGGCCAAGTTATCAACCTCTCTTATGACACAGATCTTGATATTCCATTCTTTATTGAGAGATTTCAAGAACTTGTCATTTATTTCATAGTTTGTGAACCGTCTGCCATAGGTGATCAGACTGTTCACTATTAAGAAGAACTTATCATAGCATTCATCTATGTAATCTTTCTTGTCTTGTTTGAAGGCTTCATATTATTGATTCGGGTGAAATTTTCTATCATCCCTCACCTCCTCTATCCCTTCCATATAAATAATAAGAGAATCACACATCTCTTTAGTTGTTTTGCAGTGTATAAGGTTCTGGAAGGTGGAGTCATCTATGACACTGATAATGATGTTTTGAGCCCTTTTATCCATGGTTGCCAAGATGACTTCATCCTTGGTCATTTTAGTGTACTTATTTGGAGTCCGGACATTGATATCTTTGATAGAGACCTTTATGGGAATAAAGGGTCTCTCTTGAACTGTAATGAATATCCTAGGGTTTGAGGCTTCCATGAACTGCCTTACTCTTTCTTTCCAAATTTCAAAGTTCTCTTTTCTGTAAATAGGAAGCTTCATGAAGCACAAATCCTTGTGGCTCTCACCTGAACCCATGGAGTTAATCTTTAGCTACACTTAGAGATCTGTTCAGACTGTTAAGTTCTTTTTGAACAACCTCACTCTAATAACACTTGAAAGTATTTATTTCTAGAGTAGCGATACACCTAGGGGGTGAATAGGTTTTCAAGTCTTTATGACTACTTTTTACTTTGGTATATTGAGAGTTAGATTATTGTGTTAGCTTTCAAGAATAAAGATCAGCACACCAGTATTTATAGTGATTCCCCAAATCCACTTTCCCTCCCATCTTTCTAACAGTATGTTAGGCAAGGCAATCCACTTCAAACTCGGCTCAAAGATCTTATAATACAGATCCCTCAGGATCCCTCAGGCTTCCTCCAAGCCCTACCTCAGGCCAAAGCCCTACACCCTCAGAGTAAATTATACTCCTACAGCTCCGTGATCCTACAAATCACCTACCTCAGGCTTAACAAGAAGCCCTACAACTCAGGCTAGAAGGATAGCCCTACACTAAGAGATAATAAATCTCGTGCTTCAGATCTGACTCAGATCCTAACACTCAGCCTTTATATATTATGCTTACAAAACAGATCAATAATGATCCTATAGAGAGAGTAGAAATTTGATGATGATTGACTCAAGATAGATTGTCCTTTGAGTCTTCTTTCTGAACTGAGTAAACTCAGTCCAACTTCTTTATAACACCGAGATAATAGATCTTCAGGAAGTTTCTGCTTGTGCTGAAAAGACAACTGCAGAGCACTTCTTCTTCAAACCTTTGACGTAGTAGTGTTGAATGCAGTGGCATTGAAGATGAACAACAACTTGAGTTTGCTCTGCTTCTCCTACTTATCCAGAAAATGAGATTTTTGATCTTCCTGTTGAAGACAATTGATTCTACAGTTCTTAATTTCTTCAACAACCAACCTCTGTCTGTAATTCACAAACTTACAAAAAAATGAGTTCAAGGAAATCTTTCACTTAATCAAGAGGAAGAAGATGACCAAAAAGCTCTCTTTTTGATTTCTCGAAAAGTGCCTTTTATTGCTCGCCGTCCAATGACTCTATGTGCAGTATGGACCAGTCGGAATAGGTAACTACAACATATCTTTTGCATTAATTGTTATATGAAAGGAATACAATACCTTTTGTCATCTAACGTGCAATTCCCGTAACATTTGAATTATTAATGATGTCAACATGATCCAGCACTTGAGGACTTAGTGATTTATAGTCAATCTCCATAGGCGTTGAGTGTAGACAAGTGACTCAGTGCTAAAACACTTAGCAGAAATTTTGCTTCTTGAAGCATTGAGTGAACCTTCATCACTCAATGCATTTGACTTGTTCAGCCTTTCTAATAAGGCATTGAATGAGTCTTCATCACTCAACACTTTTGGAATTAGTAGAATTTTTCTATATGAAGGCGTTGAGTGAATCTTCTGCACTCAACGCTTCCTGACTTTACTGAATTCTTGATGAGGAGCTGAGTGACCTGTCGCTTCTGTACTTAACCAGAAATCCTTTTGAGTGGGCGTTGAGTGAACTGCCTTCACTCAATGCTTCTGTCCTTAAATAGATTTCAAGTCAATAATACCGAGGCTTTGAATATTTTGTGTTCAGTCAACGCTTTTGACCTTTTAGCATTGAGTGAAGTGAGTTCACTCAACACTTTTGGACTTAGCCTATTTTCTGCTTATCCAGTAACCTGTCTTGAATCAACTATCATTGTGACCCTAATAACCTGTCTAATCAAAGTAACAGTATACAACCTGCATACAATGAACTTGAACATGTATATTAGATACAAACATTTGTATACCATTGACCTGTGGGCCTTCTTCAAATCTAGGATATTGTGATCAATGGACCCAACACATCATCTCATGATGATACTTCATGTTGATCAGACTTAAAGACATCTGATTGATGACATATGTTGCGCAGGCCATCCCTTCTGCCTAGAAGGACCTAGGAATGACTTTGGCATGAAGTCAACACTTGCAGGTCTCCATTAGATGATAGATCTTACACTCTACTACTCCATTTTATTGTGGAGTATGCGCATAAGTAAGCTCTCTCTTGATTACGTGCTTCATGCAGAAGTTAGAGAACTAATTTAAAATGAGCTCACCTCTATTGTCCGTTCTCAACTTCTTAATTCACAGGCCAAGTCCGCCCTATACTAGCTCCTTGAACTCCACGAATAATTAGAACGCATCTGACTTCTCCTTCATAAAGGACACCCATGTGTACCTTGTATAATAATTAATCAACACCAGTATATACCTGCTCCTCCAAGACTGGCGGTGACAGTCAAATCCATCAGATCACATTGATGCACTCCAATGGTGATTTACACCTGATCTGTGACTTGTCAAATGGAAAGCGATGAGCCTTACCGTATTGACATCCCACATATACATGGAAAGCGATGAGCTTCTTCTTTGCCTGCAACATGCCCTAGTTGTAGTTTGTCTTTGTAATCCTTCTTGAAGTGACAAGGATGGTTGATTCTGTAACACCTTATCCCTTCTTTCTTCTTCCAATCCCGCTTAGGAGAAACACTCCTCTCTTGCTGATAAGAAGTTGAAGGGCCATCGCCAGCAGACGTCTTCTTCTTCTTGTCCCATCTCTTATTCTTTCTTGAGAATAAAACCTCACTATCTCCTCTAGAGATAGTAACTCCAGCCATCTGCCTTGCAAAGCTTTCTTGTGAAGCCAGCAGGTTCTCCAGCTCCAACAAGGACGGTTGAGTGGCCCAACCTTGAACAGAAGGAACAAATGAGATATACTCCTTACACAATCCGTGGATTATGTGGCTCTTGAGCTTCGCTTCTGAAATCGGCTCATCAGAGTCCAATGCAGAGATTTCAGCACATAAGTTCTTCATCTTCAGGAAGAACATAGAGATGGATAGATATCCTTAAGTAGCTCTCTCCAACTCATTCTCCATAAATTATAGTCGCGCTACATTCTTCTTATTGAACAACTTATCAAGAGAAGTCCAAATCTCAGGAGAAGTCTGACGTCCAATGATGTGGTCAAAGAGCTCTGGTGAGATATCCCGCTTGATAGTAAACTCCTCCTTAGCATTTGTAATCCTCCAAGCTCTCACCGCTTCAGCAGTTCCAACACTACCAGTAATTTCTTGCCTCTCGTCTCCACAGATGACCTCCCAAAGGTCCTTGCCCAGAAGTTAACTTTCCATGCACGACTTCCACTTCTTGAAGTTGGTCGGCGTTTAAAGTTCAATTCCAAGACCTCTTGCAAATCCTCCTTTCATTGCAAAAATATTGGTTTACTTAAACTTTCAGAAGCAAAAAGCAAGTCTCACGGTTGATCACTACTCAAACCTCTGTTCCTTCTGATACCATGTAAAAATTTGTGAAAGCGGAAACTGGGAAACCAGGTCGTAGGAACACTCAACCAAAATAAGCCAAACAAACAAGATGCAAACAGAAGAGCAAGAAAATATTATACTATCAATCCTCTTTATAGTGCGAGTCATACATGGCGAGACATGATTCGACAATGTCCCCAATGGAAGCATAAAACAACAAGGCAAAGAACTAACCGCGCGGTTAGAAATTGTAACGGCTGACTATGCCAATCTACAGTACTAAGGAGTCCGCTAAAGCCGCTAAGACTCAAGACCACAACCTAACCGCACAGACACCCCTTTATTCCAAGTTAAAGAACTCTATCTGCAATCTGCGAGCCGCCTAACCGCAAGGTCACTTAGCCGCCAGAATCTGCGTACAGCTACTGCCCAACTGAACAGACCGCCAGAAGCGGACAACTTTATTGAACTGGGAAATATTGTTGATGAGAAGACCACCTAGTCGCAATCTGCGACTTGCTGCTAACCGCCGATTATAACTGCAGAGTCCACACTGATCCCTGATGCAAATTAGAACCAAGTCCCCGGCTTCTCAGCGCTATCCGGACAATCTATAACAACAAAAACTAGTTAACTTCTCAAATCGCGCGGATACAGGGGGTCCTATTTATATGCGCGGAGAGGAGCATGATCAATTCCCTAGCCGATAGGATCACCACCCTATCTCGCAGAGAGTATCAAGTGTTTCGCACAATACGGACACAAAACCAGTCCGCCTTGTCGCCCCGACTAGGCCAGACAGCTAGTTTGCCAATATCGCTCCATCAAGGCCGGATAGAAACCCTATCCTCCTTGACACCAATGCTAAAACTTAGATGTTTGCAACACCTACGAACACTGCAGATACCGCCACCAGTGCGCAACATCCTGCGGACACTGCTCAAGTCTGCACACTCCGAGCCCACAACTAGAGCACTAATCTGACAAGGTGCCGAACTCGGCGGATAGAGAAGCAATCCACACTACCCGCATGAACACCCAGACTAAGCTCAACTAGACTTGGTACAAATCCAGACCAAGTCCACACCTCCAAGAGTCCAAGGCGTGGACTCCAAACTGCCGAACTTAAGAACCAGTCCGCATAAATCTGGCAAACTCTGCGGTTACCACCAAACCGCACCAACAGAGCAAGTCCAAGATTTTGGAGCCAAGAAGTGGCCTCAACGAGAGTTCGTACCTTGGGGTGTAGCCAACACCTATTTCTCCCAACCCCCGACCCTTGACTAGCAATGAAGAACCGAGAACTGACCCTAAGCCTTAGCTGGGAGGTCCCTCCTCTAACCCGGAAGATCTCTGAGCGCTTCCCCTCCTTAGCCAACTGCTAGGCTAGGAGCACCTCAGAAAGCACTAACTTATTTGAGAAAGTATGGAAGCTTGCCTTCTGAGGTACCCTGTGGGTCATATTTATAGATTTTCAGTATCTAGCCTGCCAACAACATAATTCCACTGTGCAGAAAGGCTAACTGCATACCCGAGGGTATTTTAGTAATTTTCCCCAAGGGCAATCTGGTAATTTTCCCCAAGGGAAATCTGGTAATTTTACAACTGGACCGCACTGGGCGGGAGCCCTTCCACAGCTCTGTAAGTCTTTCGCCTGCCCCAAACCAACCTTGAGGGGATCCCGCCTACCTGGGCACAAGCCCTCTTGCTTGCCCTAGGCGGGAACCCTCTCGACTACCATAGGCGGGAACCCTCTTGCCCCTCTGCTAGTTTACCCGGCCTCTATCCAAAAGCTAGTCCAAGGCTAGCCCAATCCTAGTCCTTTGGGAATCTAGGTTCCACCTCAGTAAATCTGGGGTTATACACAATCCCCGCTCTTTGCGAGCTAGCCATGTGCTCGGAAAGACACGTCCAACCCCAGATAGTTGTTGGGCATTTGCTGACCTAGAAGGGAATCATGGGTTGACCCCACCTTGGCAATGTATATATACGCCGCCCAGCCAGTTCTCAGGCCATCATTGTTGTTATTGCCCTCTGATTTAGCTCACGAAAGGCTGTCAATATGTATGCCAAACATTACGAGAAGCCACTCTCGAAAGAATTCCAAGACCGTCTCACCGTGGCTCAGGCGAGAGCCCGTGCCAACTGCGCTTGGTTTGCCCCCTGGCTCATGCACGAGAGGTCGACCAGCTTTCCTACCCGATCGAAGAAGAGGAAGGCCAAGTCGGTTAGGCGAGAGCCCTCGAAGAAGGACCTGTCCTCTCCCTCTCTGACCCCTAACCGCTCCGAGAACCCTCCTTCCCTGCTGGAGATATTCCCCTTATCTCGCCTTTTTGCGTGAACCCGCTTTGTTGATTCTGACACCCTTCCCTTCTCGCCGATAGGTTTCTGAAATTGTCGCTGAAAACCCTTCGGCTAATATTGAGCCTATTCATTCCCCGGGCGAGAACCTGTAGCTGGTCTCGGAGGCGATCCCCCCGACTACCCAAGTCCAACACGTTATCCATCCCCGGTAACCTCTTTGGTCATTCATCTTGTATGACCTGCTTTACACTCGCTGACTCGTTTTTTCGCATCCCCCGCTCTCAGCAACCCAAGGCTCACCCACCTGAGCCCCCAAACTCCCGCACCCAACGATCCCGAGAACACAGTATCCGGTCTTCCCCTTTCGCCCGGAAGGGTTATTCCTGTACTTACCGCACCTGCGCCAGGGTCCCAGCCCCCGGCGGAATAAGGTACTGCCGCTCCCCAACTAGGCAAAACCATCGCTCTGGAGCGCATGGCATACCCTATGGGACGAGGCAAACCGCTCCACCTCCTTTTTGGAAAAGGCACGGAAGGACAACCTGACCCATCTCGCCCATCTGCTGCTAAGAGCCCGCCCCCTAGCATAAGTAAATAGTTCTTGCCAAGTCTTTTCGTCCTTACTTGATTTGATTAGATTTTTCCTGTTAGATCCGACGGTTGCGGAGGCGGAAGTCGATGAAGAAGAGGGGACGGTCTCGCCCCTGCCCTACCCCAGTAACATGGAGGAATATCTAGAAGACGACGGGAGCGATAGAACTCGGTGGAAGCGGATACCAGAAGTCCTGACAAAGCTCATTGCGATGCACCAAGCCGATTCGCTGGCATTGACGAGACTCGAAAAGTCGATCGAGCGGCGGATGGCTGTGATCGAGAGGGACCACACTCACCTTCTCGGCGAGCAGGGGCACCAGGTTGAATGCGAGGATAAATCCCTCGGAAAGCATATTGCGAGAGTCCGGGATCAGCTGCGCTTGACCAACCAGGGGCTCACCGCCCTGACCTCTTACCACTACTCGCGGGTGCTGCCGAGATCTGGGAGGCAAGGTCGGGGCCGATGGCATTGGGAGTAGTACTGAACTGTGTGGGATCTCGCCTCTTCTAACCCCAAACTGTCAGCCTACCCTTCCCTCTTGTACCCCTTCCGACTATCAAAACAATATTTATAATTGCTATTTCTAAAGCTCTTGCCTCCCGAGACGCCTTTAGTATATATATATATATATATGTTTTTCTATTTTTTAGTTTTTACGTATTTTGTTATTTTGTTTATCTTGTCGAGAGCCTGGCTCTCGGACCCCTTTTGCCTTTCATATTTAAATGCTACTTTTCTCTTACCCAGGGTCCCTCCCAGAAGCTCTCGCCGTTTGCAAGTGCGAGAGGCGTTGGCGAGGCGGGGTGGAATATGAAGAGTCAAAATATCTAAATTTGCTAATTGCGTCGCCTAGGAAATCCCTAAGGATTTCTTCTCTCTTTATAAATGGGCAAGTCCACCAACCACATTTATTTATTTCTGATTCCGCGCCTTCGTACTTCTCTGTACCTTGCTCGCGCTGCCCTCTACAACTCAGAGCCTCTTGCCTACTTCCCTTCCACCTTTTCTCAAGATGCTTGGTGAGACTGAGGGCCGCACTAAGTGCACGCAGATTTTCCTGGACCATAACTTCCCGCCCTGCCAGCTGACCCAGGCGGAATACCTCTCGATAGTTGAGAACTTCATCCCGCCGGAGTTCGTTGTGCAAAACCCTGGGAACGAGGATAGGGTCAACCTTGCGCAAGAAGTGGAGCTCCCCATCCCTTTATAACATTTCGAGGTGGGGTTCCGCCTACCCCTCTGGACGGAGGTGCGCTAGGCCCTTCGCTACTACGGGGTAGTGCCAGCCCAGCTTAAACCAAACTCCGTCGTCATCCTGATAGCTTTCGCCTGCTATATGCAGCCGGAAAGGATCGAGTTCAGCCTGTCTATCTTTCAGAAGCTGTTCAACTTCCGATCTAAAGGGGGGGGGGGGTTTCTTTTCTAGGCAATCAGTGAAGACTGGCGGCCTCGCCAACAAAAACCACTACTGGGCACAGAAATTTGTCTTCATTTTCGGGCCTTTCAGCAATATTCCCCTCGCGCCCGTTCAGTATGACGAGGCTGAAAGTCTTTAATTTCAAGGATAGTTAAATCACTTAGAGGGGGAGTGAAAAGGTTATTGGCGTCTTTATTAGTTCTTTTCTTTTCTTTTAGTTTGCTGCTTGAGTGGTTGGTTAATTTTTGCTTTCAAGATAATTTACCCTGCACAAAGAAAACAACACAGCAAAGCACATAGATATTTATAGTGGTTCCCCAACTGGGTACATCCACTTTCCCTCCCACCTATCCAATTGTCTTGTTGGACTAGACACTTCTCCAAAATGCTCTAAAGAGCTTACACCTCAAGCCCTCAGCCTTACACTCATGTTCTCTTCAGAACCTTACCTCAGAACCACAAAGGTTCCTACCTCAGAACCCTGCAGTGCTCCTACAGCTCAGTGGTCCTCAAACCACCTACCTCAGCCATATCTCTAAGGCCTACAACTCAGGCTTTTCAGCCCGACAATTTCAGGCACTAGACTCTACTCTCAGAGTTCTGCAACACTCCTACAGCTCAGATCTAGAAGGATCCTACAAGATGGAAATAGGTTGATGTGGTTCTTGATTGATCATAAGAGGAGTTCCTCTTTAATAATCAGCCTTGGGTGAGTTAGACTCAGCTCCCCACTATGACACCAGGAGAGCTTTCCTGTGTCAACTTTACTTGATTGAGTGCACCTCAGTACCAACTACTTCACAACAATAAGTTTATGCATTTGAGATTGAAGAAACCTGCAAAATACTATTCTGCCTCTTTCTGAACTGAACCAAAGATTCAACTCTCTCTTCTTCACAGCAACAATAATGTAGAAGCTTTGGCTTATGCTGGAAGCAAATAGCAGATCTGTTTCCCTCCTCTTTTTTGAATTGAGCTAACTGCTCAGCTCCAACTTCTTATTCACAGCTCCTCAAGTGTATGTTCTTTTAAAAATTATTGGCTGGATTTGTGAAGCTCCTACAGTAAGGGTTGGATCTTGCTGCTATCTCTTTCTCAGAGAATCACCCTGAGCTTTCTTGCTGGTTCAGATGAAGATGGCACCAGCAAACTTGCCATTGAAGATATTGATCTCAACAGCTAACTTGCTCTTTGTCTTTCTGACTTGAGCTTCCTATTCTTTAGCATCACAATAATGCCAGAGAAGAAGAACAACTGTCACTAACTCTTTTTATGTAAAGAGTACTTCCTTTTATTTATTGAGACCTAACAGCTCTTTTAGCAGTGGGTCCCACACTTTTAATGCTGACTGCAATTTTGCTTTAAAGCCAACTGTCGTACAGTAGGTTCTCGACAACCTTTGTCGCGTACTGTAGCCGGCCATCCCGCCACTTATTTGAAATATGTTGACTTGTTGACTTGCTGACGTCACCAGCTGTGGACTTAGCCAAAAATCAAGCAACATTAGCATATGCATTGAGTGAGTAAGCATCACTCAATGCAAAAACACTTGAACAGATTTATTGTCTCTTGGCGTTGAGTAAGTAGCCTTCACTCAACGCCAAATTACTTAGAATATAAATCTGTTTCCAGGCATTCAGAGCATTGAGTGAACAACCCTCACTCAACACCATCTCCTTAGCCATATATCTCCTTCTTCAGTAACTGAAGCGTTGAGAGCATTGAGAGAGTTGAGAGCGTTGAGTGTGCACACCTCACTCAACGCATTTTGCCTTAGCCAATTTTCTGTGTTTAAAACCACTAGGCTTAGACTGTCTTACTTTGAACTGAGTTCGACGAATGGTGAATCTTAGCTCTACGAACTTTGAACTTAGTTCGACGAAATATCAACTGAGCTCGACGAACTCAGAACTCAAGCTCTCAACTTAGCTCAACGAAATGTGAGCTGAGCTCGACGAACTCTGAACTCAGTTCGACGAAATCTCCACTGAGCTCGATGAACTCAGAACTCAAGCTCTGAACTTAGCTCTATGAAATGTGAGCTGAGCTCGACGAACTATAAACTTAGTTCGACGAAATCTCAACTGAGGTCGACGAACTTAAAACTCAAGCTCTGAACTTAGCTCGACAAAATATGAGCTGAGCTCGACGAACTCTGAACTCAGTTTGACAAATTCTGAACTTAGTTTAACCAGTTCAACTTACAACCTTTTTGATGAATGATGTTGAGTATGTCTTCATCACTCAACGCCAAAACACTTAGCCAACTTTCTCTTTAGTAGCATGGCATTGAGTTAATTGACTTCACTCAATGCCTGTGGACTTAGCCATATTTCAGCTCATTCCAACTTTAGGCTTTTACTGCTTTAGCCTATCTCATAGTTTTTTGTTGTATGGCATTGAGTGAGTTGACTTCACTCAACGCCTGTGGACTTAGCCATTTTCTCAGCTTGCCACTGCCTTGGCTTTGACTGTATAGGCTTTACTCAGCGCTATAAGTCATCTGACGTTGAGTGACTGATCTTCACTCAACGTCTGTGGACTTAGAAAGTTATTTGTCTTTCCACCACTTAGGTAAAAGCTAACCTTTCTTAGCCACTTAGGCTACCTGTCCCATCATAGCTTATCAAGACAAACTGCAATCATTCACCTTGAACATAAGTTAGATCATAACATGTGTATACATTATTTTGTTAGTCCTTCTTCAAATTCAGGACATTGGGATCAACGGACCCAACAATCTCCCCATATTTGAAGAAGTCAAAACCTAAGCCAATGTATACACTAACATACTCATATTATAAATATTTAAAAAACATCATCACATCAGAATTCATAAAAATTATAGGCATCTCAAATGATGTAGCTGATAAGTCAAAATCTTAGCAAATGATGAATTAGACAGATAATAACAAATGACTGTTCTATTTAATCATATAGAGAATAGATGTTTAAACAATGTAAGCATAGTGTTTCATCCCTAGCCCTGTAAGCAGAACCTGAAAAATTTTAAGTTTCAGGTTCCCTTATCAAAATTCCATTTCCTCTGGATTTCTTTGTCGGCTTTTCTTCATCTCCAGCTATCTTCTTTCCTTTCTTATCAGCTTCATCAGCAGCCTTAGCCTTAGTAGCTCCAGCTTCATTTTTATCCTCTTGTCTCTCAAAATAGCTGAAAGGCTTGGGAAAAATATTTATATGGTTCCACAGCATCAGTAGTGAGAAGATTTGTCTTTTTGTTCCTCCCGAAAATCCTTCTTTCTGTGTCTCTCTTTTCCATTTTATCTCATTCAGTCTTACTGTACCATTTACCTCTGTCTGATTTCTTATTCTTGACCTGGTCCTAAGTAAGCAGAATAATAGATCTATACTCTGGGCTCCACTGCCTGAAATCAGGCCTCTATTCCATTTCTAATATGTATCTCTTTTTACTTAGCCTGGCTTCATCTTCAGCATCATCAGTGATTCTTTCTTTGACCTGTAGTGACCGGTCTATTGTGGGGCTGAAGGAAGGATTCTGAGCACAAGTCGTCTTCTCTCCCCACTGAGCATTAACACTATCACCTTCTTCATTGTACTGAACATATTCTTGATTGTCTTGAACTTTGGATTCACTGCTATACATATTATTCAAAACTTCTTGTACATGGTCAGGCATCATTGGGATGTTATTATATGGCAGTGGCTCCATTCCCAATGAGCCTCTTACAGCATTTGTGGCCTAGATCATATTCTCAGTATTTGTTCTGATGACATTTCTCCCCCTTTTTGACTTCTTCAATTACTTGAGTAGTCTGGGAGGTTCTAACTTCAGATATCTTGAGCTCCAGATGATTAACTCCAGCAATTACATTATTTTTGACCACTAGTAAGTGATCATCTATCAGTTTGGTGCATTCATCTACTTTGGTTAGTATAGCAGCAGTCTGCTTATTCAACAATACATGGGTAGCATTTTGTACAGCCAGTGAGTTCTGGGCCTGAATTTCTTGATTTTGTATGGTAATGATCACATTCTTGTTTGCCTCATCCAGCTTATCCATTGTATAGTCGACAGCTAGTGCAGCCCTGGTGAAAAACTTCACAGTTTCACCCTTTAGTAAGTTTACTTCAAATCGTATTGATTTGATTTCTGTAGCCAGCTCATTTCTGATGTTCTTTAAGGCATCATCTACAAAATTTTCCAAGGATCTTTTTTGCTCATCTAATAAGCTTTTCAGCTGGGCCAGGAGCATTGGTGAGATTTGATCTATTCAAGTTAGTGTTCCTTCATTTTGGGTCTGCTAGACTTGCCTGACCCCTGTTCTTAGAGCGGGGTCATCCACTGCATGAGCTGAGGATTGTTCCTTCTCATGACTTGATTCCTCTTCCTCTGATTCTGAGGAAACTAGATCATGCACTTCACGAGCAGGGAGATCAGATTGTATCTCCCCCTCTAACTCTGCCATGCTTTCATTTGCATGCAGGTCAGCAGCAGTAGCAACCTCTATTGGAGGAACCTTCAGTTGCTCCCCTACAAATAATGTATCATGCATTATCTCTTGCATCAGTTGCTCCCCATCAATTTGAGCAATCCTTCCCTCAACACTAGGAATTTCCAAGACTTTATCTTGTAGTTCCTCATCTTTAGACATAGGTATATTCCTATCTTCATCTTCCAATCTGGAGGCATCATCCTCCATTTCTACGGTTTTTTTATTAACAATTTACTCTGCTATTTGCCCAGCTTCCTTGGTTGGAGGCAAATCATCTCCTTCCTCTCCAGCAGATCCAGCTAACCCGACAACAATCTCATCCACTTCAGGAATAGAATCTGACTCTAGTCTACTCACACGATTGAGAGGGGTAAGATCAGACGAGGCGGATACCTGGATATTCATATCCCTCCTAGACACTTTAGTAGATGAAAATAAATCAGGATCATGAGGCTCATCATCCTCAGATGAGCTGCTAGAGGAGCTGGGCTCAATAACAACAATTCTTTTTTCTTTTCTTTCCACAGCTTCTGGACCACGGGGCTGAAGGACCCTGTCCCATCTCTCAAGCATCGTAATGTCCATCCTTCTCATGTGGTGTATTCTTGCACCAAGTTTCAGAGTCAGAATTTTTGGAGTAGTTTCTCGCAGAAATAGTAAAAGGATTCTCCCCAAATTGGGTTCAGTCATACAGTCCACTACTCTTTCAAACACCACTCTTCCCCAATCAGTTCTCTTGGACAGTATGACCCTGGCCATTAGTTCAAACATCCATTTTGATATTTTGTCATGGGAGCCTGTTTGGCATATCAGAGCTTTCCCAATGACATCGACTAGAAACATACCTATCAGGTTAAGTTCTTTCCTTTGAATTGATCCGGTTGTGTGCTTGGAAATTCCACACCATTTTATTGTTGATTTTGCATTGTAAAGTAATAGCTCTTCTTCGTCCTCTGTTGTAGAGAGCTTTGGCAGTTGTAGAGCCTTGCTTAGCCTTCTGGGGGTATCTTGATCTTCTTTCCGCTTACTATGGTCTTAATTTTACAAGCCGAAGCATCCGCTTTGATGTTGGCAAACAACTTCAGTACTTCCCTCTTCCACAGAAGGCAGGGTTCCGTCAGGACGAAGGCTAGGTTAGATTTCTATAGAAGATTAATCACCTACTGAACTTCTTCCAGAGCATCAATGAATCCATTTCGAACCACCTCTGCTCCTTCGAAGAGGAAATACGGTCCCTTGGGCGCCATTTCTCTAGAGAATTTGAGAATGCTACCGAAAGCGGCTTCCTATCGATTTAGCGAATGCAGGCGGGAGAGGGTAAGGAACAGTGACTTGGCTTATTGCATAAGCCCTTCTATTTATAGGTATTACTAAAAGGAAGGCGGAAAGTCACTAATCCATATTTGTTGTTTAATCTTGATCAATGGCCAGGATTGAATCCCGACACATATCCGCAGTCTGTCTTCTCTCCAGTATTTGTTAAGTGAGCTTATTTAGCTTAACATTAGTTTTCTTTAGTAATTAAATTTTCAATTAGCCCCTAACTGTGTTGTCCTAACTTGCAGTGGTAATATAGACCTGCAGTACACATTCTAAAATGTGTTCTATTGGGGTGCAATTAGACATAATTTCAATAACCTTACATTAATTTCAACTGAGAGTGTATTAGTCCTCAACCTCAATTGGCTCAACTAAATTTTGATACTAATCTAGCTTAGTATTCCATATGCAATATGTCTTTGGGTATGTTGAGACAAGTTACATTTTGTGGCATGGTGAATATGTAAGCCACTAATACATATATTAAGAAGAGTTATTATTTTTACATCTTCTTAGTCATTTGTTTCAATTTCCCTTCTCATATATGAGTAATCAATTTTGAAATTAAGTAGTAGAATTAAAGAAAGGTCAATTCAACTTATCTATGCTTTATATACTTGAAGTCCATGCTGGATTTACAGTTTTTGAGCATACCAGCAACCTTGCTTCTGAGCTTTAGCCTTTGATGTTCATCTGGCTTTCCTTTATAAGCTCCCCCTTAATAATTGCACTTGTCATTGAAATTTAGTGCATGATGATAGGTTGAATTATTTCTTGTATCCAGACTTGAGTCTGATACAACACTGTCTAAGGACCATAAATGGTTATGGCCACTTGGACTATCTTGCAAGACAGAATTACCTTCCCTTAGGAACCAAAGCTGACTTGGGTCCTAGGTTTTTGTTAGCTTGAAAAAGCAATTGTCTACCTACAGGAGCCCTGTCAGGAAGACTTTCTCTTGACCTTGGCACACTAGGGTTGTGTCAACAATGTATGGCAAAGTGGCCCACTTTTCCACATCAATAACACTCATGAATATTGTATCTTCTTTTCTTAGCAAGTCTGATAGCATGGTTGACTATAGACTGAACAGAAGGAAGAGCAGCTTCCTTGTTCCAAATTCTCTTAGCCACAGTCTGACTGAGAGTGGGTCTGATATGATAAGAGCTTGGTTTTTCATAAGGTCTATCAGCAGAAGTTCTCTTTGCAGAGGACATGCTGTTGGTGCCCTTGGAAGATTCCAAGTCTTGCATACTGGCATATTTACCCTTGGTCAGAGTGTGAGCGGGGAGATTTTGAGAAAAGTCCACTGCCATGCTCAAGAGAGATGGAGCTGGTGCATTAAATACAAAAGGTCCAGGATGGGCCTTTTGCACTTCTTCATAAGGAGCCTTCTGAGCACTCAGACCCATGTCATTTCTTCTTCCATTATAAGAGACATTTGTAGTCTTATAAGGAAGATTCCCATTCCTCTAGTGACCATCCCTGGGATCTTGGCCATACCTATTGGAAGGGAGAATTACCTTGTGAAAGGTGGGCTGGGGCCTGACAGGAACTTGGCCTCTTTTCTAAGATTGGATTACTTTAGAAATCCACTCAGATTCAGATCTTCTCTTGATAGAATCTATCTTAGAGAAGTTAGCCACAATTCTCCTCTCCCTATCAAGTTTCTCCTCAAGATTCTTGGTAATAGAGTCCTTGTATTTTAAGGACTCAACATGGATATCTACCATGATTTTCAGATGAGCTTCTTCTCTCTCTTTTATACATAGGAAGGATGAAGCTTCATCCAGCTGGGAAGCAGTCTTCTATAGGGAGGTTATTTTCTCTGTTTGTTTATTAACAAGCAGCTTGTTTTTCTTGAAAGCTTTCAGAAGGGCAACATAATTGTCAATCAATTGATTGATATCATCATCTGTCAAAGGAACCTCATCATCATTAGATGAGGAGACATCAGAGTCTGTACAGGATTCATATCTAGACTCTGAGGATGAGCTAGATGGGGAATGTACCTTATTTTGATCAGGCTGATCCTGGCAAGATTCTACTTCTGGGGTAACTATTTTTCCATGGCATCTGCATTCCCCTTCTTCAGCTTCATTCATCTCTATATCACTCTCTGAATGTGACAGAGGGGCCCTGATTCTTGCTCTTACATCTAGAAGGACTTTGTCATCACCAAGAACAGCCAATAGCGCAATGTTGATCTTATCCTCTCTACAGATTTGCTGCTCCATAGAGTTCAACATCTTATGGTTTATCCTTGAACACATAAGTTTAACCTTTTAGTTATCCTTGGAGGTCAACTCAGACTGTTAGGTACTTTTTGAGTAACCTCCCTCTGATACAACTTGAAAGTCTTTAATTTCAAGGATAGCTAAATCACATAGTGGGGCGTGAATAGGTTATTGGTCTCTTTATTAGTTCTTTTCTTTTCTTTTAGTTTGCTGCTTGAGTGGTTGGTTAATTTTTGCTTTCAAGATGATTTACCCTGCACAAAAAAAAACAACACAGCAAAGCACACAGATATTTATAGTGGTTCCCCAACTGGGTACATCAACTTTCCCTCCCACCTATCCAACTGTCTTATTGGACTAGGCACTTCTACAAAATACTCCAAAGAGCTTACACCTCAGGCCCTCAGCCTTATACTTAGGTTCTCTTCAGAACCCTACCTTAGAACCACAAAGGTTCCTACCTCAGAGACCTGCAGTGCTCCTACAGCTCAGTGGTCCTCAAACTACCTACCTCAACCTTATCTCTAAGGCCTACAACTTAGGCTTTTCAGCCCTACAATTTCAGGCACTAGGCCCTACTCTCAGAGTGCAACAGCACTCCTACATCTCAAATCCAGAAGGATCCTACACGATGGAAATGGGTTGATGTGGTTCTTGATTGATCACAAGAGGAGTTCCTCTATCACAATCAGTCTTGGGTGAGTTAGACTCAGCCCCCAATATGACACCAGGAGAGTTTTTCTATATCAACTTTACTAGACTGAGTGCACCTCAGTCCCAACTACTTCACAGCAAC